>JAKUCV010005045.1:0-19611 GCA_028386065.3 Turnera subulata | reverse complement strand
CCCTAAATCCGAGAAGTGCCTATTTGTAGGTTACCCTAAGGAAACCAAAGGGTATTACTTCTATACTCCCACCGACAACAAAGTATTTGTTGCTCGGACTGCAATTTTTCTAGAAAAGGAGTTTATTTCTAGAGGAATCAGTGGGAGAAAAGTAGAACTCGAAGAAGTTCGAGATCTAGAGACTAAGATGGAACAAGGATAGGAACCACAAGGTGTTGTGGATGAGAATCCTATTCCTGTAACACATGGACCACGTAGGTCGGATAGGATTCGGCATGAGCCTGAGAGATACGGATTTCTCGTGACTCATACCGGAGATGTGATGCTCATAGATGAGGATGAGCCCACTACCTATCAGCAGGCCGTTATGGGTCCGGACTCCCAGAAGTGGCTAGAAGCCATGAATTCGGAAATGGAATCCATGTATCAAAACAAGGTATGGACCTTGGTTGATCTACCCGAAGGGGTAAAACCCATAGGGTGTAAGTGGGTCTATAAGAAAAAGACTGACATGGATGGTAATGTGATTACCTATAAAGGGCGATTGGTTGCGAAAGGCTTCAAACAAGTTCATGGTATAGACTATGACGAAACCTTCTCACCAGTTGCTATGGTTAAATCCATCCGGATTCTGTTGGCTATAGCTGCATACCATGACTATGAGATATGGCAAATGGATGTCAAAATCGCTTTCCTTAACAGAAATCTCTTAGAGGATGTGTACATGACACAGCCTGAGGGTTTTGTCGATCCAAAAAATGTCAATATGGTATGCAAGTTGCAAAGGTCCATTTATGGACTTAAGCAAGCTTCAAGGAGTTGGAATCTTCGTTTTAATGAAGTGATCAAAGAGTTTGGTTTCATCAAAAATGAAGATGAACCATGTGTTTACAAGAAGGTTAGTGGGAGCACAATAGTTTTCTTGTTGTTATATGTTGACGACATTCTGCTCATTGGGAATGATATTCCGACACTACAGTCTGTTAAGGCTTGGTTAGGAAAGAATTTCTCAATGAAGGACTTAGGAGAAGCTGCCTATGTGTTGGGCATAAAGATCTATAGGGATAGATCCAAAAGGCTTCTCGGGCTAAGTCAGAGTACGTATATTAACAAGGTTCTAAAGAGGTTTAGAATGGAGAATTCCAAGAAGGGATTCTTACCCATGTCACATGGCGTCTCTCTCTCAAAGAGTCAATGTCCTAGTACATCCGATGAGAGAAAGAGAATGAGTGAGATCCCTTATGCTTCGGCAATAGGATCTATCATGTACGCCATGTTATGTACTAGATCGGATGTTGCATATGCTCTGAGTGTCACGAGCAGGTACCAATCTGATCCCGGTGAGAGTCACTGGATGGCGGTTAAGAATATCCTTAAGTACTTGAGAAGGACTAAGGATGCATTCCTGGTTTACGGAAGTGTTGATGAGCTCGTTGTAAAGGGTTACACCAATGCTAGCTTCCAAACCGATAGGGATGATTTCAGATCGCAGTCTGGATATGTGTTTTGTCTTGGAGGTGGTGCTGTAAGCTGGAAGAGTTCTAAGCAAGAGACAATTGCAGATTCTATAACCGAGGCAGAGTACATTGCTGCCTCAGATGCGGGCGAAAGAGGCTGTTTGGAACAAGAAGTTCGTAACTGAACTAGGGGTGGTTCCTAGTATTGAGAGTCCGATTGAGCTCTATTGTGACAACAATGGAACAATCGCACAAGCTCAAGAGCCTAGATACCACCAGAGATCCAAACACATTCTCCGACGCTATCATCTGATTCGAGAGATCATAGATAGAGGCGATGTCAGGCTGTGCAGAGTTCCTACTGAGAACAATATAGCAGACCCGTTGACTAAGCCCCTCACGCAGTAGAAGCATGATGGTCATTGCACATCCATAGGTATTAGGTACATGTATGATTGGCTTTAATGCAAGTGGGAGATTGTTAGTGATATGCCCAAAAGCCAATCTATGGATGATTGTATTCATGTATACATATTTGAGGTTATGCCTATATATATGATTATGAGATAATCGCTTGCACATATATATAACCCTAGTGTATATGTATATGATATGTATATTCTTAAAAGTCCCTAGTCGTTTATTATTATGGTTGGGTTGTAATAATAAAATAAGACTAGCGTATGTTGAGGATTATATGAGATACGAATTCTACATACGGGTACAAGATGGGGATCTCGTTGACCGGACCGACCCACATAAGAACGCTACATGGAACGTTATATGTATGTCGATAGCATTTCTTATAGATGTGATTGTCCTCCGACCTGAGATCGTCAAGGTATCCAACATATGAATCATGTACTTTGATATTATTCCTAGTCATCCGTAACTGGGTGGACATAAGGGTAATCATTGGGTATATGCCTAGTATGTAGTGGGTTTTGATTGATCAAGAGGGGATTCGTCCGACCTATATAACGGGTATATTATCGAGTACTATGGATGATTGTATTCATGTATACATATTTGAGGTTATGCCTATATATATGATTATGAGATAATCGCTTGCACATATATATAACCCTAGTGTATATGTATTTGATATGTATATTCTTAAAAGTCCCTAGTCGTTTATTATTATGGTTGGGTTGTAATAATAAAATAAGACTAGCGTATGTTGAGGATTATATGAGATACGAATTCTACATACAGGTACAAGATGGGGATCTTGTTGACCGGACCGACCCACATAAGAACGCTACATGGAACGTTATATGTATGTCGATAGCGTTTCTTATAGATGTGATTGTCCTCCGACCTGAGATCGTCAAGGTATCCAACATATGAATCATGTACTTTGATATTATTCCTAGTCATCTGTAACTGGGTGGACATAAGGGTAATCATTGGGTATATGCCTAGTATGTAGTGGGTTTTGATTGATCAAGAGGGGATTCCTCCGACCTATATAACGGGTATATTATCGAGTAGGTTTCTTGATAGAGTTGAACTGTTAAATGCATGGCCATGCTCGGATAGGGTGATATGATGATATCACGGGTATCCGTTTTATACAGTTAACTCGAGGATCAAGAAACCGAGATTAGACATATACGAGATTGACATTTCCTTGTCTCGGTCTAATCTTGATAATGGGACGAAGGGATGATGACATATTCTGAGGCATAGTGAATCAGTTCTGATCTTGTCGTTCGAGTAGCAATGATGTGTTGCTAGACGCCGCTCTTTGTTTATGATTGTAAAATGAGATTTTACAATCATTGCCTGACGTTACAAGTGCCTACAGGGTCACACACATAGAACCGTTGATTCGGGCAGATGGTTGAACCATGGTTGGACCGTGGTTGGGCCGGGTGTGGTTGGACCGTGGTTGAACCGTGGTTGGACCATGGTTGAACCAGGGCCGGTTTTGGCATCAATAATTATCAGAATTATTGATGAGACTTGCTTAGGTGGAGGTGTTAGGTCTGATGGGATTAGTGGGAGACAATGGTGGTAATGATCATCACCATTGGTCCACCATGTTGGCCATTAGACTAAACTAATGTGGACAATGAGTGTGTGTGGTGAGTGTGGCTTGTGATCAGATTATTCACCTCATTCTCAGCCTCTTGACCACATTTTGGCAGCCCCAAAACTCTCTGAAAAACACCTCTCTTCAGTTCTTCTTCTTTGTGAAAGAAGCAAGAGCTTAAGCACTCAAAAACACCCCAAACACACACTAGCTCCTACCTTTGTTGCTAGCACATCAAGTGGGAGTGCTCGAGGCTTGATTCGTGTGACGATTCGAAGCCGATCGCGGTTCGTGTGGATACCGTAGAGGAGCAGGTCTTCTTCTTGCTCTTACTGATTCCTTACACAAGTTAGGTGAAAGATCCTAACCTTACAGGTATGTAAAATTATTATACGGTTTACTAGCTTCACATGTGTTCTTGGTTGTTTCCCTTGTCTTCTGCTGCATCTTTTTGCTTTTATATGAATGTCATATAGCCTAGGGAAACTTACACTACCTCCCTCTTTCTCTCTGTCTATCTCTCTCTCTCTCTGATTGTATTGGGCCTTGCCCTGATTATATTGGGCTTATGCCCTGGTTGTCTCATGAGACGGGACCGAGCTCGACGCACACAGTAGAGGGCCCTAATAAAACATTCAACCCTAATAACAATAAAGTACAATGATAATTAAGTGATTAAAGATCAGTGTTGGTTTGAAGTCTGATGATGACTTGTATTGATCATTGCGACTTGTTTGTGCATTGTTGTTGCTGATACTTGATGCCGGTGTACTTGTAGTTGATTTGTATTTATACACACTGGTTTATTTGTTTGTGGTGAGACAGCGGTTGGTCTCACCCCCTCACAGTCTTTTTCAGGTTAACTGCTCATTGAGCAGTGGTGCATATCAGCCGGTGGCGGTGCTTTCCTCCTCCGGTCGGATCCATAGAGTTCACTGCATACATGTTATTATATGTTTTGTCTTCCGCTGCATACTCGTTTTCTTGTAAAATTTATTGTATAATTGTATGTTGATTATGTTGTTTGTATCGTATCTCAGGTAGAAAGGGCAATTTGGTCTTTTCATATATTTTAATTAATTAAATTGGACTATTTGGGATACGGGCGTTTCAGTTGGTAGCGGAGCAGGCTGTTGTTCCTTTGGGATGTCTTGATATGTTCTGTGCTTTTATGTGCATCAGTATGCTCCATTTTGAGTCAGTTGTTGCGTTGTCACATGCATTCATATAGTGATACTTTCTATGGATCCGGTGGAGGACACGCACCTGCTGAATGTCGGAGCGACCCGGTATTTTCTTTGAAATGACATGGTTTGTTTGTGGAATATCCACTGCTTTATCAGAGGTGGTGTAGACTCTTGATTCTTTGCTTATGTTTCTTGACTGTGTGAGTACATGTTGTTGCTTCTCCCTGTGCTGTTGCCGGAAGGTGCTTTCCTACGGTAACATGTCTGATAGTTCCAGAAATGGAACTGGCCAATACAAGTAAGAACCATCAATTTGTTTTTGGATGTTATATCTGTCAAGAGATGATCGGATATGATTCTTGTGATTTTGGTGATCTTGGTGATCATGTTATATGTGGTCTGATTATCAGAGCTGAAGGATTTGAATTTACTTGTGAAATTACAATATGGATTTAATTTTGTTCGGAGTTCGAGATGACAATTTCTTGAATTAATTTTGGGTTGACCTAATGGCATATTTCCGGAAATGTCTTTCAATGATACTTGTGGTATTTTACTTGGTTGAGGTTTGAGGTATTGATGGTGTTTGTGATTAAAGAGTGTTAATCATCAATTTTTGTTGAAATTATCGCTTATATGCGGGTTGAGGATGCCGATAGTGTGTTCATATTGAGGTTTGACTTTTAACGGTGATATAATTGGGAGTTTTGATTAAACTACTCTTGTTGAGGTTTAGATTCACGAGTTAAAAGTGGATATTGATAATGTTTGGGTCTTAAGGCTAGATTTGTGAGCTTGTCTTGGGTGATATGAGTTAAATGTCGGTAGTATGATAGGGTATATGTTGGAGTGACCTTGTAATATTTGGGTTCTTTATCAAAAGTATTTTGATGATCGTGGTAATTATGGTTTGAGAGATAGATTCATGAGTATGAGTTACAAAAGGATGTATGGGTGTTGAGAAATCCAAGGTGTAGAAGTATATTTATGATATTTTGGTAATGATCGGGTTCTAGTACCTAAGGTATATTCCGGAAATTTTACACTATTTTGGCTGAATTAGTATGTGGAAGAAGGAAATACTTGAGGTTCGAAACATGTGATAGATTATGGATTTTTGGTCTTGAGGTATTCACAATGGGAGTGATGATCTTGTTACTTAGGTAACAACTTGGGGTTCTGTATTAGAGGATATGTATAATAGGTTAAAAGATTGGATATATTTTTGGTTGATTGATGATAAATGAAACGGTTTATGGATTCTGGTAATAATATTGTTAATTATGATTGGATAAGATTCTTTGTTTAGAGCTTTGATCTTATGATCTATTGATCATGTTAGACTAAGTCGATGATTGACTTGGGTATATTGGAGTTCATGCGTGGAAATGTATTTGATGGACATGATGGTTCTACTTGGTGGTTTGGCCGACGGTATTTTGATACCGGGTGACAATTGTTTGTGTCAGCTAAGCACTTGGTTGCTTGACTTATCTTGAAATTTCGAGGACGAAATTTTGCTAAGTGGGGTAAAACTGTAACGCCCCGAATTTCGTTAATTGACTTTTTCGGAATTTTCAAAATTTTCGGTATTTAATTTTCATTTTTTTACCCTTGCGGGATTTTCCGGGAGTCTTTGGTTATGAAATTATTGTTATGATCAATTTATTCTCTTTGAAAATATTATTTTTACTTTTAGAATTTATCCTTATTCGGGTTGTTTGGGAACAATTGGAGTTTCGGGGTGAAATATGAAGTTTATCGTAGTTTCACCAAAACTACGTCGTTTTGGACTAAAGTAAGGAAAAAAAAAAGGAAAACCTAATACTATGCATGCGTTGACCAGGGGAGTTGACTGCGCCTTAGACCAAAACGACGTCGTTTTGGTCTAGGCTGGCCAACCCTAATCTTTCTCCTCTTTCTTTTCTCTCTCTCTCCCTTTTCTTTTTCTTTCTTCTCTTCCGCGCCGTCACTCTCCCACGAGCTCTCTCTTTCCCCCATGTTTCCCTTCCTGTTTTCTCTCCCAAGATTTTTTCCCCAAACGGTCACCAAAACCCCGCAATTCCATTCTCTCTTTACTTTCCTTCACAGAACCCAACATTCCCTTCCGTTCACTTTTCAAGTCGCCCACCTGGGTCACGAGTTGCCGCTGTCACGAGAAAGGAGGAGGTGCAGGGGGTTTGTCACCCGCGCTAGGACTGGTTCGCGACGGGCGTGGCTCGGGTTGGGCTCGTCAATGGCGGTGTGTGAGGATGTTGTTGGTGTTCGGTTGGTGGCCGGCGATGACTGCGTTGCTGGACTTGTGTTAATGACGAGTTCGTGTAATATGATGATGGACGATGCGTGTGGACCTGGTGTTGATACTCTGCAAAATCCGGTTGTATGCTGAGGGTTGTAGGCTCGGTGTTCTACGTTAGTTGTTAGAATTAGTGGACGATTCTGGTGGGTAAGTGTTCTAACAACCCTCCTTTGTTCTCCAGTTATTGTAGCTCCGTATATATATATATTTTTTTTCTTTGAGCCATGCTGTTAGGGTCGTTTAGAGTTTGAACGGTGTGTGTGGTCTCAGGTTTTATCTTATTTGTCATCTATGGCTTTGATTGTACCCACTAAGCTATCAATCGACTGAGGAATAATTAAATAATGATACTTCGGTCTCCACTGTGCTTGAATCTTGAAACAATAAAAAAAACATTAGTGTTGCAAACTGCATATCTTGGGAGTTTAGTGCGCTAAACATGGGCCTATGTGATTTTTCTTTCTGGAAATGCAATCTGATCAACTCATCATGTTTATGCGCACTCTTGATGCTAAAACATTGACAGCTAGCAACTAATTGTGAGTTGGCAGTTCAAGTGCCTTTAACCTGTTTTCAATGCATGACAACAAATCAAAATATTTATTCCAATCAGATAGGCTTGTCATAGAGTTTTATGCCATGAAACCTTGATTTACACGCATTGACTTCTTTGGCATTGATAATAAGATTTTCACTTTGAGGCTGTGGCTTGTACGCCTGGAAATTCTTTGAACTTGATTTATCAGTTTATAAATGGTCTTTAATTCTCTTAAGACTATGAGCTTAGACCCTGACTTTGGGCTTAGGCCAATAATTGGTATGGCTTTTTGCTCCATGTGTGTTTTGGAGATTATAAATAATGCACTCTAGGCCCAATTGTTTCCAATTGGATTTAAGTTAAGTATAGAATTTTGGAGTTTGGGTTTAGACCCTGATCTTTTGGTAACAGACTTAGTGTTGCGGGTTAAACTCGAGCTTATATCATTGGCATGTCTTTATTGTATTTGTTAAGAATAAGCATCTTATATGATGTGTACGTTCGTAGGATGTTACGGACATAGGAATGTTGGGGCGGAACGAGGCTTTGGGTCTCGAGGCAATTAATATGGCCCAGGTGAGGACATATAAACCCTTATATGCAATACTGCCTACAATACTCGGTTAATTAACATGATATGCAAAGTGGTAATATTTGTTTGGCACTGAATGTTGTATGTGTGTATACCTGTTGTGCTGATGTTGCTAGTTGCAAAGTGTATTATATTGATGATACCTATGATGTGGTGTGCCTGATTATGTGACCTGTTGTCCGATGTGAATCGTGTGCCTATGTGATAAGACATGCAAATTGGGCATGATTTGTTTGTTATGATTAAATAATATGAGATATGATTTTGTGGTTCGTGTGGTGACTTGAGGGCTGGAGGCCCGGATTTGAAAATAAGATATTAAATCCACACAACCTATTTGATAATAACACATGGCAAAACTCTTTATGCATAATTGAGAATAACACATTATAATAATTCTACTGTGGGGCTGTTGACCGGTTGGTTCGAGCGGGAAGTGATACCCCTCGGGATTTCATGCGGGATAGCATGGTATATGCGGTTAGTATATGGGTCTGTGATGACCGGTTCTACCTCCCTCTTTCTATCTCCCCCTTTCTACCTCCCTCTTTCTCTCTGTCTATCTCTCTCTCTCTGATTGTATTGGGCCTTGCCCTGATTATATTGGGCTTATGCCTTGGTTGTCTCATGAGACGGGACCGAGCTTGACGCACACAATAGAGGGCCCTAATAAAACATTCAACCCTAATAACAATAAAGTACAATGATAATTAAGTGATTAAAGATCAGTGTTGGTTTGAAGTCTGATGATGACTTGTATTGATCATTGCGACTTGTTTATGCATTGTGGTTGCTGATGCTTGATGCCGGTGTACTTGTAGTTGATTTGTATTTATATACACTGGTTTATTTGTTTGCGGTGAGACAGTGGTTGGTCTCACCCCCTCACAGTCTTTTTCAGGTTAACTGCTCATTGAGCAGTGGTGCATATCAGCCGGTGGCGGTGCTTTCCTCCTCGGGTCGGATCCATAGAGTTCACTGCATACATGTTATTATATGTTTTGTCTTCCGCTGCATACTCGTTTTCTTGTAAAATTTATTGTATAATTGTATGTTGATTATGTTGTTTGTATCGTATCCCGGGTAGAAAGGGCAATTTGGTCTTTTCATATATTTTAATTAATTAAATTGGACAATTTGGGATACGGACGTTTCAATCTGTGCAGATTGCTTGAACATATTTATAACCCAAGAATATTTTATATTCCTAAAAGTCCCTAGTCAATTATTATTATGGATGGGTTGTAATAATAAATTAAGACTAGCGTATGTTGAGGGTCATATAAGATATGAGGTCTGCGTACAGGTACAAGTTAGGGAACTTGTGGACTGGACCGACCCAACTTAAGAACACCACATGGATCATTGCAAGTTGTCATTGGTGGTTCTTATAAGTGTTGTCCTTAGACTTGAGATCATCATGGTTCCCAACATTTGAGTCATGTGCTTTGATATTACTCTTGGTTACTCGTATAGTTGGGTAAACATTAGAGTTATTGTTGGGCATATGATATAATGTGTAGTGGGATTTATTTGGTCAAGATGGAATTTGTCTAGCCCATGTAATGGGAAATATATCAGTTGAGCCCCTTGATAGAGTTGAACTGTAAAATGCATGGCCGTGCTCAAATTGATTGATATGGGATGTCAATTGTATTTGTTTTGGATAGTTAACTCGGATTCAAGAAACCATAGATTAAACATATGAGAGAATGACATATTCCATGTCTCGTGTTTGGTCTTGATATTATAAGACAAAGGGACAAAGACACAATAATAAGGCTTGTTGAATCGGTATTTGTGAGAACCTGACCCAAAATTAATTGAGCCTTCTCTCATATTCCTTTCACCTTCTTCCTCGGGTCAATCCCATGTCATTGGAGTCGCCACCTAAATTTTATTAAGGACAAAACTTGGGAAAAACCTTTAAATGACTCCTTTAAGCAACCAGTCATGGTGAACCAAGACATGGGATCGGGGGTGTAACGTCCCGGCTTGTCGACTGTCACTACAGACCAACACGGGACCTTTCCAACATGCTTTGTCCTCATTCGCACGTTTCCGGGGAAAACTTCCCAGGAGGTCACCCATCCTAGAATTGCTTCAAGTCAAGCACGTTTAACTTTGGAGTTTTTCTAGAATGAGCACCGAAAAGGTTGGTGCACCTTGTTGATATAGTTAGTACCCATCAAACCATTTAAGCTACTCTCAATTGTACAGTCCCATACCTGTACAACCTCAAAATCGCTCTAACTGTGCAGCCCCATCCCTACACAGTCTCAGGATCTCTCCTATTCCGGTGTGGATCGGTTCATTCCCGTGCCCCTCCGTCTAGAAGCCTGCCAGAAGCCGCTCCTTGTCCATGCTCATCCCGGCACCGGCGTACACTTCCCGCCCTCATAGACCCCGGGGCGTCACAGGCCCACCAGCTTCCGCTAGGTTCGTCCCCGAACCCTGCACCGTACTAGAGGAGTCCTGGAGCTTTGCTACCAACTGTAACGTCCCGGCTTGTCGACTGTCACTACAGACCAACACGGGACCTTTCCAACATGCTTTGTCCTCACTCGCACGTTTCCGGGGAAAACTTCCCAGGAGGTCACCCATTCTAGAATTGCTCCAAGTCAAGCACGTTTAACTTTGGAGTTTTTCTAGAATGAGCACCGAAAAGGTAGGTGCACCTTGTTGATATAGTTAGTACCCATCAAACCGTTTAAGCTACTCTCAATTGTACAGTCCCATACCTGTACAACCTCAAAATTGCTCTAACTGTGCAGCCCTATCCCTACACAGTCTCAGGATCTCTCCTATTTCGGTGTGGATCGGTTCATTCCCGTGCCCCTCCGTCTAGAAGCCTGCCAGAAGCCGCTCCTTGTCCATGCTCATCCCGGCACCGGCGTACACTTCCCGCCCTCGTAGACCCCAGGGTGTCACAGGGGGTTTGTCATGGATGGGAAGGTGTTAGGCACCCATCCATGTTGGGTCGAAACCTTATGAAATTGCAGAGTACAAGTGTGCCTTGTGCAGGTGTGCGAGTGTGGAAGATAAAAGAGAAGGGGGAAGAAGAAGATTTGGCTTGCATCCCATTGTGAAACTGAGACTACCTATGTACCCGAGTGACCGGGGTCAAAGCCACATAGTTCTAAATGTTGCATTAAGTCGCCACATACATCATCAAAAACATCAGCATATAATCAGCCAAAATTAAAAAAAAGGGATTAGTGTTACCTCTTGTAGCCCTCCTCTAGCTCCTTGAATTAGGTTATGTTCTACACCCACCTTCTTGCCACTTCTAAGCTCAATGATTGATCCTCTTCTTGATTCTTCCTTGCTAGACTACTGCTGATGTTTCCCACGAAATTCTACCAGAGTTTCTGCCTATAAAAATTTCTAGGCTTGGAGAGGTAGAGTTTCTCTAAGCGCTTAAGCTTACGGGTGTGTATGTGAAAAATAATGTGTCCTTGGAATGTGAATGAGGGGTCCTATTTATAGTGTTCTGGGTGATTGCAGGGGTGTGGACCTCTTAGTGTTGAAAATCTTGGCCGAAAATCTGGGCCAAAACCGTGTAGAATCGAATTAGGAATGAAAATCGGCAAAAAGTCAGTTTCTGGGCGCCCATGTCCGCCAGGACCTGGCGGTCATCCCGAGATGGCCGCCCGGTTCCTCCGGTTTCATGCGTTCTTTCCTTTTTTGGACCCCAATCCCCCTAATTTCTTCCTGATTTGATCCTACCGCATAATCAACCCCTAATCAACCCAGAATCATCCATTTTCTTGATTGTTACTCCTCTAAATCATTCCATAACTGATTGATTACACAATAACACCCATTTTAAGCAAAATCATACCAAAACCACATTTACCAATTAAAGGGTGGTTTGATTCTGATTTTTCACAAAAATTAGAACCAAAATTAGTTTGCAAGTAAAGTGTTTATGGGCTAATCAACTCTGGAGGATCCATTACTTCATTAACTTGGGCCTCTAAATTTATTCTTAACCCAAAAATAAATCATCTCAATATAATTGGGTTGAAAATAAATAAGAAAGCCCAAGAAATGAAATAAAACATATTTTAGTGCATTAGACCTTAATATATATTTATATCCTAAGATTAAATTATCTCATTAATCCTAGAGTTCAAACACATAAAGGTTCAAATTACCAAAATATATAAATTCTACTAAAATAAATTTCAAACATGTCTTAATCCCAAGACTGAATCATCTCATCAATCTCCAAGTTCAAGCATGTTTAAAATCTAATTTAACAGAATATCCATGCCCCTCGTTGATGAGTCCTTAGAGACTAAGGACAAAACAACGCAAGAAAGGAACAACCAAATTTGAATAGTTTGATGCAAGTGGTGTGTGTTATGAATTTTGAGCAGCTATGCACTTTGTTTGGAAATCCGGGGCAGTTACGCCACCAGGACATGATCCAAATCAACCAGAATGATGGGGCAACTATGCCCCTAATGCGTAATCAATTGAGAAAAAATCCGGCAGCTATGCCCCTTATGTGCATCGATTCAAAACATATGGGCTGCTATGCCCCCAATTTTAAACCAACCTTAAGAATTTGGGTAGCTATACCCTTGGTTTGAAATCATCTTTGGAAAATTCGGGTAGCTTTGCCCCTAATGCAACCAACTTAAAAGTTCAGGCAGCTATGCCCTTCATGTGATCAAATTAAAAAATTGAGCAGCTATGTTCTTCGTGCGATCCAATTCAAAAACTCGGGCAGCTATGCCCTATGTGCATTCAAATTCAAAAAAAAAAACTCAGGCAGCTATGCCCCTTGTGCAATCAAATTAAAACTCACGCAGCTATGCCCCTAATATAATTAGCTTCATAAATTCGGGCAGCTATGCCCTTGGTTTTCGGGCAGCTATGCCCTTGGTTTGAAATCATCTGAAGAATTCGGGCAGCTATGCCCATGATGCAATCAACTTCAAAATTTCGGACAGCTGTGCCCTCAGTATCAAAGTAAAAGGTGCAGGCAGCTATGCTCTTTATGAAATCAAACTCAAAAACTCAGCCAGCTATGCCCTTAAGGCAACCAAGTTAAGAGCTCGGGCAGCTATGTCCTTCGATTAAAGTCAAAAGAATCTGTGAAGGCCCTCTCCCCGAGGGACCCACCAAACTCAGGTATTGTTACATCACATCCCTCAGCCCACACCTCTTGGGTTTAATCCTTTACCATGCTGCAGCACTAGGGATTCGAACTCGGGACGTGATGCTTTTTATCCCCCTCAAGGAGAGCACCTTCACCAATTCATCTGCAGATGAGTTGGTGAAGGTGCTCTCCTTGAGGGGGATAAAAAGCATCACGTCCCGAGTTCGAATCCCTAGTGCTGCAGCATGGTAAAGGATTTAATCGGGCGGAGGGAGTGATGTAACAATACCTAAGTTTGGTGGGTCCCTCGGGGGGAGGGCCTTCACAGAATCGGGCAGCTATACCCTTCAAATTCAAAAATTTGGGCAGCTATGCCCTTCATGCGATCAAAGTGAAAACTCAGGCAACTATGCCTTTCTTGCAATCAAATTCGAAAATTTTTGGGCAACTATGCCCTTTGAAATCGACTTCAAGAATTCGGACAGCTATGCCCTTCATGCGTTCAAAAATCCTGAAAGCTATGCCCTCCACAAGTTCTAAAAAAAAACCAGGCAGCTATGCCCCTCTCAATAATTTGGGTAGATATGGCCATGGTGTAATCAACTTTGAAAATATGGGCAGCTATGTCCTCGATTAATACAACTTCAAAAGTTAGGGCACTATGCCCTTAGGAGGGAATCAATTTCAAGAATTCAAGCAGCTATGCCCTTAATGCAATTAGATTCAAAAAACTCGGGCAGCTATGCCCCTTGTGCAATCAAATAAAAACTCAGGCAGCTATGCCCTCAATGCATTCAACTTTAACAAACTTTGGCAGCTATGCCCTTTATGTAATCAAATGAAAAAACTCGGGCAGCTATGCCCTTCATGTGTTCAAAAACTCGGGCAACTATGCCCCTGATGTATTTAAATAAAGAATCTGGTCAGCTATGCCCACCAAGCAATCATAAACATGGACAGCTATGCCCTTGATGCAATCAAATTCAAAAAATTCGGGCAGCTATGCCCCTTGTGCAATCAAGTAAAAACTCGGGCAGTTATGCCCCTGACGCATTCAACTTTAAAAAATTCTGGCAGCTATGCCCTCCATGTAATCAAATGAAAAAAACTCGGGCAACTATGCCCTTCATGTGTTCAAAAACTCAGGCAGCTATGCCCTTGATGTATTTAAATCAAAAATCCGGGTAGCTATGCTCATGGCGTAATCAACTTCGAAAATGCGGGCAACTATGCCTTTCTCAACATCAGAAAATTAGGGCAGCTATGCACCTCATGTTCAAAAATCCAGGCAGCTATGCCTTTTGTTCAACTTTCAAAATTAGGCTATCCATGCCCCTTATTCATGTTCAAAAAAAAACTAAGGCAGCTATGCCCTTTGTGCATTCATTCCAAGAAACATGGGTAGCTATGCCCTCAGGAACAGATATTAACTCTAATGGGTAGCATGCCCCGAAAATCACACAATTCAAATCATGGGGTAGCATGCCCCTAGCATCATTTCACAAAAAAAGGTTGGGCCTTACAACTCGTTTTATTGAGAATGCCCAAACTCATCAACAAAAGTTGGGGCTTACATCTCCTCGAATGCCCAAGCTCACATCTTGACTCATCAACAAAAGTTGGGGCTTACATCTTCTTGAATGCCCAAGACAACACACATCAACTTTATAAAAAAAACTAGGCCTTACATCTTTTTAAGAATGCCCCTAGCAACAACACATCAAATTTGAGCTTGGTAGGGCCCACATGCAAAATATCATAAATCCAAGCACTGTATATATGAGTGCATCTTGGTTTTCAAGGAAGGGTTTTGGTCTCTCTCTCTCACTCACTCTCTCTCTCTCTCTCTCTTTCTCTCTCTCTCTTTCTCTCCCTATTTTCTTTTCCCTATTTTCTTTTGTTTTTCGAAATTAGATTTGGGTATCTCTTTCCTTTCTTCAGGCTTTACTGAGTCTAAAACTCCATAAGACAAACCTTGGGTACCCAGGGATCTTCTTTGAAACTCGTTCGAATAATTCTAAGACAAAGATTAGTGAGGGTTCTCGTGAGAGAGTACACCAGCCAAGGGAAGGCATCCTTCAAATGTGCAAACATGATTTCGAGCCACGGGGGTAGATGATGTCGTTCTACTTGTTCCTTATAAAGGTGGATGAAACCATAATTCATGCTGCTACTAAGCCCTCAGATAATGATCACCATGTGTTTTGTCCTCGTTCACTCTTCTGTCTTTCACACTTCTCTAATGTACCGGGGCCCCTCTCTATGCATGTCAAAAAGTAGTCAATGATTTCATTCATACTAAGGTGACTGCAAATATTTTTGTGATAGATCAATTCTTGGTTAAATGGTTGGACCATTGGTAGAACGGATGTCAAAGCTTAGTTTATTAAGGAAGTTCGACTTGGAAAGGGAGGGGATTTTTATTTTGACCGCACCTTCGTTTTGGAATGCCTACATATTCCTAAACATAGCACTATCTTTGATTTTTTTTTTTTTAAATAGGAACACCTTTGCTTAAAAGACTTGCTTTGATTGAATTTTGGGGCCCCATTCGTATGTGAACTTTGCAAAAGGGGAATGTATGAACTTGTCGTTTTCACGGATTGGTGATCTAGAGGGTGTTACTTTCTTTTTTCTTCTTTTTTTTTTGGTGCTATGTTTAAGAAATCAGGTCCCCGTAGTTCGGGTGAAAATGAGCCAAATGTCTCATCTTTCACAATTTTTCCCTATTGATCAAAATCAGGCTATTTTAAGAAAACTTCTCCCCCCAAGTCTTTGATGAGGGTTGTGTTTAAAGGTTGGTGTTTAGTTCAGGGTTTTTAGGTGTGGCTGCTGCACATTAGCCAAGGATTTATGCTTCAAGCACCACTTTATTTCTAAAACATGAGGCCTCTTTTCTTATGGCCTCAGCCAGGATCCTAGAATCTAGTGTGGAGCCATGTTGATAAGCTGGGTGTCAGTGGCTTGACTTTGAATTAATCCGTTTGGAAGTTCGGCAAGCCAAACTTGAAATGTTTGCAAAATCTGTTCACCTTAGCATAAACTATGTCACTTTTTAAATCATGAAATGCAATCATCGAGATAGGAAAGAAAAGGCACATTTTATTGATTAAATGAACACGCGATACCAAAGCAAAGTCATAAAAAACGATGAACAAAACCCGCACTTCTTTCAAACATAGCAAATACTATTGCTTATCAGCTCTCTCACACCTCTACATCTTTTGGGGGCAAGACTATCTCATTTTGTTCTACCAGATCCTGGATCTCATGACAGAGTCTAAAATAATCATCCGTGGCATGGCCGGCCG
Source organism: Turnera subulata (assembly GCA_028386065.3). NCBI lineage: Eukaryota > Viridiplantae > Streptophyta > Magnoliopsida > Malpighiales > Passifloraceae > Turnera > Turnera subulata. The sequence goes on along the minus strand of JAKUCV010005045.1, from coordinate 3,076 downwards.
CTTGGTGGAATTCAAGAAACTTATTCCGGTCTCCTCTAATCGGAAATCCAGATTTCGGCTCCAAAGACTGCAACAGGTTTACCTCTATGCATTTCTTGAACATCTTTCCCAAAGACATAGGAAGAGGGGTGAATTCCCGAAATCTCGACCCAATTTGCACCGGTGTCTGGGTAGTCACATGATTTACTTCAACGGGCTTGTTTCCTTGTGCTGAGCTGAAGTTACGCTTAGGGGTAGTAATGTCCACTACCACTTTGATCTTGCCGGAAGCAATTGCATCCTCCAACTGTATCCCTCCCCTAATGACGGCTTTGAAATCAGCATAATAATTGCTAATCATNTTAGTCGTCTTGAGATCCTTCTTGGTCACATCCACTTTGGTGTTGTAGCTGTATTGGTTCAAGAACTCTTTGCAGATGTCATCCCACTTGCTCACCTTGCTCTCATCCAAATTCATGAACCACTTTAGGGTTGCTCCCGATAAAGTCCTTTGAAACAATTGGGCCATCAACTCGGGCCCAATTCCCATAGGTTGCAGCATCTTGACATAGATCTTCAAATGAGTTGTTAGGCATCCCATTCAATTGAATTTCTCGATATCCGGCATCTTGAACTTTTCAGGAAGGCGGGCTTCAGGGAACAAAGATAGACATCCCAAGTTCCAATCATCCTCTTTCCTCTTCATGGCTTTCAGCAATTCTTCCACTCTTCTAAGCCTCTCCCCATCTCCTTTGGATTTTTGTGTCACTGAGTCATCGTCCTGGACGACCACCACATTATTCTTAGTGCCTGGTTTCGAGACTTGTCCCCCATCACTCCTAGGGGACACCATCTTCCCTTTCTTCAAGGCCAATAGTGCATCTCTGACATTTGGATCTTTCAGCAGATCCAAGGATTCCTCAACCATATTGGTCTTAGCAACGTTGCCCTTACTCATCTTGCCCTAGCATTTGGATCACAAGTGTCAGGGTCCCTAGAGGCTTCTTGACTCACATATTTTTTGTTGGTTTTCTTTTTAGGTACGTACAAATGAAAGAGGGCACTCTATTTACACTTACTTGGATTCACAACAATAATCACCCAAATGCACGTACCACTTATTGATTCAATATGCATGAGATGCTCAGAGTATGCAGCTGGTTGGGGGCTAGAGATTGCCTCTAGGAATAGGTTGACCTACTCACATGTGATAATGGATATCGCGTGAGGTCCAAGGCCCATTAATCCCCATCATTGCTAAACATTGAGAAACAGGTTCACTCAAGCCGCCATCGCTCAAAGAAAGCATTGTGGTGGACTTGGATTCCCTCGCCCTCTTACGGTAGAAGCTTCACATCAATCATCATGAATGCAAGGCATATATGATGACAAGTAAAAAGGCACATAGAACTCAACGATTGCACAAGGTCTCTTGAACCCACTACTTCCCCAGTGGAGTCGCAAACTGTGAGAACTCAACCCAAAATTAATTGAGCCTTCTCACCCATTCCTTTCGCCCGGCACCTGCGGTTTCATGCGTTCTTTCCTTTTTTGGCCTCCAATCCCCCTAATTTCACCCTGATTTGATCCTACCACATAATCAACCCCTAATCAACCCAGAATCACCCATTTTCTTGATTATTACTCCTCTAAATTGTTCCATAACTGATTGATTATACATTAACACCCATTTTAAGCAAAATCATACCAAAAACATATTTACCAATTAAATGGTGATTTGATTCTGATTTTCTACGAAAATTAGAACCAAAATTAGTCTGCAAATAAAGTGTTTATGGGCTAATCAACTCTGGAGGATCTATTACTTCATTAACTTGGGCCTCTAAATTCATTCTTAACCCAAAAATAAATCATCTCAATATAATTGGGTTGAAAATAAATAAGAAAGAACAAGAAATAAAATAAAACATATTTTAGTGCATTAGACCTTAATATATATTTTTATCCTAAGATTAAAACATCTCATTAATCCTAGAGTTCAAACACATAAAGGTTCAAATTACCAAAATATATAAATTCTACTAAAATAAATTTCAAAAATGTCTTAATCCCAAGACTGAATTATCTCATCAATCTCCAAGTTCAAGCATGTTTAAAATCTAATTTAATAGAATATCCATTATAACGCCCCGAATTTTTCGGTATTTAATTTTTATGGATTTTTCAGAATTTTCAGAATTTACTTTCCAATTTTACTCTTGAATGATTTTCGGGAATTTCATGGTAAAAAAAATAAATTATTATTATTAATTTATTTCCCTTGAAAATATATCTTTTATGTGGAATAATCCTATATCGGATTAAGGTTTTGGAATTAATTTGTGTTACAAGGAGAAACACATGGCTTGATGTGGTTTTGCCTGATACTACATCGTTTCGAGGGAGCTAAGGCATAAAACTCAAGGTTTGGCTGCGTTTTGACCAAGGGAAGAGGGTTGACCGCGCCTAGGACCAAAACTGTTAGTAATATGCCCAAAAGCCAATCTATGGATGATTTTATTCATGTATACATATTTGAGGTTATGCCTATATATATGATTATGAGATAATCGCTGGCACATATATATAACCCTAGTGTATATGTATTTGATATGTATATTCTTAAAAGTCCCTAGTCGTTTATTATTATGGTTGGGTTGTAATAATAAAATAAGACTAGCGTATGTTGAGGATTGTATGAGTTACGAATTCTACATACGGGTACAAGATGGGGATCTTGTTGACCGGACCGACCTACATAAGAACGCTACATGGAACGTTATATGTATGTCGATAGCGTTTCTTATAGATGTATTGTCCTCCGACCTGAGATCATCAAGGTATCCAACATATGAATCATGTATTTTGATATTACTCCTAGTCATCCGTAACTGGGTAGACATAAGGGTAATCATCGGGTATATGACGAGTATGTAGTGGGTTTTGATTGATCAAGAGGGGATTCGTCCGACCTATATAACGGGTATATTATCGAGTAGGTTTCTTGATAGAGTTGAACTGTTAAATGCATGGCCATGCTCGGATAGGGTGATATGATGATATCACGGGTATCCGTTTTATACAGTTAACTCGAGGA
>JAKUCV010005044.1:26328-41223 GCA_028386065.3 Turnera subulata | reverse complement strand
TTTAATTAGTGTCCAATTTATGTGGGCTCAATTAAATCCTGGTCCAATTAGGGTTTACTGTAGACGCGGGTTACTGTAGCTAGGGTTTACTGTAGACGCGGGTTACTGTAGCTAGGGTTTTCTGTAGACGCCGGTTACTGTAGCTAGGGTTTACTGTAGCCGACTTAGGAGTTCTATAAATAGGGGTCTTATGTTATTGATTTACTCAGAATATTGAAGATAATAAAAGTTCAGATAAACTTTGATATTCTCATCACAAGAGTGGATTCTCTTGCTTGTTTTATTTTAGGGATTTGCTAACAATTGCAGGTAATAATATTTGCTATTGTGTTCATATTTCTTTGTGCTTAGTTCTTTGTTGTCTAGCATCGAGAGATTAGGAGGTGGAGGGGCTTCTGTGTCCATCTGTTGCCTAGCACGAATTGCTGGAAGGTGAAGATCGACAGTGCATAAAGAGTGCACGATTGGTTGAGATTTGAGGTCGGGACAATCATAGATACGGAGGTGCTTCTAAGACCGGCTAGGTGTGTTGCCGTATCATTCGGGGAATAACAAATGTGTAATCCTGTAAACCCGAAAGAGAGTATAGTTGATTTTTGTAGATGTAGATTCCTTATTTAGTACACATAAAGCACAGACGGACATCAGCTACAATTTTACACATGATGTTGCTATATTATCGAGCCTACAAAAGCAAGATGGGAAGATAAACGTTCCAACGACAAAATTATGGAGATTATGTTGCCAACTCTGTCTAATTGAAGTTATGATGTAACAAAAATAATCAGACAAAACACACGTCACCAGAAGCTGACAAGGACGATTGGGATGCAATAATATCAAGCAATCAATGGAGGCCAAAATGAGGGGGAGTAGAATACGCACTGCACTCTTTTTTCCTTCACCAAGTTTTTATCCCACTGGGTTTTTCTTGGTAAGGTTTTTAATGAGGCAGTTCTTCCTAAACGTATTCTACCCAGTGTAAAATGACATCCAAGGGGGAGTGTTATAAAATAAAACATGGATGTCCTATTACACCTAACCTCCCATTATAAATTCTGTAATGTTATTGTTGAGTATGACAGAAAAATATGAACCGCGTTCTTCCTGCACATTGTCTCATTCCTTCTTCCCTTCCTTCTCCTTCTCTTGCCCTTTTTCTTCTCTATATTCATGCCTTAAATTCACACAATTTATAACATTTACTTCGCAATTGGGCACATCCAAGATTTTAGTCCAAATTTATATAAAAAAAGTCTCATAATTAATAAGTGAACTAATAGTTTTTTTTAGACATACTTAACCTAGATCCATTTTTTATTATAAAAAAGATTTGATTAAACACAAGGCAATATAAAAAAAAAGATTGTCACTTCTTAGATTCATAAACTAAAAAAAAATGTAAAGAGTTACAGAATAAAAGTTACAAACGCTATTATCAGTTTTCATTAATCACGCTAAAATCATAATATATGCCCTCAGCTTACGGGATAGATGTTTGATGCCAAGCGTCATGCTTGACATCATCCACCTATCCTAAATCTTTGACGAAATGAAGGTGGAGACGAGAAGAAACGTTGCAGTGCAGTTAAGTTGTGAAATTGATATACGTCTAAGACATGCAAGATTCCCCAACCATTCTATTCTGGAAAAAAATTTCAACTCCATTCAAACTATCTTGAGGACATCTAAGAGATGTTGTGGCAACTATTTTGGTATTATGCATAAGAAGGATTCAAGAGAATCTATCTCTGAGATTGTCAACTGAATTTAGCCCCCACTCCCCCCAAACACCTCTAATTCTTCCCGGAATCGACCAATACTCCAATGTTTTCAATCGTGGTAAAGCAAGCAACCAGGCATGTCTTCTGGAAAATATTAATTAACCTTTTACAGTCACAAATCTCTAATCGAACAAGAAATGCCAATCCTCTGGCGTAGAATTCAGATGACTCCAATCATGTATATGGATAAGACTTGTAATGATGTGCATGATCCCAATCCACTGGGAAGAGACGCTGATCTGTTACAACACTGATTGTCTATATATTTCTTTCAGCAACTACGGCACTAATCACTTAAATATGGCATCTAGTCGTATTAGATTCATTCACTTACCCGACCTAGGCCTTGAGCCCGACCCATCACTAGAACCTAGACCTGGCAAAACGGGTATTGACACGACAACCCGACACGAACCTGACACGAAATTAGTAGGTATAGGTCAGAGATTTTCAACCCGTTTAGTTAAATGGGTCGACCCGACACGACACGAAAATTAGCAGGTCAGGTGCGGGTTGACCCGCCAACCCGATGGGTACCTGTTTATGATCCGATTATATTTAGGGTATAGATATTTTACTAATTTAATACAAGACTTATATAATATTTAAGGTCAAAGTTACTAAAATTATCTAAAAATATTTTTATAAATATTCTAAAATATGATTACATTATGACTCTAGAATTTATAATTTTATTTAATATATGAGAAATTCTAATTATATGCCTATTTGCTTAGAAAATACAACGACTTGTGCAATATAGAAAAATTCCAAACTGATTTTTAGGCTGACTAGATTTAATAGGTAACCCGTGGGTCAACCCGAACTCGACACGATAATAAACGGGTTGGACACGACACGACACGATTATTAAATGGGTTGGGTCGGGTTGAAGAATTAGAACCCGATTACCTGTTCAACCCGACACGAACCCGACACGATAACACGAATTGCCAGGTCTACTCGAACCCAGCAAGAATTTCACCTCCATAATCGAAAAAGGAAACAGCAAGTCAAAGAAACTGTCTCCAAGATATCCTAGGGTTCGTTCTTGACGTGATGTGCACGCCAACGATAGACGTGGCCAATGAGTTTGGCGTCCCCTCTTACATTTACTGCGTCACAGGTGCGGCTTTTCTTGGTATGATATTTCATATCCAGGACCTTCACAAAGAGCAAGGCAAAGAACCCACCGAGTTCGACGAGTTGGTTTTGCCGAGTCTGGAAAACCCACTCCATGTCCCCAAATACTTGCCTTCTCCACTTCTCTACAAAGAAGGAGTCCAAATGGTCCTCAATATGGCAAGAAAGTTCAGAGAAACAAAGGGTATCATTTTTTTTGATGCTAAACGATATTTATTGCCAAAACAAAGACAAGAGTACAACTAGAGGATAAGAGAGGTCAGCAAGAAGCTGGCCAATCAAACCAAAAGAATGGAGTACAAAGAGAGCTGAAGTAAATGATACAGAGCTAAGGGAAGTACGAATACAGTAAACAGAGGACCAAAAGGATTGCAGATACGTTAGGCACGACTAATGAGCTTGCCCTTCCAGTTTTTGATAAAAGACGCATTGGAGATCACCATAGATGGACTGTAGGGGAAGGATGGGTAAGTGCTTTTGATCCACCAGGTAGCTCTAGCAAGAGTGAGATCAAAGAGGTTGTCGAGGGAAGGTTCTTTGTTGTTGAAGAAAAGGTCATTGCGCGCCAACCAAACAGACCAAATAGTGGCAGCTCTAATGGAAAGCCAACTAGCGCTGGTGAACCTGTTTGAAGTAAGGAAAGGCCATTGTCTATACCAAATTATGCAGGATGTAGGTGCAACCCACTGGACTCCCCACCATGCACAGATCTTCTGCCATAAGGACCAGGTGAATGTACAATGCAAGAACAAGTGGGAAGGGGACTCAATTTGGAGGGCGCAAAAAGGGCATTTGGAATCAGGGGCGACAAGATGCCTCTAAGCAGCAGAGAGTCCCTAGTAGGAATTCCGTCCATGAACACTAGCCAGAGAAAACACTCTATTTTGGGAGGGAGGATAGACAGCCAAACGAAAGGAATACTGATAGGAGGGGAGGATGATTCCAGATTACAGTGTCGGGAGACGAGGACTGCAAGGATATCACTTTCAATTCAGCCTGAATAAGGAGACAGTCATTTATTTCCCTTGAGTATAGATTGCGACGCCATGGCCAGCTTTCGACGGGAGCAGAGATGTGATCATTGTGAATGTCTGCAAGGAAGGCATTAGGTGATAGAGAATTCTGGAACAACCGAGGAAAACAGACCTACAAGCATCCCAGGGGCACCATGTATCTGACAAAAATCTGATCGAATCTCCACAACCAATTTTGATGCTGAGCTCTGCTGAGAAAGGGATTGATGTTTGGCCACTTGAGCTTGTAGATAAGACGATATTTTTCCATATCGGAGAGGATTTTGCAAGGTTGAAAGAGGGCGGGATGGAACTCGGGGTGACTTGACATTTACGTTTGATCAAAAGAAAGCAATCAGATCCGGGGTAATTGAGGTATCTCCAGTACCATTTGAATAAAAGGCTCTAATTTTTGGCCAACAGAGATTCGATACCAAGCCCACCGAGCTCCTTGGGTTTAGCTATCTTATTCCAAGCAACAAGACAGATCTTGTTTCGATCAGACGCACCGTTCCAAAAGAATTCCCTTTGTAACCTGGTGATTTTCTGTGCAACAGAGGCAGGTAATTTGAAAAGAGAAAGGAAATACAATGGAAGGGAGGAGAGGACTGACTTGATTAGAGTCACCCTGCCCACTGTTGAGAGGAATTTCGATTTCCATGCATACTTTCAGTTTGCTCTTGATCTTTTCAATGGTGGGATTCCAGTTGGCAACTTTATGCATATGCTTGCACCAAGAGGGAGCCCGAGATAGTTAAGAAACAAAAGGTATCATTGTCAAGACCTTCACAGAGCTGGAACCTCACGCCGTCAATTCCCAGGCCGCTGTTGATAGGATCCCGCAAGTGTATCGTGTGGGTCCTATTCTGAACCTCAAAAGGCAATGGTCACAGTGAAGGAAGCAATCACAACACTAAGAAGTTTGTTTAAGGAGGTAATGCAATGGCTTGATGACCCGCCCCCCATCGTCTGTCATGTTCCTCTGCTTCGGAAGTATGGAAAGTTTCGAGGCGGAACAGGTGAAGGAGATCATAGCCTACGCCTTGGAACACAGCGGGCACCGAATTCTTGTCGAAAATCAGTAAAGATTATACAGGATAAACTATAAACAGAGTTCATTAACATACAAGGTGATAGAAAAATAGATTGTACTAAACACAAAAAGAAAATGTAATCTCAGTGGTAGGAAATTGTATTGGCATTGGAAAATTACTTGCCATTACTTGAGAACTCATGAGGATAAGGAATTGCATGATACTTTTAAGAAGAATTCTTCAAAAGGATGTTGAGCCTGCAACTAAAGATAATATTTTTTTAATGGAATGAAGACTTTGAAAATAGAAAATAATAATAATGTTATTTTCATGTTATTAAGAATGTAAATGTAAATGTCGCTGGTGAGAGTAGTGGTCCCATGTAGAAATGGTCAAATATATATGTCTTCTACTGAAAAAATTGAAGAAATTGTCAAAATATTTGGATGTCAGGAGATCAATGGAGACAACTTTTTTTTTGACTTCTCACAACCCTATCTATGCCTTCCTGCTCGACTTCCTTTCCATTTTCTATTTTTATTTGTTCAACTTGCCAAGTGTGATCACATGGATCCACGGTTGAGAGCAAAGCCTCGCTTAGTTGTTTCTCTGTTTATTCGAACTGCTTATGGATATAATTCTTTCAATAGACTTACAAGCAAAGTTTACCAAGAAAATTTAGTTTTTGTGGAAAGTGACATGTGCTGAAATCGTAAGCAAAACCAATACCTGAAATCATATGTTCATTTCATGGTACTATTTTTAGTTTCTCTTGTTATCCATTTTTTTTTGTTATGCGGTGGGCCGGTGGAAATTGGAAAATCTTAGGGCTAAAAGTCGTGTCATGGAGGTTTGTACGGGTTCTGAACCCGACTTTACCGGGTTGAAAATCAATCCCACAACACTTTTTTCCTAGCTTAAATGTAAATAGGCCACGGAAAGACCCTCGGATTTGTTGTTTATTTTGCCTGGGCAGTCTCAATAAGAAAGTTATTTGTCTTCATTTTTTATTATTTTTGTGTATTAATTTATATTAAAATATCATCTCGTAAATGCTGATTAGACCTGGTTCAACCAAGGTTGGAACCTTTAATTCTCGACCTGGTCAACGACCGGACTGGGGTTAATATATAACCTTAGTTTTGCTACAGAAAAAATAATTAAAACTGTGCTTAAATAGCGGCCTAGGGTTGTGCTTTATAATCTGTAAGTTGTATGATCGGCGAAGTCAAGGACATGGGTGGTGAGATTACAATGTCATCATCAGGATGATCAATCCCGTTGGATGTTGTTACCAATATACTGTGTAGCCTTCCAGCGAAGAGTGTGTTGCGTTTCAAAGCTGTATCAAAGGCTTGGTGTTCCCTGATAAATAGCTCTGATTTCGCCTGCTACCATCTGTCTGCATCCATCGATGATATCATGCTTGTTATATTAACATGCAACAATAAGACCAACTATGTGGTCTGTGCAGATTTCTACTCTCTCGATGATGATCATATTGTTGTTGAGGTTGATGGTGATGATGGTGAAAGCAGCAGCTTAAGACAAGTAAGACCACGTTCTTGTCCCTTCAAGCCTCGCAAAACTTGCACTTACGCTCTGGGTTCTTCTTGCAATGGTATCCTTGCTTTTGGCAGTTATGATGGAGACTTGTATTTCTGGAACCCTGATGGAGCTGAAAACAGGAAGAATAGAAACTGCTGTAGAAATTTTGGTGTGGGGCTGCTGCACAAATTCCTTGACGTTAGCCAGGAACAAAGAACATCGATGTTGGCTCTTAGAACATCGATGTTTTACAATTCTGGAAAGTTAGCAGAACTCCTAGAACATCGATGTTGCACTTATGGCATCGATGTTTTCTGGAAATTCCAGAATTCCTCAAGTGCACCAAGAACACCAAAACTCAAAAGTAATCAGAAGTGATTCTGAACCTAAAACAATTATTCTGTTTGTGTTTAAACAACTTTGTTTACTCTCAAATAACACTCAAAAATGAAAAGGAACAGGTGTTTGACAAATCTCACAATTATCACTCAAGAACAGAACAAGAGCACGATGAACATTCATACAATTTACAGAATTCTTACCTCAAATTCAACCCACAATCAACATACACTAAACAATGTAGCTGACTCAGAAACACTTGCAGAACTAACTTTCTTAAATTTGGAAGAGAACAAAACGATTTCTCCACACGCTACATTATATTTCTGCAACAAATTTAAGCACACCAAAAGTGCAGTCCACTATCATGGGTACTAGTGCAGACCACACAGAATTCTGAAGACACAGAGTAAGCATGTTACTAAACAAGCATGCTTACCTAACCTGACACTAAATAGAGAATAACTCGGTAACACACAAAAGCATAACAAACTAAAAACAACAATAACATGCAAACTTTCCCTTAACCAATCTTGTTTCTCTTCCTCTTTTGGTAGGGGCACCCGCAAAACAGACAGTCCCCTCTTCCAAGTTGTCCAATGGAATCAGAAGTAATGCAGCTTGATCACATTCTAACACTCCCTCTTGATCAAGTTGCTGCACACATTTAGTTGAGCTCTCAGCAATTGGTACTTCATTTTTGGGAGTGCCTTGGTGAATATGTTAGCTACTTGACTTTCGGAGTTGCAATACTGAACCTGAACTTCACCTTCATGCTCTGCCTCCCTTATAACATGGTGCTTGATCTTGATGTGTTTGGTTCTACCATGATCAATAGAATTTTTAATCATAGCTATTGCTGCTTGATTATCACAGAAGAGTTCAGTTGCCTTCATATTTTCTTGACCAAGATCCATGAGTAATTTCCTCAACCAAATAACTTGATTAACAGCAGCTCCTGCAGCCAAATATTCTGCCTCTGCAGCGGACTGAGCAATGGCAGTTTGCTTTTTTGCACACCAAGACACCGGATTTGAGCCAATTAAAAGTACAAAACCTGTTGTACTCTTCATATCTTTCACAACTTCCAGCCCAATCACTATCACAGAAACCTTTAAGTTGAGCATCACTTGAGGTACTATAAACAAGTCCATAATCTGAGATGCCCCTGATATACCTCAAGACTCTCTTGACTGCTCCAGCATGGATTCTTTTAGGAGCATGTAAGAACCTAGAGAGCAAATTAGCTGTGAACATCAAGTCTGGCCTTGTGATAGTAAGATACATTAAGCTTCCTACAAAGCTCATGTACTCCCTCTCATCACTTGCCTCTTCGTCTCCTTTCAAACTCAGATTTGCACCAACAACTAAAGGAGTTTCTGCTGGATTACATTCACTCATCTTGAATCTTTTCAAAATCTCCTCAGCATATTTCTGTTGTTAGATGAAGTTGTACCCATCCTGTTGATGACTTCAATTCCTAGAAAATACTTCATTAGTCCCAAATCTGAAATCTCAAAAACTCTTGCCATTTTAAGCTTGAATGCTTTCACCTTCTCAAAATTACTTCCTGTGATAAGAAGATCATCCACGTAAAGTGATACAAATAGGAAATCCTCACTACCATTGATCATGGTATAAAGAGTTGGCTCATTAATGCTTCTCGTAAAACTAGAATTCAGCAAGTGATCTTTAATCCTAGTATACCAAGCTCTTAGAGCTTGTTTCAAACCGTAGAGAGCTTTGATTAATCTGCACACATGATCTTCTTTTCCCGTCTCTATAAACCCTTCAGGTTGCTCCACATACACTTCTTCCTTAAGGAAACCATTGAGAAAAGCTGACTTGACATCCAAGTGAAAAACTTTCCACTTATGTTGAGCAGAAAGAGCCAGCAACAATCTGACGGTATCAAATCATACTACGGGAGCAAAGGTTTCCCCATAGTCAATTCCAGCCTCCTGCGAGTATTCCTTGACTACTAACCTTGTTTTGTGCTTGTGAATGGACCCATCTGCATTGAGTTTGAGCTTAAAAATTCACTTGACACTAATAACGTTCTTGTTTGTAGGCCTAGGTGTAAGTTCCCAAGTTTCATTTTTCTTGATCATTTCCATTTCTTCCTGCATTGCTCTTCTCCGTTCTTCATTGCTTACTGCTTGTTCAAAGTTTGCTGGTTCCAAACACACTTGATTGCATTGTTCATATATTTTAGCCAAAGACTTTTTTCTCAAGGGTGATGAATCTGAATCATAGTCCTCCTCATTCAATTCATCTTCTTCCTTTTCTACAGATGCTCTTGGCTCCTCCTTCTTTTCAACCTCATTCTTCTCCCAGTACAAAAAATCATTTTCTTCAAACTTTATGTCTCTACTTATAACCACATTTCCTCCATCCACCAAGAAAACTCTATAACCCTTGGATTGAGAGCTATATCCCAAGAACACTGCTTTTCTTGCCTTTGCTTCAAGCTTCTTCCTTGTCATATCTGGAACATGGACATAACATAATGATCCAAAAATTTGTAGATGTTTCACAGTTGGTTTGATTCTACTCCAAGCTTCAATTGGAGTCTTTCCTTCAACAGACTTGGTAGGAAGTCTATTCAGCAAATACACAGCAGTATAAGCTGCCTCTGCCCAAAACTTCAATGGCAGCTTCTTGTCATTAAGCATGCACCTGACCATTTCCATAATAGTCCTGTTCTTCCTCTCCACTATGCCATTTTGCTGAGGTGAATATGCAACAGAGAGCTGGTGATGAATCCCTTTATCTTCACAGAATTTGTGAAAGTCTAATGATGCATATTCCCTTCCTTGATCAGACCTTAATACCTTGAGCTTGCACTCACTTTGTCTTTCTGTTAATGCCTTAAATTTTCCAAACACAGAAAGTACTTCTGACTTGTGTCTCAAAAAATAAATCCAAGTCATACGTGAAAAGTCATCAATGAAGAGTAAAAAATACAGATTACCACTCAGGGATAGAGTGCTCAATGGTCCACACAAATCAGAATGGACTAACTCTAGCTTCTGTTTAGCTCTCCAAGTTGCATTTGCTGGAAATGAATTCCTATGCATTTTTCCTACTTGACATGCTTCACAAACTCCCTCTAGCTCACTTAACACAAGCAAGTCTCTAATCAATTGATTCACAGAGGCTTGCTTCAAGGATTGAAAATTAAAATGACCACATCTACGATGCCACAGACTAGTCTCTTCTTGACTAAAAACAAGTGCTTTCTCATAAGCAAATTCCCATTTTACTGGAAAACTATTGTTCTCCATTTTAACTTTTCCCAACAATTTACCCTTTCCATCCATAGTGACACAGCATTCATCTTTAAATTCAACAGTGTAACCATTCTTCATCATTTGAGAAACAGTTAGCAAGTTGTGCTTTAGTGTAGGCACAAAGAGAACATTCGAAATAAGCTTTGTACCTTGCTTGGTTTTGACAGCAACAATGCCTTTGCCTTCAGCTTGAACCACTTCTCCATTGGCCACCTTGACTTGAGTTGCAGCAGACTTATTAAGCTCCTTGAACCACCTAGAATCACAAGCCATATGGTTTGTGCATCCACTGTCAATGAACCAAGTTGTAGTACTTGATTCATGATCAGAAGTGATGGCCATGAATATAAATTCCTCATTTTGCTGAAAATCAACCATTTTGGCCTGTTATTGAGGCTGTATTTGTTGCTGAGTAGGAGGTTGATCCTGCTACACATGGTTTAAATTTGTTCCCTGACCCTGCTTCATTTTGCAAAATCTCTCAACATGCCCAAACTTGTGGCATAAATTGCATTTTTTGGTCTTCCAACATCTCTGTTCAGCATGACTTGCCTTTTCGCAATGCTTGCAAGGTGGAAAATTTGTTTGAGATCCTCCCAACTTTGCAAAATGCTATGTATGTGGTTTCTTGTCTTCGAAAAACTTTGAGCCTTCCTTGTTAGAAGGGAACTTAGCAGCTTGCTTCACAAGTAAAGCTTCTTCCGAAAAAAAATTTGCCTTCTTTGTTTGCCTCTGTTCATGAGCATACAATGATCCCACAAGCTCATTTACAGAGATAGTAGTGATATCCTTGGATTCTTCAATAGCTGCTACTCTTGCTTCGAATCTATCTGTGACTGTGTTAAGCACCTTTTCAACAATCTTGAGTTCTGGAATCCTTTCTCCATATAGCCTCATCTGATTCACAACTTCTTGTACTCTTGAAGAGTAACCTTTAATTGATTCTTCTTCTTTCATCTTCAACATTTCAAATTCCCTTCTAAGTGTTTGAAGTCTCATCCGTCTTGTTCTTTTTGATCCTTGAAAGCTTTCCTGCAACACTCCCCAAGCTTCTTTTGCAGTTGTGCAACTCACAATCAGAGGGAATATTGATTTAGAGACAAGTGAGTGCATGTACGTAATGGCTAGATTGGCCTTTTGAACATTTTCTCTGTAAGTTTTTAATTGAGTCACAGTCAAGCTCCCAACATCTTCAGGCTCTTGGAATCTATCTTGAATTTGTCCCCACAGACCGTTTGCCATGAAGAAAGACTTCATCCTTACTACCCAATAATCATAGTCTTCTCCATTAAAAGGAGGTGGGGCTGGCAATGATGAAGATGGATGTGAGGTTGAAGCTGCATTACTCACCATGTTGATAAGCTTGGTCTCGTAAGATCAGAGCTGCTCCGCTACCAATTGATGGAACTGAAAACAGGAAGAACAAAAACTGCTGCAGAAATTTTGGTGTTGGGCTGCTGCACAAATTCCTTGACGTTAGCCAGGAAAAAGAACATCGATGTTGGCTCTTAGAACATCGATGTTTTACAATTCTTGAAAGTTGGCAGAACTCCTAGAACATCGATGTTGCACTTATAACATCGATGTTTTCTGGAAATTCCAGAATTCCTCAAGAACACCAAGAACACCAAAACTCAGAAGTGATCAGAAGTGATTCTGAACCTAAAACAATTGTTCTATTTGTGTTTAAACAACTTTGTTTACTCTCAAATAACACTCAGAAATGAAAAGGAACAGGTGTTTGACAAATCTCACAATTATCACTCAAGAACAGAACAAGAGCACGATGAACATTCATACAATTTACAGAATTCTAACCTCAAATTCAACCCACAATCAACATACACTAAACAATGTAACTCACTCAGAAACACTTGCAGAACTAACTTTCTTGGATTTGGAAGAGAACAAAACGATTTCTCCACACGCTACATTATATTTCTGTAACAAATTTAAGCACACCAAAAGTGCAGTCCACTATCATGGGTACTAGTGCAGAGCACACAAAATTCTAAAGACACAGAGTAAGCATGTTACTAAACAAGCATGCTTACCTAACCTGACACTAAATAGAGAATAACTCGGTAACACACAAAAGCATAACAAACTAAAAACAACAATAACATTCAGACTTTCCCTTGACCAATCCTGTTTCTCTTCCTCTTTTGGTGGGGGCACTCGCAAAACAGACAGTCCACTCTTCCAAGCTGTCCAATGGAATTGGAAGTAATGCAGCTTGATCACATTCTAACAAACCCTACAACCAATCAGTGCTACTCTACTTCAGTACCATCACCGCAGTTCATGGGGGTTCAGCGATGAAGCACTACTGTTCTTTATCAGGATACTACTACTTGTAGTAGTAGCTGTAGCCACAACCACCAGTACAAGTTGGTGCAGAAAGTAGTACAACAACCCCATGGAGGAGGTATTTGCGAGTTCCAGTCTTACAATCTGGAAGCTAATGGTTTCACAACAAAGAATACAACTTGCTATACTGCGAATATCATAGGAAGAAAGTGTTAGCCTAAACATGGGTCTTTCACCCCATGATGTCGTAGTTGGAAAAAAATTACAAGCTATCCTGAGAATTCTAAAACAGCACCCTTTGCATGACGCCAATGGTGAAAAGTAATAGTACAAGTAAGAACAGCCCCCACTCCGTATGGGAAGGAGGGATGTGCAGCTTTGAACCACCAAGCAATAGGCGTGTAAAGGAGCCAAGTCCAACCGAAAATCGGAATGCTCAACTTGAGCTTGTCAAGGAAACTTTAGGCTCGAGCTCCGACTCGAACTCGATCGAGCTTTGACATCCAGGCTTGAGCTCGACCTCCCACCAATGCTATCACCCAATCCTTCTCGGCTAGACCCACCTAGGCCTCCTGTTACCTTCCTTCCTCCACAATCACACAAACACATCCATCAAACAATACAATTCCAAGGAATCTCTCCAGAAAGACAAGGTACCTTGAGCAGCTCGCCTGTCTCAAAAATTGTACCTTTCTCAACCCACTGCCGGCGGCTGAACAAACTTGGTTTGTGGTAGTGGAGCGAGGACGCCGAGTAGATTATGTTATTGGAGAACGAGATAGAACAACAAGTGTTCAAGGACTATAGGTAATTGGGGGTGATTACTGATGGTGGCGGGTGACATATGTGAAGGTTGAAAATTGTTTTATTTTTTTAATAAAGCTCGGATTAGTATTAAAAAGAAAGAGAGTCAAGCACCTTTTTGGGCCCTGCGTTTGTCCTATTTGTATTTCCCGAGAGTTTTTCTGTCCTTTCTGTATACCCCATGTTTAGAATTATGCCCTTTTTCTGTACTTCAGGCAGCCCGGGCGATGATATGGCCATCTGCTCGGGTCCACCTAACACATGTTGAAATTTTGTTGGACCACATGGTTAAAAAAAGTGGGACCCAACTTTTCCAGAATTTTAATTTTCAAAAATTCCAAAAATTATTATCCGATTTTAAAATTGAAATACCGATTAGTTGGCCCAATTTTTACTCTCCAGTTTACCCAATACGGTTTGAGTTAGGAAAAACCCCCACCCACATCAATTTAACTCCTGATTTTATTTCCCTTTTCATGTCAATTTTGTTGTACATTCCATATACTGATTCACATGCCATGCTTATGCCCTTTTTTAATTGATTACAAAAATATTGTGTGTATTGTTCTATCAATTAAAATTAAAATACGTATTGTATTTGTATGGTTTCGTTCAATATGCCAATTAAAATTAAAATTCGTGTTATGTTTGGTATTGTTTTTGGCATGCTATTGTTGATTGAACCTTGAACCCGAGAAACCCAAAACCCATTTTGCCCAAGAACCACCATGAGTTGATGTGTTCCGGTTGCCAGCAGGCGACCACAGTTGCTGCGACGGTGGTCGGGACGGCATACGTCGCTGTGCCTACCGGTTTCATGCGGCGACAGTGGTCGCGTCCCCTTCATGCGGCAGCTTCGAGAGCTGTAAAGAGGCGGAGGACGCAGCGAGCCTTCCCCGGAGCGCGCTGTGTCCCGCGCACCTCTTCTCCATCTTCGTCGTCGACGGCGACGACTGCTGAAGCGCCCCGACCCGTATTTACCGTACACAGTAAACACGAGCCGGAACTGTGACAACCCAACCAGAATAAGACCAGCATACAGTGTATACAACAAATATCCGGGCTCAACAGCCCATAATAAAAACAACAATAAAATCTCAACACGGCCCAATGGCCCAACAATAACAAAAATAGTGCACAGCGGAAGACTTAATATAACTCACTAACACTGTATGCGACACATGCCAACTATGGATCCAAGCCTGTCCAAGGGAAACGTCACAGCCTGTCTGGAATGCATCAACCTGTACAATGAACAACTCATCCTACGGGATGAAAGCCCGCAGGTGAGGGGTGAGTCCGAAGTGCTCACGACAATGGAAAGACGATCAGTATGCACACTATAACTACTCAAGTCAAAAACACGGGCTAAACAGCCCAATCAAAAGACTCGACCCAAAGGACTCAAATAAACCCAATTTCCAATTTTATCTTTCCCGGGCCCCGTCACGGATAAACTAGTGGTCAAACCTGGTTATCAACACATTCCGGGTGCCAGACCAAATCCAGGGATCGACATCCCAAAAATACGAACCCAGGGATAGACATCCCAAAAATATATCACGGGATAGACATCCCAGGCATAGACATGCCAAGCATAGACATGCTTATCAAGTAACCCAGGTCA
>JAKUCV010005044.1:0-25877 GCA_028386065.3 Turnera subulata | reverse complement strand
CAAGCATAGACATGCTTATCAAGTAACCCAGGTCAAGGCCACCACGAAACAGTTTTCTAACCATCGAGTCGTACCACTACCTATCACGCGACAATTATATTACGGTCGTTAAAATCAATAACAGGGATCGACATCCCTAACCAGGATACCGGGATAGACATCCCTATCCAAAAATACCAAGGATCGACATCCTTGTCACTATTCATTATTAATTCCGTTATTATGATTTGAACCAAACGACACAGAAAATCAATACGGGATAAACATCCCAAATACCAAACAAGCATCGGGATAGACATCCCGAGCCAAAACACAACAAAAGCACAACATCCAACAATGCAACAACACCAAACACAATAACCGAGTAATAAGGCACATATTGAAGGAAATCCATCCTCACCTTGGCCGATTACTCAACTTCGGAAACTATGACCGGTACAACGCCGGCTCCTCGGGAAACTGCCCGATATCCAAACCTATACAACAAAACCATACATACACATAAATGCACATATTCGGTATGCAATGATGCCAATACTACGATACATACCCATCCCGGTTACACATCTTTTATTATTATCATTTATCGAAAATATTTAACCATACGTATATTCGAATATAATTTCGGTACTATATTTTAATTAAAATTCCTTTCAAAATATTTTCATAGAATAACTATAATTATCCAAAATAATAATATTCATAATTTTTCTGGAATTTATATTACATGTATATATTTTCCATAATATTTCCAAATACTTTTCCAAACAATTACACTATCAAAATAATTATATATTTCAGAAATATAAATCATGTATACCATAATTACATATTTTCCCAAAAGGTACCAGTTACCATAATTTACAGAAAGTTAATTACGTATTTATAATTTTCAGAAAATATATATACCACATTTATCCTTTCCCTAATTATATATAATAACATTTTTCAAAACAAAACATAATTTTCAAGGTATTTATATATATATAACATTTTCCCTAAAACCATAAATCATACTGCCATATTTTCCTCTAAGTGAATATATATTTTTTTTGAAAATTAAATACCAAAATAATTATATAAACAGACTTATATATATGTATATATAGAAAAAGAAAAGAAAAAAAATAATAATAAATTAAATAACCCAACCCGGATCCAACCCAGGAAGGGCGCGACCCGACAAGGAAACGGGTCGGAAACCCGGCCTCACCTCGGGTTCGGCGATGGCGGCGCGACAGGAGCTCGAGGAGGGGAAAGGCGAGCACAGCCGCGATGTCAGGGCGGCACGAGCGGCGCGAGGGTGGCGGCAACTGGACACGGTGTCGCCGGCAGGAGGCGGGAGACGCGAGGAGGACAGATCCGCCGGGTCTGTCACGGGTCAACGGCGCTATCGGGTGCGTCCGGCGGCGTATTTCGACGGGGAAGGCGGCAGAAGATCGGCGACGGCGTGAGGAACACCAAGGTGTCGGCGGTGCAGCGAACGGCGGCCTGGAACGGCGGCACGTGAACAGTGCTGAGGCGGGGGAGAAGGTGACCCGACTGTTCACGAGTATTTTTTTTTCTTTTTCATTCTTTTCTTCTATTTTCTTCNCCTTTTTTCTTCTCTTCCTCTCTTCCTCTCCTTCTCCACCGGTTCCTTCCTTTTTATAAACTGTTTTTTTTTTTTTACTATTAGGCTTGTGAATTTTCAATAATACGATTCGTCTCCATTACGGGCGAATCCGATCCGGACCAGAAAATAACAGATACCTCCTTAGTTATTTTCCGATGTCATTTTCCGAGAAATTCCGAAACCCGAAAAATACCAACTCAGTTTCGAAAAAAAAATCCACGGGAAAATCACGAGCGCGGGAAAACGCTTGGTTTCGAAAAACAACTCCCGATTTACCTTGAATTAATTACCCAAGATTAATTCAACAGTAAATCACGGTAAATAGACTTTTACAGTCCGGTAAAAATCTAAAATTTTTACCCGGGCTGTTACAACTGCAGCTCCTCCCTGTGTGGGATTTAAGCCGCGGGCCGAAGCAGGAGACGGTGGATCTGGAGGAGGCGACCTCATCGGGCCGGCTGACGCTGTTGTGGCTCAGGCGGTCTGAGCAGCAATTTTTGTGGCTGCTACTCCTGCCCCGATCTGCGACGGCGGCGTCTGTCGCGAGCGTTGTTGGCAACAGCAGCAACCTCCGTGGTGGTTGCAGTCATCTTCTCCGGCAGTGGACGTCGTGGGTGCCGGGTGAGTGGGGAGGAAGGAGAAGTTAAAAAAAAAAAACAAAAGAGGCAAAATAAAGAAGAAGAGGATAGGAAACATAAAAAACATAGGAGTTAAATTAATGTGGGTGGGTTTTTTTTTCTAACTCAAACCGTATTGGGCAAACTGGGAATAAAATTGGGCTAACCAACTGGTATTTCAATTTAAAAATCGGATAATAATTTTTTGTTTTTTTGAAAATTAAAATTCTAGAAAAAGGTGGGTCCCATTTTTTAAAACCACGTGGTCCAATAAAAATTTGACATGTGTCAGGTGGACCCGGGCAGATGACCACGCCATATTCTAGTGTTTAAAATTTTAAATTTTTAGAATTTAAGGTTTAATATTTAGGGTTTTAGAGTTTATAATTTAAGATTTTATGTTTTAATATTAAAGATTTATGTTTAGGGTTTAGAATTTCAAGATTTAAAATTTATGATTTATAATTTTTAGGGTTTAAGGACCTAATGATATGATAAGAGGGACCATAATAAATATTTAAAAGCAATTGAGGGACCATAAGTTTTTAATTTAACATTAAGAATTGACAAAAAGACTTACTTGGTATCACTAATCAAAGAAATAGGACTTAGTTAATAATTTTTAAAATCAAAGAATTGAATTGTGGAATGACCCAAAGTTATAGGACTCCGGAAGAGGTTTTTTCTGTATGTATATATGGACAAAAATATCCATAAGAATTGAATTCATTTCCCCTTTGAAATTCATATACCAAACGGGGTTTATCTTATGACCCCAGTCACAACCGCATAAGATAGAAAAACTGAAAAACCCTAGTTATATTGGGATCGGCGGAGTCATGGACATGGGTGGTGAGATTACAATGTCTGCAGGAGGAATATCAATCCCGTTGGATGTTGTTACCGATATTCTTTGTAGCCTTCCCGTGAAGAGTGTGTTGCGATTCAAAGCTGTATCAAAGGCATGGTGTTCCCTGATCGATAGTCCTGATTTCGCCCGCTTCCATCTGTCTGCATCCATCGAAACCAACGATGATCTCATGCTTATTATATTGACAAATCATCAGCGCACCGGCGATGATGACAACCCTGGCGGGGTGCTCTGTGCAGATTTCTACTCTCTCGATGACGTTGAGGTTGATGATGATGGTGATGGTGGTGCAAGCAGCAGGTTAAGACAAGTAAGACCACGTTCTTGTCCCTTCAAGCCTCGCAAAACTTGCACTTACGCGCTGGGTTCTTCTTGCAATGGTATGCTTGCTTTTGGTAGTTATGGTGGAGACTTGGATTTCTGGAACCCTACAACCAATCAGTGCTACTCTACTTCAGTTCTGGATTTGGATCAATCACGATACCCGCAGTTCATGAAGTTTCAGCTACAAAGAACCACTGTTTTCTATCAGGATACTACTTGTAGTAGCAGTAGCCACGACCACCAGTACAAGTTGCTGCAAATGCAAAGAGTAGTACAGCCCAATGGTGGAGGTAGTATTTGCCAGTTGCGGTCTTACAATTTGGAAGCGAATGGTTTCACAACATTCCTTACCCTCTCTGATGAATCTGCTGCTGGCCAAAATCATGATATGCGTTTAGCACTTCATTCGCAATGTTGTTTTGTTAACGGTGCTCTACATTGGTTTGTAAGTTCTGATGGTGCTTCACATGAGTGGTTCCGGTCGGATCTTGGGATTGAGGTTTTTGCTCTTCATCTCGGTACACTGGAATGTTACAAGCTGCCATTCCCTTTTGGAGCTAAGTATGGACGTGGGACAACGCTTATGGTCTTGGGAGGATCTTTGTGCGCAACATTCACTGATTTCGAAAATGACACTAAGGGGTATGCCGTTGATGTGTGGGTGATGAAGGAATATGGAGGAGAATGGACCAAACTTCTCAACTTTACAACCAAACTAATTCGTGGCATCTATCATACTTGTGTCTACCCTATAGCCTACTCCCAGAGCAGAGATAAAGTTTTGTTGCATTTTCGTCATCCGTACGATAGCCTGTGGTGGTATCACCTCAAGCAGGAGAAGCTCATCCCTGTTAGGATTCCTGGCGCCCCAAAATTTTTTCAGCCCAGGCTTTGTCTGCCAAGTTTTGTCAACTACCAATGCTAGCTGACCAATCATACCACAGGGAAGAATACGGTAGTATTGTTTGTTTTACCAAATTTATTTCCCCCAATGCTAGAATTGTTCAGTAAACATAGATTAGTTTCAATTTCTCTGCTTTTACTCGACTAATATATCTCTTGGTGTCTTTTCTCCTAAAGAAGTCTATCTTCCTCATTTTATACTTTCATAGTACTGTTCATCAATGAAGTTTTCCGGGTTCAATATATTTCAGTTTTCTTTGACTTCATTTCGCTTGCTTCTTCTATGTTGTATATCATGTATACTGGTTTTGGCCGTTACTCATTCCATTAATAAAATATCGGTGGCTTATACAGAATACTTTTCATGCTAAGAAATTTACGGTGCAGAGATCATCATATATATAATAACATCCACATAATTCATTCAAGCCAACATGGCATTGTTTTATTTGTGTAATCGGTAATACTCTTCTCAATGATTGTTTGCACCAATAATATCCTCAATTAGGCGGCCAATTGTACTGTAAGAAGATCCACTCTCTTCCAAGGCCTTCTTGCTATATTCTCTCATTTCATTTAGGAGCTTCATCCTCTCCTCCTTACTACGGTCCATTAAGGACCTTATTCCCCTCTCTATATCACCGGCATCTACAATGACCGCCTTATGATGCTGGTCTGAACTCCTATAATCCAACCTAATTTCCACAGCCAATCCCAGCTCCATCACCAGCTCCAAAGCATTGAACTTCTGCTCAGCATGTAGAGGCCACGCACCAATTGGGTCCCCATGCATGCCATATTCCCTCAAGCACAGAATTCCACCCGCAATGCGACACAAACCCACCAATGGATGGGTGGCCTAGCACTTCCACCTGGGGTGCCCATGCAATCACTCTTCCAACATCAGCCGTCCGATCCAAGAACCCATCAGGCAACACTTCTTGGTGATCAGAATACTCTGTGGGTGATCCTATCCTTTGCTTCTCCTCCTCCGTTGGAGGTTTCCGCAGAGACCACAATGTTGAATATGAGTTGTGATCTTGTTATTATTAACGTCAACTAGAAGAGTTATTATGGACGTTACCTGCTTCCATATATTTTGTATCACATGCAAAATATGTATGTATTAAATTACTGGTTGGTAGGTGAATGGTTGTTAGAGTCTTTGTGATAAGGAAGTGTGTAGGGTGTCCGTGTTTGTGAACACAAAAGCCTAAGTGTGTTGTGTAATTTGAGAAGAGAAAAAAGAAAAGAAACCGTGTATGGAATTGTCTTCTCCAGGAAATTGAGTTTTCATCAAACTCTGTTTGTTGAGAAATTTTAGTGTCTTTTGCTGAGTCCTCCTACAATCTTTCACTCTAATAAATCATGTCCAAAATAAAAACCAACACACAAGAATCGGTGCCCGCTGTTTTCCAATGCGTAGGCTATCTCCTTCACCTGTTCTATATTGAAACTTCCCATACTTCTGAAGCAGAGGAACACCACCGAGGATGTGAGCTGGTCATCAAGCCATTGCATCACCACCTTTAACTTGTTATTGCTTCCTTCATTGTGACCATTTCCTTTGAGGTTCAGAAGAGGACCAACAGGATACACCGGCGGGATCCTATTGTCGGCAGCAAGGGAATTGACCGCATACGGTTCCAACTCTGTAAAAGTGTTGATGACGATACCCTTTGTTTCTCTAAACTTTCTTGCCATATTGAGGACGGTTTGGATTCTTCTTTATAGAGAAGTGGAGACGGCAAAGATTTCGGGACCGGGAGTGGGTTTGCCATACTGGGCAAAGCCAACTCGTCGAACTCTGTGGGTTCTTTGCCTGCACACCTTGGCCTGCCAAATATGGTTCAATCTGGGCACGCCAAAACACATAGTTGGTGTGATTCAGCTGAATGGAGATTGCATGGTGAGAATTGGTCAGAGACTGCACCTGCGGAACAGCAACGGCAGCAGCAGCTGCACCACGAGGAATATTATTTGAGCCAGAGCTGGCTGAGGGAGGAGGATCAATAGCCATAATAAAGGAACGAAAATAAAAAAGAAAAAGAAATCTAGGGTTTTTGGAGGTATGCGGCTAAGCTTTGTAGCTCCGCTACCATGAAGAAGTATTGCCTAATAAGATTTGAGCAGTAATTGGCATGCCTTTGCACAGCCCTGACATGTTATTAAATACTGATATGAAATACAATAGAGGTTACACACGTAACAAAGACTTACAGTATGAGGGATCCTAATACAACCAGAATACGTGTAAACAGATAGGTGTCAGACATGATAACTATACTAGGTTTTAGGATCATGCTTATCATCTATTAACAGCCTTGCTCGTCGTGAAGGTCTTGCACATGAAACACATACCAAGAAAAGTCGCACCCGCAGCATAGTAAAGGTAAGAGGGGACGCCCAGCTCTTTGGCCACATCCATCATTGGCGTGCACATCAAGTCAAGAACAATCCCTGCAAGTTTGTGACTCAGTTTGGAGACGATTTCTTTGACGTGCTGTTTGTTGTTTTTGATCATGGAAGTGAAATTCTTCCTGGGATCGAGTGACGGGCTGGGCTCATGGTCGGGTAAGTGAATGAATCTGATACGGCTAGATGGGATATTTGAGTGATTAGTACCGCAGTTGCTGAAATTGAGAATTGCTGACTTCATGGAGAGGATGGTGATGGAAAGTCTCTCATCCCGGTCGATGAGGAGCTTGGCTAGCTAGCTCCACAATTGACACAATGTGACCAGCAGCAGCTACAGGAATGAATACAAACTCTACTCTATCAGTACCGGTCATTTCTAGCTAGTTAGTATGCTGCTAGCTTTTGCTCCTATAGGTTCTTTCTGGCTTTTCTTTTATCTTTCCGTTCCTTTTCGGTGCCTGAAATATAAACATCTCTTTGTCCCGATGGCCAAACAAAGTATAGATGTGGCCAACAGAAGAGATGAGGTCACGGCTTTGCTGGGAGCATTGACTAAATGATTGCATCTTTCCTTGGAGTTACGTATCCAGGAAATTCTGCGGGCATGGTTATGGCTTAGCTAGTCATTGAGCTACCTAATTGGACTTGGAACTCGTTAAAATTTCCAAATCCCATGTAGATAGACAAAAGGAGAGTGCTACTTGTAGTACTTTTAGTCAAAAATTAGGCAGCTGTGGTAGTAAGAGTTGTTACTGAACGCTCATTTCAACCGTATGGAGCGACACCAATTTTTCTATGGTCAACTTTTCTGGTAAGTCTGATGAAAGAATTATCAATAAGCGATTTGAATTATCAGTAACCCTTAGTTACTTCTGTTTTTCTCTTCATCCAAATTGCTGTTTTCTTTTTTTTGGGTCTATGCGATCAATTGGCAAAGTTGAATCAAGAGAAATTGAAAGCGCAAGGAGGACAAAGAAGACACTTTTTGGGATAAGTCGAAAGATCTATATTGATGAAATGAATGGCAAGCACAGCAGGAAAGGAAAGAAAACACTAGTGACGGGAGAAGATACGCATAGAAACAGACTCTAATTAAAGGAATCAATTACAGCAATCGCAAACAAAGCAAAAGCAATTACACCATTCTCAAGGGAACAAGATATGCCTTTCCGTTGGTGAAGTGCTTGAGCGGTAGTATACAGATCAAAGGGGAGATCGTTTGATGATTTGTAATCCGTGGAACAACGGTGAAAAAAGACTTAACTCATAATACTCAGTATGTCATAATAATAGGGTCAGGTCTTTGAACTTGGAGAAAGGGGATGTTTCTGTAGAAAAGACGAAATTAGAGAATCATACAAACAACTTGACCCCTTGTTTTTGTTGGAAACAGTCATCATTATTGGTGCACCATCTTGTATATACATATATATATATATCAACGTTTCCTGAAATTGGTAAAGACCATAAAACCACATAGTGGAATAACATACTAAGCACTGACATATATTGAACCAAGAACACTTTATCGATCAACAGTACTATTATTAAAGTAGAAATCAGGAAGACAGAACTATAAGAGAAGACACCAACAGCAGCATATATTTGTTAAACTTCCTTGAAGCAAGCCTTACAAGACCAAGTCCACACACAGAAAAATTGAAACTGGTTATTTTTACCTAAAAATTTTAGCATAAAAGTACAGTCAGGAGGAATAAGGGGAACCAGATTCTCTCCCAGTTTGTTGCTGGTTCCATGATTAATTTATCAGCTTTGGTAGTTGACAAGGCTTGGCAGAAAAAGGATTGCTTGAAAAGGATATTGTGGAGCACCAGGAATGTTAACAGGGATGAGCTTTTCCTGCTTGAGGTGATACCACTCGAGGGAATCCCATGGAGAAAAAAAATGCAACAAAACTTTATCTCTGTTCTTGGAGTAAGCTATAGGGTAAACATATTTATGTGGTTCGGGGGTAATTAGGTTGAAAAGTCTGGTCCATTCTCCTCCATATTCCTTCATCACCCACACATCGATGTCATACCTAGTACCACCATCTCTGCAATTACTGAATGTTGCACACAAAAGTCCTCCAAAGACCACAAGAGTTGGCTCACAATATCTATACTGAACTAATGGCAGCTTGTAACATTCCAGCGTCTCAAGGTGGAGGGCAACAATCTCAGAGCGAAAACCATCACCACTTCTAGGTACCAGCCAATGTAGAGCACCATTAACAAAACAAGACAACGTACGACGTGAACGAAGTGAATGACATACATGATCATCAATATCAGGAAGAGTATGGAATGTTGTGAAACCATTAGCTTCCAGATTATAAGACTGAAACTCGCAAATACCTCCAACGCCTACTGCTTGCACCAGCTTGTACTGGTTACTACACGTATCGTGATAGAGAACAGAACGAGTGCTTATTCGGTTCAGTGCTCGTGTATGATCGGGAGCTAGTGAAGTAGAGTAACACTGATTGGTTGTAGGGTTCCAGAAATCCAAATTTCCATCTTGACTGCCCAAAGCAAGCGTACCATGGCAAGAACCCAGAGGGAAAGTGAAACCTTTGCGAGGCTTGAAGGGAAAAAAACGTGGTCTTACTTGTCTTAAGCTGCTTGCACCATCATCATCGACATCATCATTATCATCATCGAGAGAGTAGAAGTCTGCACAGAACACATAGCCGGTCTGATCGGTGCGTATGTATGGCAATATTGTTAGAATGTGATCAAGCTGCCTCAATTCTGACTCCATTGGTTAGCTTGGAAGAATGGACAGTTTGGTTTGCGGGTGCCCCCACCAAAGGAGGAAGAGAAACAGGATTGGTGAAGGGAAGTCTGAGAGTAATTGTTGTTTTTAATTTGTTATGCTTTTTTGTGTTACCAAGTTATTCCCTGTTTAGTGTCAAGTTAGGTGAGCATGCTTGTTTAGTAACATGCTTACTCTGTGTGTTTTCAGAATTCTGTGTGTCTGCACAAGTACCCATGTTAGTGGACTGCACCTTTTGGTGTGTTTAAATTTGATGCAGAAATGTAATGTAAGTGTGGAGAATTTCGTCTTGTTCTCTTCCATATTCAAGTGAGTTTGGTTCTGTTAGTTTCCTAAGTGAGTTACATTATTTAGTGTATATTGATTGTGTTTCTGGATTTGAGTTGAATTCTAGAAAATTGCATGAATGTTCTTCATGTTCATATTCTGTTCTTGAGTGTGATTTCTGTGAGACTTGTCAAACATCTATTCTTTTCGTTTCTGAGTGTAATTTGAGAGTAAACGAAGTTGTTCAATCACTAATAGAACAACTCTGAAAGGTTCAGAGTCACTTCTGATCAATTCAGGTTTTCTGGTGTTCTTGGTGTTCTTGAAGGTTTCTGGAATTTCCAGAAAATATCGATGTTCTAGGGCCAACATCGATGTCCTAGAGCTTCCGCCAACCTTCCAGAATTCCTGAAACATCGATGTTCTTGTGACAACATCGATGTTCTAAGCTCTCGGCCGGATTATTTGGAGCTCCAGAATCATCACAACATCGATGTTTTGATTCCAACATCGATGTTCATGTGATTTATCAGTTTTTTAAGAAACACCAAAGCCAACAATTGGTAGCGGAGCAGCTCTGATCTTGCGAGACCAAGCTTATCAACATGGTGAATAATGCAGCATCAACCTCACATCCAACTTCATCACTGCCAGCCCCACCTCCTTTTAATGGAGAAGACTATGATTATTGGGCAGTAAGGATGAAGGCCTTCTTCATGGCAAATGGCCTGTGGGAACAAATTCAAGATGGATATCAAGAGCCCGAAGATGTAGCGAGCTTGACTGCGGCACAACAGAAAACTCACAGAGAAAATGTTCAAAAGGCCAATATAGCCATTACGTACATGCACTCACTTGTCTCTAAATCAATCTTCCCTCTGATTGTGAGCTGCACAACTGCAAAAGAAGCTTGGGGAGTGTTGTAGGAAAGTTTTCAAGGATCAGAAAGAACAAGACGGATGAGACTTCAAACACTTAGAAGGGAATTTGAAATGTTGAAGATGAAAGAAGAAGAATCAATCAAAGGTTACTCTTCAAGAGTACAAGAAGTTGTGAATCAGATGAGGCTGTGTGGAGAAAGGATTCCAGAACTCAAGATTGTAGAAAAGGTGCTTAATACAGTCACTGATAGATTTAAAGCAAGAGTAGCAGCTATTGAAGAGTCTAAGGATATCACTACTATCACTGTAAATGAGCTTGTGGGATCATTATATGCTCATGAACAGAGGCAAACAAAGAAGGCAGAATCCTTTTCGGAAGAAGCCTTACTTGTGAAGCAAGCTGCTAAGTTCTCTTCTAACAAGGAGAGCTCAAAGTTTTTCGAAGACAAGAAACCACATACACAGCATTTTGCAAAGGCGGGAGGATCTCAAACAAATTTTCCACCTTGCAAGCATTGTGGAAAAGCAAGTCATACTGAACAGAGATGTTGGAGGACCAAAAAAAGCAATTTCTGCCACAAGGTTGGGCACATTGAGAGATTTTGCAAAATGAAGCAGGGTCAGGGAACAAGTTCAAATCATGTGCAGCAGGATCAACCTCCTCCTCAGCATCAAATACAACCTCAACAACAGGCCAAAATGGTTGATTTTCAGCAAAATGAGGAATTTATATTCATGGCCATCACTTCTGAACATGAATCAAGTGCTGCAACTTGGTTCATTGACAGTGGGTGCACAAACCATATGGCTTGTGATTCCATGTGGTTCAAGGAGCTTAATAAGTCTGCTGCGACTCAAGTCAAGGTGGAAAATGGAGAAGTGGTTCAAGCTGAAGGCAAAGGCATTGTTGCTATCAAAACCAAGCAAGGTACAAAGCTTATTTCGAATGTTCTCTTTGTGCCTACACTAAAGCACAACTTGCTGAGTGTATCTCAAATGATGAAGAATGGTTACACTGTTGAATTTAAAGATGAATGCTGTGTTATTGTGGATGGAAAGGGTAAACTGTTGGGAAAAGTTAAAATGGAGAACAATAGTTTCCCAGTAAAATGGGAATTTGCTTTTGAAAAGGCACTTGTCTGTAGTCAAGAAGAGACTAGTCTGTGGCATCGTAGATGTGGTCATTTTAATTTGCAATCCTTGAAGCAAGCCTCTGTGAATCAATTAATTAGAGACTTTCCTGTGTTAAGTGAGTTAGAGGGAGTTTGTGAAGCATGTCAAGCAGGAAAAATGCATAGGAATTCATTTCCACCAAATGCAACTTGGAGAGCCAAAGAGAAGCTAGAGTTAGTCCATTCTGATTTGTGTGGACCAATGAGCACACCATCCTTGAGTGGTAATCTGTATTTTTTACTCTTCATTTATGATTTTTCACGTATGACTTGGATTTATTTTTTGAGACACAAGTCAGAAGTGCTTTCTCTGTTCAGAAAATTTAAGGCTTTAACAGAAAGACAAAGTGAGTGCAAGCTCAAGGTGTTAAGGTCTGATCGAGGAAGGGAATATACATCATTAGACTTTGACAAATTCTGTGAAGATCAGGGGATTCATCACCAGCTCTCTGTTGCTTATACACCTCAGCAAAATGGCGTAGTGGAGAGGAAGAACAGAACTATTGTGGAAATGGTCAGATGCATGCTTAATGACAAGAAGCTGCCATTGAAATTTTGGGCAGAGGCAGCTTATACTGCTGCATATTTGCTGAATAGACTTCCTACCAAGTCTGTTGAAGGGAAGACTCCAATTGAAGCTTGGAGTGGAGTCAAACCAACTGTGAAACATCTGCGAATTTTTGGATCATTGTGTTATGTCCATGTTCCAGATGTGACAAGGAAGAAGCTTGAAGCAAAGGCAAGAAAAGCAGTATTCTTGGGATATAGCTCTCAATCCAAGGGTTATCGAGTTTTCTTGGTGGATGAAGGAAAGGTGGTTACAGATAGAGACATAAAGGTTGAAGAAAATGCTTTTTGGAACTGGGAGAAAAGTGAGGCTGAAAAGAAGGAGGAGCCAAGAGCATCTGCAGAAAAGGAAGAAGACGAATTGAATGAGGAAGACTATGATTCAGATTCTTCACCCTTGAGAACCAAGTCTTTGGCTGAAATATATGAACAATGCAATCAAGTGTGTTTGGAACCAGCAAATTTTGAACAAGCAGCAAGCAGTGAAGAATGGAGAAGAGCAATGCAGGAAGAAATGGAAATGATCAAGAAAAATGGAACTTGGGAACTCACACCTAGGCCTGTAAACAAGAAGGTTATTGGTGTCAAGTGGATTTTCAAGCTCAAACTCAATGCAGATGGGTCCATTCACAGGCACAAAGCAAGGTTAGTAGTCAAGGGATACTCGCAGGAGGCTGGAATTGACTATGGCGAAACCCTTGCACCAGTAGCACGAATTGATACCATCAGATTGTTGCTGGCGCTTTCTGCTCAACATAAGTGGAAAGTTTTTCACTTGGATATCAAGTCAGCCTTCCTTAATGGTTTTTATAAGGAAGAAGTGTATGTGGAGCAACCAGAAGGTTTTGTGGAGGCAGGAAAAGAAGATCATGTGTGCAGATTAATCAAAGCCCTCTACGGCTTGAAACAAGCCCCAAGAACTTGGTATACCAGGATTAATGAGCACTTGCTGAATTCTGGTTTTACAAGAAGTATTAATGAGCCAACTCTTTATACCATGATCAGTGGTAATGAAGATTTCCTATTTGTATCACTTTATGTGGATGATCTTCTGATCACAAGAAGTAATTTGGAGAAGGTGAAAGCATTCAAGCTTGAAATGGCAAGGGTTTTTGAGATGTCAGATTTGGGGCTAATGAAGTACTTTCTGGGAATTGAAGTTGATCAACAGGATGGGTACATCTTCATCTCACAAAAAAAATATGCTGAGGAGATTTTGAAAAGGTTCAAGAAGAGTGAATGTAATCCAGCAGAGACTCCTTTAGTTGTTGGTGCAAAGCTGAGTTTGAAAGGAGACGAAGAGGCAACTGACGAGAGGGAGTACAGGAGCTTTGTGAGAAGCTTAATGTATCTTACTATCACAAGGCCAGACTTGATGTTCACAGCAAATTTGCTCTCTCGATTCTTACATGCTCCTAAAAGAATCCATGCTGGAGCAGTCAAGAGAGTCTTGAGATATATCAGGGGCACCACAGATTATGGACTTGTTTGTAGTACCTCAAGTGATGCTCAAATTAAAGGTTTCTGTGATAGCGATTGGGCTAGAAGTTGTGAAGATATGAAGAGTACAACAGGTTTTGTGCTTTTGATTGGCTCAAATCCGGTGTCTTGGTGTGCAAAGAAGCAAACTGTCATTGCTCAGTCCACTGCAGAGGCAGAATATTTGGCTACAGGAGCTACTATTAATCAAGTTATTTGGTTGAGGAAATTACTCAAGGATCTTGGTCAAGGAGATATGAAGGCAACTGAACTCTTCTGTGATAATCAAGCAGCAATAGTTATGATTAAACATCCTATTGATCATGGCAGAACCAAACACATCAAGATCAAGTACCATGTTATAAGGGAGGCAGAGCATGAAGGTGAAGTTCAGGTTCAGTATTGTAACTCCGAAAGTCAAGTAGCAGAGATATTCACCAAGGCACTTCCGAAAATGAAGTACCAATTGCTGAGAGCTCAACTAAATGTGTGCAGCAACTTGATCAAGAGGGAGTGTTAGAATGTGATCAAGCTGCCTCAATTCTGACTCCATTTGTCAGCTTGGAAGAATGGACAGTTTGGTTTGCGGGTGCCCCCACCAAAGGAGGAAGAGAAACAGGATTGGTGAAGGGAAGTCTGAGAGTAATTGTTGTTTTTTATTTGTTATGCTTTTGTGTGTTACCAAGTTATTCCCTGTTTAGTGTCAGGTTAGGTGAGCATGCTTGTTTAGTAACATGCTTACTCTGTGTGTCTGCACAAGTACCCATGTTAGTGGACTGCACCTTTTGGTGTGTTTAAATTTAATGCAGAAATGTAATGTAAGTGTGGAGAATTTTGTGTTGTTCTCTTCCATATTCAAGTGAGTTTGGTTCTGTTAGTTTCCTGAGTGAGTTACATTATTTAGTGTATGTTGATTGTGTTTCTGGATTTGAGTTGAATTCTGGAAAATTGCATGAATGTTCTTCATGTTCATATTCTGTTCTTGAGTGTGATTTCTGTGAGACTTGTCAAACACCCATTCTTTTCGTTTCTGAGTATAATTTGAGAGTAAACGAAGTTGTTCA
Source organism: Turnera subulata (assembly GCA_028386065.3). NCBI lineage: Eukaryota > Viridiplantae > Streptophyta > Magnoliopsida > Malpighiales > Passifloraceae > Turnera > Turnera subulata. The sequence continues at coordinate 10,921 of JAKUCV010005044.1, read as the reverse complement.
ATCACTAATAGAACAACTCTGAAAGGTTCAGAGTTACTTCTGATCAATTCAGGTTTTCTGGTGTTCTTGAAGGTTTCTGGAATTTCCAGAAAACATCGATGTTCTAGGGCCAACATCGATGTCCTAGAGCTTCTGCCAACCTTCCAGAATTCCTGAAACATCGATGTTCTTGTGACAACATCGATGTTCTAAGCTCTCGGCCGGATTATTTGGAGCTCCAGAATCATCACAACATCGATGTTATGATTCCAACATCGATGTTCATGTGATTTATCAGTTTTTTAAGAAACACCAAAGCCAACAAATATAACAAGCATGAGGCCATCGTTGGTTTCCATGGATGCAAACAGATGGAGGCGGGCGAAATAAGAACTTTGGATCTGGGAACACCATGCCTTTGATACAGCCTTGAAGCGCAACATACTCTTCATCGGAAGACAACACAGAATATCGGTAACAACATCCAATGGGATTGATATTCCTTCTGCTGCAAACATTGTAATCTCACCACCCATGCATGTCCATGACTTCGCCAATCATTAACAAATAAAGAACAGACCTAGGCGGCTAAAAGAATAAAATAGTTCAGGTTAAGGGGAGGTTTTTCATGTCTACGGTAGGGAGCAGCGGTCGGTGGGCTGGGCGCTGCTTGTACCAACCAATTAAGCCAACCCTATTCTCTTCTCTGTCATATATAAATATTTTTTTATGGGTTTTTGGGTCTTTTCGTTTGTGACCGATTAATTTGATGAGGTCCCTATTTTGTTAATTCGATTCAATCAGGTCATTAATTCAACCAAATGGTCCTCAATATGGCAAGAAAGTTCAGAGAAACAAAGGGTCATCGTCAATACCTTCACAGAGCTGGAATCTAACACGGGCAATTCCCTGGCCGTTGGTGATAGGATCCCGCAGGTGTATCTTGTGGGTCATATTCTGAACCTCAAAGGCAATGGTCACAGTAAAGGAAGCAATCACAACACTAACAAGTTTGTTTAAGGAGGTAATGCAATGGCTTGATGACCAGCCCCCATCATCTGTCATGTTCCTCTGCTTCGGAAGTATGGGAAGTTTGGAGGCGGAACATGTGAAGGAGATAGCCTACGCCTTGGAACACAGTGGGAACCGATTCTTGTGGTCTCTCCCGAAATCTCCACCACCACCGGAGGAGGAGCATAAGATGGGATCACCCACTGGCCACCGAGTACTCTGATCACCATGAAGTGTTGCCTGATGGGTTCTTGGATCGGGCGGCTGATGTTGGACGAGTGATTGGGTGGGCACCCCAGGTGGAAGTGCTTGCCCACCCATCTGTTGCTGGGTTTGTCTCTCATTGAGGGTGGAATTTTGTGCTTGAGGGGATATGGCATGGGTCCCGATTGGTGCGTGGCCAACTGGCCACTATATGCTGAGCAGCAGTTTAATGTTTTTGAGCTTGTGGTGGAGCTGGGAATGGCTGTGAAAATTAAGCTGGATTAATGGATTTCTACAGACCAGCATCATAAAGCGGTCATTGTAAATGCTGGTGATATAGAGAGGGGGATAAGGTCTTTAATGGACCGTAGAGAGGAGGAGGAGAGGATGAAGCTCTTAGATGAAATGAGAGAATATAGCAAAAGGGCTTTGGAAGAGAGCGGATCTTCATACAATTCAATTGGCCGTCTAATCCAGGATATTATTGCTGTAGTAGAGATAATAAAATGTAAGTGAAATGGACAGTGGTTTATTAAAAATATATTATTGCTTTAGGAAAGCAGGGCAACCCCTTTCTGTACACTTGAGAATTGCGAATAGAACTCCATCAACCTGGAGGCTGTGTGAGCAATAATTAAAAACAGATTTGGGCTACCAGTACCTATTTTCCTATATCCACACTCTCACCCGCTACAATCATCAGGATGAACTATCCTATGACATATCAAATAATTTCAGTTACAGGGCTAATTATGCAATTCACCATAATTCTGGTTGGATTTGGTTTTGGTAATTCCAATACCTCCTCACTCTCATTTCCTACTCTCTACCACAGCAACACCGCACCGCGCCGCACCTTTCCACCTCCTATTCCCAGGCAAGTATTTGCATGATGACAGAAGGCAAGTTAGGTACTGCCTCAATTTCTATTCCCAGGCCTGCATGAGCACATGTGAAGCCTCTAGTTCTGCAAAATTTGGTCTGTATTCTTCTTTCTGTGTGTGTAAAATTTGGTGTTTACTTGTCTGTTTCTCTTTAACTTGGGAGTTTTTTAGTCCCACTCTCAAACTGTCGACCCCATACTAATATGCAATTCCAAAAGTATCAATCCTTTTTTTATTTTTTTTGTCGAACCACATGTGTCAATTCAAATGTGAGGAGTTTGTCGCTCATTGACCGTGGCATAAACAATTTTGGATGGTTCGCTGGCTTCTTTCCTTCTCTTTTTATTTGAACGAATTACTAAGGATTGAAACTTTGGTATTGTTAAGGAGAAAAAGAAAATTGTCTTATAACGCTGGGGCCATATTAGAATATGATACGACACCGTTTAGCGTCGTATCTTGATTCATGTTAACTCGGATGAAGAGTCGTCTAGTCTTGAGTACTACCTGTCAGTTAGTTAGTATACTTGAGTATAAATAGGCAAGGAGTCAATGTACTGGGATTAAGATTGATCAATTGGAAATATTGTTGTTTGCGTTCCTTTCTTCTCCTTTTCTTTATTTTCTTGTTCTTTACTGTTCTTCAATCAGGCTCTGTTACGATTCGATCGTAACAATTGGCGCCGTCTGTTACGACTCACGCTGTTCTTGGCGGTTTTCGTTTGCTATGGAGCAACAGTACAGCCATCACTGGCGGTCGTCACCGGCGATGGTGTCACCGTTCCAAAACGAGGCGGGCCACTCCTCGCCGTGGGGGGTGGAGCAGCAGTACCAGACTCCACACCGCTAGTGGTTGGGTCCCTATCCTCTGCCTCATGTTCCGCCTTCACCCGATCTCTGGCAGTTCGTGGAGGAAGCTACTCGCTCACCAGCGAGGGTGACGCAACTCACGTACGTGCACTTCCACTCCTCGCCGTGGGGGGTGGAGCAGCCATGGATTCCTTCTTCTCCGATGACAATGCAGCAACGGTTCAAGTCCTGCGGGGCGATGTGGTCGACTTTGACGCCTCCGGTTCAACCTTCGTGGTGCGATTCTTCATCGACGATACCAGATTCGTTTCTGGCCCCAGGAATTCCACCTTCATCACAGGTTAGGGTTTTCGGTGCCCCAATTTCATCAGTTCATTATTTTGGAAGTGTTGGGGGTTTTGTTCCGGGTGGGCACTATCAGCCGTTCTTGCCACCTCTTGCGTCGCCGTTTGATTCTCTTCCGTTGCACTTCGGTCAATTTTCAGCGATAGGAATGCTGCCTTCACCAGCTAGGGTTCCTTCTCTGATGGTTGAATCAACACCTATGGCGTCATCAACCGTTTTTCCTCCATCAAATTCCAGTTCCTCATCCCCTTCACCAACTGCTCGACAAAATGCCTCAATGACCTTACCTGGGTTGTTGCTGCCTGACTTGATACCAGCGGCTTCACCACCGATTGTGCACGTTAACGTCAGGGCCGAAGCCTTGTATTCTCGCTCGTCATCGATGGTGACTGGCCTGGTGAATGACGATGATGATGATGAGGACGATGAAGTCGATGATGATGATGGGGAGTTTGACGATGAAGAAGAGGAGGAGGAGTTTGTAGATGAGCCATTTGATATGCTTCCAGAATATGGTGATGATGACGAATATGGTGTAGTTGCTCGATCAGTCAAGAAACGGAAGCAAAAGGGAGTATTTTAGCTCCAAAGAGGCAACGGGAAGCGAGCAAGACAAGGAAGAAGAAGCACCTCAGATTATTAAGTATTGCTCCTAACGATGATGAGGATGAGTTTGAAAAATGGCAGAGAGAGGTTACAGAGATAGAAGTTTGTGAGGATCCTTTGGAAGGTATGAATTTGGGAAGGAGTAGACCTAGGATGTTTGTGCTTCATGCATTTCAATTGAAGGATGATATTTTGGAAGAAAGTTAGGAAAAAATGGAAATTGGGAGTAGCAAATCGGGTTGATAATGATGGAGGGAGTGCAAGCAAAGGGGTATGTCTTTGGCGATGTGGCTATCATTGAGGAGGATAAGGTAGATGAAGGGAAATTTGTTCTTCAGTTATTGGAAATGAGAAGTGCTACACTAATATTATGTGGTAAAGGAGGGTTTGATTCACAGAATTTTACATGCAGGGGAATATGTGGCAGTAATAGCGTTGGTGCAAAGGAAAAGTTATGTTTGTCTGCTGGGTTATTACTTGAGGATGTTCCACTACAGGGGCTTGAACCTAGCTTAAATTGCATGGTTTTTGATCCGGGTGGATCGTGGCTTGATACTTGTTTAGGAGAAGGGAAGTCTTTGTTGTTTGCTATATCACTGTATTTCATATTGTATCCTGCTATTGTAGTTGGGATGGTACGTGAAAATGAGTTTTTGATGGTTGTGCAAAGAGAGAGGGAAGTGAGGAATAAATGGCAAAAGAAGAGGGTGATCTTAGTTCCAAGGAAGCTAGGAGAGGAGAATAAGGAAAGCTTAGTGCTTTATGAGAGGGCAGTAAGAATTGATTGCTGGAATTTTAAGAAATGGGGACAAAGCAACGGATGTTTCACAACATTTGATCCAGGAGGAGATAAAGCTATAGAGATATGGAGTTTTGTGATTGCTGAAAGTTTTCTAATGCAACATGATGGTTGTGAAACTGCTGGATCAGATGTACAAGAAGCTCATGTACATAAAGAAACAATGTTGGTTAGCTCCTTAGTTGCTGCAGAACTTGAATTGTTACAGGGAGCAAAAATGTAGAGTGCTTGAGTGTTTTTTCCTGTTGGGTTGTTGATGATGCAAATAGCTTTTGGAGCAATACATATTGGTTGGAGAATTGTCATTTGCAGCGAGAATGAAGCCAACAATGCAATAGTTTTTAGCACTAGCTGCAGCATACTCGTGTAAACTTGCTGTCATATACAAATCAGCTGTATCTTTCTTTCCCTTAGGTCTTCAATTGATATCAATCTTGGGGACAAGATTGTTTAAGGAGGGAGTATTGTTACGTGTGACTAGTAGTTGGTAATCATAGTAAGCGACTTGTCATTCAGTTTAGTGTAGGAGTATAAATAGTCACAAAGCATAATTCTGTAAATAAGATTGATCAATTGGAATCGTATCGTTTTCGTTCCTTTCTTGTTATTTTCTTTTTTTTCTTGCTTTTCCTTTGATTTTCTCTGTTACAGTTGATTCAACCGTAACAATTGGCGCCGTCAGTTACGACTCACGCCGTTCTTGGCGGTTTCCGTTTGCTATGGAGCAACAGTACAGCCATCACTGGTGATCGTCGCCGGCGATGGTGTCACCATTCCAGACCGAGGCAGGCCACTCCTCGTCGTAGGGGTGGAGCAGCAGTACCAGACTCCACACCGCCAGTGGTTTGGTCCCTATCCTCCGCCTCCTGTTCCGCCTTCACCCGATGTCTGGTGGTTCGCGGAGGAAGCTACTCGTTCACCGGCGATGGTGACGCAGCTCACGCACGTGCCTTTCCACTCCTCGCCGTGGGGGGTGGAGCAGCCATGGATTTCTTCTTCTCCGACGACAATACAGCAGCGGTACGAGTCCTGCGGGGCGATGTGGTCATCTTTGACGCCTCCAGTTCAACCTTCTTGGTGTGATTCTTCTTCGACGATACCAGATTCATTTCTGGCCCCTGGAATTCCACCTTCATCAGAGGTTAGGGTTTTTGGTGCCCCAATTTCATCAGTTCATTCTTTTAGAAGTGTTGGGGGTTTTGTTCCGGGTGGGCACTATCAGTCGTTCTCGCCACCTCTTGCGCAGCCGTCTGATTCTCTTCCGTTGCTCACCGGTAAATTTTCAATGATAGAAATGCCGCCTTCACCAGCTAGGGTTCCTTCTCTGATGGTTGAATCAACACCTATGGCGTCATCAACCGTTTTTCCTCCATCAATTTCCAGTTCCTCATCTCCTTCACCAACTGCTCGACAAAATGCCTCAATGACCTTACCTGGTTTGTTGCTGCCTGACTTGATACCAGTGGCTTCACCACCGATGGTGAACGCTAACGTCAGAGCCGAAGCCTTGTACTCTCGCTCGTCATCGATGGAGACTGGCCTGGCAAATGACAATGATGATGATGAGGACGATGAAGTCGAGTATGAGGAAGAGGTCGATGATGATGATGGGGAGTTTGACGATGAAGAAGAGGAGGAGGAGTTTGTAGATAAGCCATTTGATATGCTTCTAGAATATGGTGATGATGACGAATATGGTGTAGTTGGTCGATCATTCAAGAAATGGAAGCAAAAGGGAGTGCTTTTAGTTCCAAAGAGGCAACGGGAAACGAGCAAGACAAGGAAGAAGAAGCACCTCAGATCATTAAGTATTGCTCCTAACGATGATGAGGATGAGTTTGAGAAATGGCAGAGAGAGGTTACAGAGACAGAAGTTTGTGATGATCCTTTGGAAGGTATGAATTTGGGAAGGAGTAGACCTCGGAAGTTTGTGCTTCATGCATTTCAATTGAAGGCAACGCAAAAGAAGAAGAGGTTGATATTTTGGAAGAAAGTTAGGAAAAAATGGAGAATGGGAGTAGCAAATCGGGTTGATAATGATGGAGGAGGAGTGCAAGCAAAGGGGTATGTCTTTGGCGATGAGGCTATCATTGAGGAGGATAAGGTAGATGAAGGGAACATTTTTGATGTTGAGAGGGAAGAAGAAGTGACCGTTGAGGGTGATGCTTTAGCTGATGAATCTGTAGTGTCTGGCCAGGATGGGAACCATGATGAACACGTTCCTTCTCAACATGCTGACAGTAAACAAACTTTGATTTCTGCCTCTGCTGATGCAAATGCTTCGAGTAATATTCTTGGTACTGATGCTTTCCTTCATATTCCGAACAGTCTTGGGTTTCCGGATAAAAGTAGAGATGTCTCTGTTTGTGACTTTGAGACCAAACAAATTACTGGCGTTTGCTCTTGGGATGTTCAACTAGGAAAAGAAATTTGCAGTGGAAGTGGCAAAGTCGAGGCATGCAACGTATCTTCTTCTTCGTTGCAGCAGAGTAGTGAGTATGATCTCAATCGCGTTGCTGCATTATGGAAACATAGGGAGCTATCGGGATTGCAGCACCAGTTCTCAAAATTAACAAGTCATTTTTTACATGATTCACAAGACTGGGGGAGTTTGAATGTTGACACAAGAGTGGCTGCTAGCATTAGCTCCTCACAATTGATGTTTCTAAAGTGAATGCCTCTTGCAAAATTAAGATTCATGTTAATGCTTTTTTTAGTGGTTTAATTCAGAAAGCAGGAGATCATATGATAAATGATTGTGGAACTTTGACAAATACTGGAGTATTTGAGTTGTTTGCAGCAGCAAGAGATTTCGAGACTCAGTTTTATTTCGTAGTAAGGAAGAAATTGATTTCTTATGGGAATAATAAGCTTGACAATGAAGTTGATCCTCAGGAAGATTTTGTTGGGTATGAAGCTGTGTTTTTTCTGAAGGAAAGTCCAGTGCCAGTGGCTCAAGAAGGTCTAATTCCAGCAAATGATGATGGTGGACTTGAGAAGAGGATAATGACTTTGCAGAATTACCTATTTGATCCAGGAGGACGTAATACTATTGATAAGAGAAGTTGTAAAGTCTATTAGAAGGAAATCTTTGATATGGAGGATGACATGAAATGTTTTGAAAAGCAAAAGATACCTATGCAAAAGAAGGGGGCAGAGATGCTTATGCTTATCATAATTTTGCAATTTCAAGCTGAACCAATTTTTGAAGATCATGCTGGTGATTTACTTGTCACCCCTGCATTCTGCTGTTGTATTTCTGGTATTTCTTGTATTTCTGTCCATTTGAGTTGTTCATGTGAGAAGTGGTTGTGAGCTGTAATTGATTGATAGGATTAGAGTGCTGGTGCTCTTGCAATCATGTTGTGCTGGATTTTGAGTTGTAAATGTTAGTGCCTTGATAAACTCTGGTCCTTTCTTTGAGATGGGAGTGTTGATACGATGCCGTTTAGCGTCGTATCTTGATTCATGTTAACTCGGGTGAAGAGTCGTCTAGTCTTAAATACTACCTGTCAGTTAGTTAGTATACTTGAGTATAAAAAGGCAAGGAGCCAATGTATTGGGATTAAGATTGATCAATTGGAAATATTGTTGTTTGCGTTCCTTTCTTCTCCTTTTCTTTATTTTCTTGTTCCAATTGTTACGATCGAATCATAGTGAGCGACTTGTCATTCAGTTTAGTATAGGAGTATAAATAGTCACAAAGCACAATTCTGTAAATAAGATTGATCAATTGGAATCGTATTGTTTTCGTTCCTCTCTTGTTCTTTTCTTTCTTTTCTTGCTTTTCCTTTGATTTTTTCTGTTACAGTCGATTCAACTGTAACAATTAGCGCCGTCTGTTACGACTCGCGCCGTTCTTGGCGGTTTCCGTTTGCTATGGAGCAACAGTACAGCCATCACTAGTGGTTGTCACTGGCGTTGGTGTCAATGTTCCAGACCGAGGCGGGCCACTCCTCGCCGTGGGGGGTGGAGCAGCAGTACCAGACTCCACACCGCCAGTGGTTGGGTCCCTATCCTCCGCCTCCTGTTCCACCTTTACCCGATGTCTGGCAATTCGCGGAGGAAGCTACTCGTTCACCGGCGAGGGTCACGCAGCTCACGCACGTGCACTTCCACTCCTCGCCGTGGGGGGTGGAGCAGCCATGGATTCCTTCTTCTCCGACGACAATGCAGCAGCGGTTCGAGTCCTGCGGGGCGATGTGGTCGTCTTTGACGCCTCCGGTTCAACCTTCGTGGTGCGATTCTTCTTCGACGATACCAGATTCGTTTCTGGCCCCAGGAATTCCACCTTCATCACAGGTTAGGGTTTCCGGTGCCCCAATTTCATCAGTTCATTCTTTAGGAAGTGTTGGGAATTTTGTTCCAGGTGGGCACTATCAGCCGTTCTCGCCACCTCTTGCGTCGCCGTTTGATTCTCTTCCGTTGCACTCCGGTCAATTTTCAGCGATAGGAATGCCGCCTTCACCAGCTAGGGTTCCTTCTCTGATGGTTGAATCAACACCTATGGCGTCATCAACCGTTTTTCCTCCACCAAATTCCATTTTCTCATCCCCTTCACCAACTGCTCGACAAAATGTCTCAATGACCTTACCTGGGTTGTTGCTGCCTGACTTGATACCAGCGGCTTCACCACCGATTGTGCACGCCAACGTCAGGGCCGAAGCCTTGCATTCTCACTCGTCATCGATGGTGACTGGCCTGGTGAATGACGATGATGATGATGAGGACGATGAAGTCGAGGATGAGGAGGAGGTCGATGATGATGATGGGGAGTTTGACGATGAAGAAGAGGAAGAGGATTTTGTAGATGAGCCATTTGATATGCTTCCAGAATATGGTGATGATGACGAATATGGTGTAGTTGGTCGATCATTCAAGAAATGGAAGCAAAAGGGAGTGATTTTAGCTCCAAAGAGGCAACGGGAAGCGAGCAAGACAAGGAAGAAGAAGCACCTCAGATCATTAAGTATTGCTCCTAACGATGATGAGGATGAGTTTGAAAAATGGAAGAGAGAGGTTACAGAGACAGAAGTTTGTGAGGATCCTTTGGAAGGTATGAATTTGGGAAGGAGTGGACCTAGGAAATTTGTGCTTCATGCATTTCAATTGAAGGCAACACAAAAGAAGAAGAGGATGATATTTTGGAAGAAAGTTTGGAAAAAATGGAAATTGGGAGTGCAAATCGGGTTGATAATGATGGAGGAGGAGTGCAAGCAAAGGGGTATGTCTTTGGTGATGTGGCTATCATTGAGGAGGATAAGGTAGATGAAGGGAAATTTGTTCTTCAGCTGTTGGAAATGAGAAGTGCTACAGCAATATTATGTGGTAAAGGAGGGTTTGATTCACAGAATTTTACATGCAGGGGAGTATGTGGCAGTAATAGCATTGGTGCAAAGGAAAAGTTATGTTTGTCTGCTGGGTTATTACTGTAAGTTTCCCTAAGCTATTTGACATTCATATAGAAGCAAAAAGATGCAGCGGAAGACAAGGGAAACAACCAAGAACACATGTGAAGCTAGTAAACCGTATAACAAAATTTTACGTACCTGTAAGATTAGGGTCTTTCACCTAATAGTTGTAGAATCAGTAAGAGCAAGAAAAGGCCCTGCTCCTCTACGGTATCCACACGAACCGTGATCGGCTTCGAGTCGTCACACGAATCAAGCCTCGAGCACTCCCACTTGATGTGCTAGCAACAAAGGTAGGAGCTAGTGTGTGTTTGGGGTGTTTTGGAATACTTATGCTCTTGCTTCTTTCACAAAGAAGAAGAACTGAAAGGAGGTGTTTTCAGAGAGTTTTTGGGACTGCAAAAAACGTGGTGAAGGTGCTGAGAATAAGCTCAATGATCTGATCACAAGCCACACTAACTACACCACTCATTTTTCACATTAGTTTAGTCTAATGGCCAACATGGTGGACCAATGGTGATGATCATTACCACCATTGTCTCCCACTAATCCCATCAGACCTAACACCTCCACCTAAGCATGTCTCATCAATAATTCTGATAATTATTGATGCCAAAACCGGCCCTGGTTCAACCATGGTCCAACCACGGTTCAACCACGGTTCAACCATACCCGGTCCAACCATGGTTCAACCACCTGCCCGAATCATCGGTTCTATGTGTGTGACCCTGTAGGCACTTGTAACGTCCGGCAATGATTGTAAAATCTCATTTTACAATCATAAACAAAGAGCGGCGTCTAGCAACACATCATTGCTACCCGAACGACAAGATCAGAACTGATTCACTATGCCTCGGAATATGTCATCGTCC
>JAKUCV010005043.1:167458-265470 GCA_028386065.3 Turnera subulata | reverse complement strand
CCCCCCCCCCCCCCCCCCCCCGAAAATTTTTTCCTAGATCCGCCCCTGCCTCAGTTGATGTTCCTTTCTCGTACAAACAGGGTGTTACTCTTGCTAATGGGACAGAGTTGACTGCACAAAAGAAGGCTGATGGGGTTTATAAGGGGATCAATTTGTTTAACTTCAGGTTTGAGCCAAAAGTGATGAAGAATTGAAGATATATATGCAGAATCCTAATTAATAAGTGGTGCTTTCTTGGGAGCATGGCAATAGTAATATCCTCTCTTGTGTGATCTACTAATAATGTTGGACTTGGTTTGTTTTTACCGTTGTTTCCATTTAAGTTCCAGTCTTCTTTCCTTTGTATTGTTGCTGTTCATGTTGTGCTTGTTCTTAAACAGCAACAGGTTGCGTTTTGGTTTGTTTCTGTACTGTACTCCTATTGTTTCCTTATTTGGTTTGTCAAATAAGATGTGCTCCGCTTGGTTTTTTTTTTTTCCTAAAGAGGGAATAACATTTTGGTCCCAGCAGCACTATCTTGCGGAATAGTGATCAAAATAAATGGCACACAAGAATTTAACGTGGTTCACCCAAAAATTATTGGGCTACGTCCACAAGCTTAATCCCGCAGAAATCTTTCACCATGAAGATACTAGGCTAACAAAGAGAGACTTCCCTAAAACATTTAGGAGTAGAGTTCTACCCAAAATAGTAGCTCCAAAAAAAAAGTGTTACCCAAAAATACCCCAAAAATATTTTTCCTTACTATTTTGTCACTCCTAACCTAAGAGGGACTATTTTGTTACTTCTCAAATTATGAAGGACTATTCTGTCACTTCTTAATTTAAGAGAGACTATATTTTTCTCACACTGTCTCTCTCTCTTTCTCTCTCTCTTTCATTCTCTCTATTTTCTACTCTTCTTCACAATTCTTCTCTATAAATTGTGTTGTGAGTTGTGGTCTCGGGATGAAGAAATGCTGCCTTTATATAGGCAGTGAAGACTCATTTTTGTCCAACAATTTTGTTCCTCCTGCTACTACGATGGAAGATGGTGCACCTTGGTTCTTCATTTTCCACTATTTGCAGCAAAGAAACACAGCACACAAAAATACACCATGCATTAATGCAACTTTCGGTGCTGATCCATTTCCTCATGTCCTTCATCATTTGTTTTTTTCTTTTAATAATTTAGGCTGGCCCCATCCATGTGGAGGAAACCATGCCTAACAATTGAGTCATAAGCATTATATAATCCTAAAAGTTTACAAATATTACAGTCAGGGCACAACTCCTCATATAGAATGGGAAATCAAAAGAAAAAGTTTATAAATATTATGGGTTTTTGGTACGGATAGTACCCATATTTTGCGGTTTGAGACAATCGTGTACCTACAACTTTTCTCGAGACATTTATGTACCTAGAGTTTTCGCGGGCAGGTCAGTCACGGGTCTCGGGCGGGGCATGTACTGACGTGGTTTCTGCCCAATTTTGGGCTGCTGCCCGTGGCTCAAAACGACATAGTATCACCACGATACGACGTCGTTTTGCTGTCTATGTCATAAATGGATCCCACCCATTTCCCACTGTTTGACCCGACTTTCCACCCGATTTGGTTTAAGGGGCTAAAATCTAACCTTAAAGTTCCATTTAAACCTTAACCAATCTTTTTTTCCCCTTTACATTTATTAAACAAAAAACGACATAATGGCGATTATTTTTTTTTGGCATAAACTTCACTGTGGACAGCAAGTTTGTTTCTATTTTTTTTTTTAATTCTCACTCTCTTTTTTTTATTTTATTTTATGGCCTATTATCTCTTTTTTAAAATTTTATGTTAATAAACAATTTTATTCAATAAAAATATGCCAATTTTCCTGAAAAAAAAATCCAAAATTCCACATTGAATAAAAATCGCACCATCCCCTTCCTCCTTCCCAATCCAAAATTCCACATTGAATAAAAATCACACCATCCCCTTCCTCCTTCCTAAATAGATCAGATCAAACTACCATGACAAACCAAAACCCAAAAGAAAAAAACTCTTCCATTTAATTTTTTCACAACCAGAACAATAACCCACCACGTCCCACATTCATACAAAAGTAAAAAAAGAATAGAAAAGAAAAGAAGAAAGAAGATGAGTAAAACAGAGAGAGATCGCCGGAGTTGAACCAGCACGACCCATGCACCACGCCTCCTCCCCCTTCCCACCACCCTCGCACCGACTCGCCGGAGTTGAACCAGTAGCTGTTGAGATCTGAGGAGCCGACCCGTTTCAATTCTATCCCCACAAAACTAAAACCGCCCTTGAAAGATCAGAGGAGAAGGAGATGTTGTGATGAGATGAACTAAAAAAAATTCAAAGAGAAATTAATTGGGTGGGTATGAAGGAGAAGTAAAGAAAAGTGAAGATGATGGAGGGGTTGGAGTTTGCAGAAGACGAATGGGGAGAAAGAAAAGAAAAGGAAGTAAAGAACAGAGAAAGAAGAAAGAGGAAAAAAAAGAAAAAAAATAATGTATTTCTTTTTCCAGGTCTTTTTTGTTTTAACCCGTTAAGGATAAAACTGGATATATGCCAAAAATTAATTGATAGAGGAATAAAAAGATAATATAAATAAGTCATGTGGCATTTATAAGTCCATTTGATGTTTCGAGCCTTTTGATTTTCCGGTTTAACCATTCAAACCAAATGGAAAGTTGGGTCAGACTCTAAGAAATAGGTGGGATCCACTTATGACACATGGAGGCAAAAACGACGTCGTATCGCGGTGATACTACGTCGTTTTGAGCCACGGGCAGCAACCCAAAATCAGGCAGAAACCACGTCAGCACATGCCCCGTCCGAGACCCATGACTGACATGTCCGCTAAAACTACAGTTACATAAATGTCTCGAGAAAAGTTGTAGGTACACGATTGACCCAACGTAAGAAAATTGGGTATCAACTGTGCCAAAAACCCAAATATTATCAATTGTTTTTACTCTTGGTTTTTGACCTAATTCATTGGACCGACTAATCCAAAACCGGACTTCATCGAGCTCTCCCAACATTTCATTTCTCATATATGACATTGCTTTTTTAATTTTAGATTTACAGTAGGGAGTCGGAGTATTTATTCAATTAATCCATGATTTAATTCCGTTTTAACCCGTTCTAGGCAAGAACGAGTTCAAATTCAATCGGATTCGGATCTTACGGGTGCACCTAGCCTCACCTAGCACGTGCCATGCAAACACACGTGGCTCGGAATGAGGCCGAGTCAACTCGAAGACCAAAATCTAAAATTGATGACTAGTAGAGGAGGGAGGTACACTATAAAATTTTTAGGCCCACAGTTCAATAAAAAAATTTTGAGGCCCAACTCGACTACATGGGCCAAAAATTGGTTTCGGCCTTTTACATTTTGTATAAAACATGTTATCACGTAGCAGAAGTGAACACCCAGGCCCATCTATATATTAAGACAAAACATAGACGGTGTAAATTTGTGAGTGTCTTCTTTTGTTTATTTTTTTTTGATTTTATATTCCTTGGTTCTTTTTGGCGTTTGTGAAATTAGAGAGTAAATTCGTCATGCAAACGGTGTTGTCCGAAGAGTAGCCATCTATCCCAAGGTTTTGAAAGTGACGGAAAATCACGGTTTCATCCCAACGCGTGTGGACAATTGTCCACCATAATAAGTGCCTCCCGCGATCTAAACATATATCCTTTGAAACCTTGTCTATCCACGTTTGTCCCAATATAAGTGTGGGTTCTTACTTGATTTACAACATGGTAATCAAGAATTTTGTTGACATCTAAGTTAAAAAAGAAAAAAAAAAAGAAAGAGAGAAGATTCTTCTGATATTGTCCGAAGTCTAATGTCAAAAAAATGAATCGAACAAATTGCAGACATTAAGACATGGATTAGATAATTTGGAATTTAAGCTTGGAAATGACAATCTTTCTTTGTTAAACATCAGAGTACAAAGTACGCCAAGCTGAAGCTCCGGCAACATCATTGGCAAGCCAAAGTAAACAACCTGTAGGGGTTGAACAAGATGAGACACACCTAAGAAGAACTTGAAGGCCAGCCTAGCCAAATAATCAGCACAAGGCTTCTCGAAATACATGGTGGAGATGAACCAGCCAATTACGACGTAGCGACACAATAACCATCCTGTGAGAATTTCGTTTGCACCGAATGTCCCGTTGTTGTAGCGACACAATAACCATCCTGGCATACAAATTAAGAACTTGTTATTGCCTATATGCCAATCTTATAAATTCATTAATACTATTAATGAAATTAATGAACGGAAGACTAACAACTAGATAGGGTAAAGTAAATGATTCAACTGGAGAACATGTACTAGCTAACAAGCATTCAGGTTAAGTGTAATTATATCAAATAGAAGAAAAATTATTCATACAATAAAGATATATAAACCTCTCTTTGCTGCTAAGCTACGTTATTTACAGCAGGATTACAAAACACACATCCAAATACTAACAATTGTTTGCAAGCAAAAATTGTCTTATAATACCAGCAACCAGAAAAAAGAAAAAAGACGTGTTGTTATAAATAAATTATGGTGAATGTCATTATTACCATCCAGTAAAACTCATTTTTACCATACCTGAATTTATCTCCGGTAAATACTTTACCCATACACCAAACTTCTACTTGGAATTATCTCTTTGGCTAATTACCCTCCATAATTCCATTTGTCCTAATCCTAATATCATCTTCCTTTACCTAACATCTCTTTGATTTTATCCTTTTAAATTAATCATACTTATTTATTTTTTTTCTCCCATTGTCAACTATAAATACCCCTTCATTCCTTCACTTTCAGACACTTACAACCCACCATAAACTTCACTATCTTCTCATTCCATACACTTCTCTTCCAATCTCCCTCCATCTAAATTTATTATTCTCTTCTACATATTATTATCAAAAGTGTATTATTATTACCAAAGTTGTATTATTACCTTGATCAAGTTTGATTAAGTTTGTATTATTCCATCAAATAGTGAAAATCTCCCCTAATTTTATAACACGTTATCAGCACGAGTCTCTACTCTATTAAGGTATTTATTTCTAAAACTTTTCTTATTACTACTTTCATCCTTTCTATATATGTTATATATTCTTTATTATTATGCTATTATTATTGCTGAAAGATTTATCGAGTAAGCATATATATATATATATATATATATATATATTATATTCTTTATTATTATACCATTATTATTTCCGAAAGATTTATCGAGTAGGTGTATATTATATCTATTATTATGCTTGCATTTAATTTATGTTTATGTTTTTATTTAAATTACAAATGGGCTCATAAAAGGCCAATTGCCTTTAATTTTTGGTTATTTATTGGGCTATGAAAAGGCCCATTATATTTAATTTCTCATTTTCATTTACGTTCTGATTGGGCTCGTACAAGGCCCATTGCATTTAATTTTCGCTTTAATTTCATTTACGTTTTTCTTGGGCTCATATAAGGCCCATCGTATTTAATTTTTGGTTATTTATTTTTGACTGGGCTAATTTATAAAAGGCCCATGTTTATTTATTTTTAATTAAGTCTTTTATTTATTTAAATTTTGGAATTATGTTAATTGAAGGCCCTTAAAATTTCCGGAAGAAATTTGTTATGGGCATTGAATGCATTTTAAATGCAAATTATCTGGCAGACGCAATAAAAAGCGAATATATAGCAAAGACTGGATGTCTTACTGCCAAAAGATCCCGCAGATCTTTGAGGAAAATTGAAGAAAGATGTTGTATGACCACCAGAAGGTGGATATTGTATGACCATCCGATGATGGATACTGTTATTATCTTGCTTACCCTGAAGGTACAAGCCAGTATATATTGAATAATTTTAATTTATATTTCAGTTTCATTATTATGTGCTATTTTATTTTATTTTATTTACTTTACAGCATTTTATCATCATTTCTAGAATAATGGCTCAGGTATTTGTCCTGAAGACAATGCAAGTTGACATCCAAGGAGGAGAATTATATGTGTGGATGTCAACTATTTCACATAACATGTGATAGTATAATCTCGAAATTAAAAAAAAAATTAATACGCTCCAGAGAGCATAAGTTTGAATATGTTCCTGAAGAACGCATGCTTTACTATGATCTAGAAGATCATATATTTACGCTCTGGAAGAGCTAATACTCTTGAAGAGTACAAAAATCCCCATTTACAGTAGTGAAAGAGAATATTATGGATCCCGTTGAATTGACTCTACTCTATTCCCTGAAGCGAATAAGACAGTATAATTAATTATGCTTATGGCCCTGGATGAGGTTTTAATGGCAAAGGGAAAATATGTTTATTATTATTGCATAATGGATCCATAACTGGAGAACATTCAAAGAGGAATTGTCCTCATACATAAGTTTATACAGATATTTATCTGTTGGGGACAACATTAACTCTAAAACTCTGAGCCTCGTTGTTGATGTTGACCCTAACACTGTCGTTCCAGGAGAACCACATACCACCCATGTTGTTTTCTCCAGGTATCTCAAACCGATTCGTTACAGGAAAACGGAGTGGGATTACACCATGATTTTCTCCTATTTGCCACAAAGTCTCAGTAATCAGTACCATGTTGGGCTTGTACTGATTCTTCAGATCCCTTAAGGTACGCACAAAATCTTGGGACCTTCTTGCTACACCCCTGCAATTCCATAGTAGAAGTCGTACCTTAGGCCATGTAGGTGGTAACCCAGTCACCCTTGGGACGCTCCGAGCCATCATGGAAACCTGATAATAACTGCTTTGATTTAAAATTTGACATGAAGGCTCTAGCTGAAATTCCTGCAGTCTATTAGATATGAAAAACATAATAGAGTTAGCCGAGCCATAAAAGGAAGCCCTTAGATTGCTTTGGTCCTCTAGGAAGAATGTTTCTTCCATAGGAGTTACAAAGAACCTAGATGAATAAAGTTCATCAACAAACACTAAACGAGGAATTCTCGCTAGATCATTCGGTAATTCCTCTTGCTGCTCATTCACCATGCTATAAGCTAACCTATTCCTTCTTCCTAGAGAGGCACCCTCAACAAAGAAAACAGTAGCTGGGGAAGGCATTTTTCTTGTCTTGTTGAGTTTTCTGCATCTTTCTGTCTCAACCACCTCCCCTTCTTATAGTCTGAGATTAGACAGCTAGGTGTCAGTTTTTTCAAATGTGAACTCTTTTTCTGTCTCCAAAAAGATCCAGAAGATTTTCGATAATTAAAAACTTTGCATTATTTGTCAGTAAGCTCCAAAGTTGTTTTTGAAAAAGTTTGCTTAATAATTCTGATCTTTTCCGACGTGAGTGGCAGATATAAACCTAAAATTGGCACATATATTGCAGCCTGAAGCTAGCAATCTAAGTTATTAAACTTACCATATCCAGCCAGAAGCTGGAATGCACTAGCCTAAAGCTAGCAATTTTTAAGTGTTTAATACACAGTTTGCACAGCCCGAAGCTGAGACCAACTAGAAGTTGGCTGATAAATATGTAATTTATAGCTAGTATGCCCCAGCCAGAAGCTGGTAAATAGTCTTCCTAAGTCATCATATCCAGCCTGAAGCTGGCATATATATATAGCAGCCTGAAGCTGGCACCAACTTGAAGTTGATACATGGACATATTGTCTAGTTTGACCGGTTGGGCCATCCAGGGTCAATAATGATGCACAAAATTTATTTGGTCATTCATTGAAAAACAAGAAGTTTTTACAATCAATGAATTTCCATATATTTGTTTGCTGCAAAATTAATAATACGGCCTTCCTAAGATGAGATTGGCCTAGACCAGCAAGTTTGGGATTAATTCTGGGATATGAGCGCGGACTGATAAATCCGCTGTGTTGACCATCTAGATAATTTTTACGATGCATCGACTAGATGGTCCATTGTGTGACGCAAGTTGGCATTGTGCGCACTTGTTTTTAATGATTAAGCCACTTGCGGGTACATATCCCTAATTATGTTATTAGACTATATGTCTAAATAATGCTGGTATATTTCTTTAATGGATAATGTATATCATTGGAAATAAACCCAAACACATATGGGGGAATATTGACAATTGATTGCAAGACCATTGATGAAATATGACTATTTGAGAAAATGATATTTTACATGCAGCAACACTTATGTGCATCAAGCCAAACAAAAGGTCTCCCCATTTAATTAGTTCATGGTCACTAGTAACACCCATCTTCGGACCATTGGTTATACAGTATATAATGCTCCACTACAGCATAGTAAAATTGGTCCTTAAAGAAGGTTGGGAATAGATGTTGGGTATAAAAATCTCCTTCAATTACAAAGTAATTGAAACCATTGATTAATGATTGGAGATTTTTTTATTGTTAATTTGGTGAAAGAGTTTATCCAACATCAGGGGGAGAAAATAAGCAGCTGGATCAAGATATTATTGAAATAAATTATCAATATATAGTTGTTGATCCTCAAACAAATTTGTGTGAACATGAAGTTCAGAAGATGATTCATTTGCAACATATTAGTAAGTCAATTGCCAGACATATTTATTGATTTGAAAAGTGTGACCATACCAGCTGCATATGCTCCTGTTCAAATTAATGTTCCAGAAGAACAAGTATAGTATGAAAATGAATCTAAAGCACGCATAAAGCGTAGAATATACGGTTCCAAAAGAAAAGAAATTCTCGATAGAGAAAAAGGAGCAAAGAGATAAGATGGCCCCAATTAGAAAAGATGGCCTCCAGTAGAGGTTCATATTAAATGTCCTCCAGAAGAGGTTTTCTGACACAGATTGATAAAGTTCCAGAAGTAACACAGGTATCTGAAATAAATGAAAATGATGAGATCTCAATTACAGTGTCAGGAATGTGATGGAACCGACGTGAAATAACCGTCGACGGAATATTTGTTTTATTTATAATATAGCGCTAAATAAAAATGAGGATCATGAACCTACATTGAGGAATGTAGGCGCAGAAACGATTGGCCAAAAAAAATAAAAGAGATGTAATTAAGGCTGTGTTGGATTGCTTGTGAAGCGAGAAATTTTCGGACTTGTAGTCCATACACCAGATGGTGTAAAATTGATCAGTCGTAAATTGGGTATTTGTGCAAAAAGGAGATCATAATAGAGAAATTCAAAGCACGGCTTATCGCACAAGGTTTTACCGAAACGACTTGATATTAATTGTGAGGAAGTCTGGCATAATATGAAAAATTAGAAACGCATCTAATAGATGCCCTTACAGCCTATATTTCTATGGATCCATATATCATGACGTATATAAAAGAATCCTTGAAGGATTCAAGTTGCTTAAGGCAACTAATTTCCGGGAATATACAAAATTAAGTTAAATTGATGGTTTAAACCAATTTGAGTGTGCATAGTGTAAAGTACATGCATGAATTTATTTTTGCTTATGTTGATAATTCATATGTGTTTTTGTAATTTAAATATTATTAGAACTCCTGGAGAAGCTTCTAAATGTCGTGTTATGATGAAAAATCTCATAAAGAATTAGATTGGTCCTGAAATACCCTATCTAAGTGCAATTTATCTTGCTAGTAACATAAAGTCTGAAGCTTTTGCTATAAATTTATTTGCAAAATATAATTTTGCTCTAACGTATTTATATTGGAATATAATATATAAATATATATTCTATTATCTTGGTATATGGAATTATTTTAACCTTGTGAGGCCAAGGTGCATCTAGTTAGTTTTGCAGATATAGGTCTTTTATTTGATCCACATAAAGCACAAGCAGATACATCAAATATCATTGTGACTAGAAAACAAAGTACCGTTGTTGCCTCTTCAAATAATGGAGAAATTGTGTTCATACATGAAGTTAGCCGAGAATGTGCTTGGCTAAGATCGATGATGCATCATAGTCAAGATTCATATAGATTAGTTAGCGAGGAAGATGTTCCAACGACGATTTATGACGATAATGCTAGCTGTATTGCCCAATTGAAGGGAGGATACATCAAGAGTCATTCAAGTGACATTTGGCAGATTTATTTACAAAATCAGTTCCTACTACAACTTTTGAAGAATTGATGAAGAGGATTGGTTTATGGAGGATTCGAGATATCAAGGGATGCCAAAATCAGGGGGAGTAGAATACGCACTGCACTCTTTTTTCCTTCACCAAGTTTTTGTCCCACTGGGTTTTTCTTGGTAAGGTTTTTAACGAGGCAGTAGTTCCTAAGCGTATTATACCAAAGGTGCAATGACATTCAAGGGGGAGTGTTATAAATAAATTATGGTGAATGTCATTATTACCATCCAGTAAAACTCATTTTTACCATACTCGAATTTACCCCCTGTAAATACTTTACCCATACACAAAACTTCTACTTAGAATTATCTCTTTGGCAAATTACCCTCCATAATTCCATTTGTCCTAATCCTAATATCATCTTCCTTTACCTAACATCCCTTTGATTTTATCCTTTTAAATTAATCATACTTATTTGCTTTTTTTCCTCTCATTTCCAACTATAAATACCCCTTCATTTCTTCACTTTCATACACTTACAACCCACCATAAACTTCACTCTCTTCTCATTCCATACACTTCTCTTCCAATCTCCCTCCATCTAAATTTATTATTCTCTTCTACATATTATTATCAAAAGTGTATTATTATTACCAAAGTTGTATTATTACCTTGATCAAGTTTGATCAAGTTTGTATTATTCCATCAAATAGTGAAAATCTCCTCCAATTTTATAACACGTGTATAATTAGTCCTACAAAAATTAAATTTGAGATCCGTCCATATTTCCAGTTTCAAAATGATTTTTAATTTGTAATCCCTCAAGAAAGTGAACGGTCGACCCATGCTTCAAAGCAAACCTTACTTACTTTTAGGGTTTGTCGTGCTTATTTTGTACTCAATAAAATCAAACGCATGTACCCCTGAAATATTCCTCCACAAGAAAAAAAATAACAACTCGTTTTCATTGTACCTCTCTTTCCATATACCTCATTGAATTAATTAAGTACCTTAATAACATGAATCCACAAGTAAAAAACCTATAAACAATGTACACGATCATACTGGTTATCTAGATACAAATTAAAAGAAATAATCTTCCATGCGTCTAGTGTATGATAGCTCAACTTTGCCAAAACAAAAAGGTACATAGGATACACTTATACGATAAATTGGGTCCTGTGAGGACCCGACCCATCACTTAGGCCTCCTCACCTATACCGAACACCTTCATCACAACCAATATCCAACGTCTTTAGAGTCGCCACCCAAATTTTATTATATGGCAAAATTCGGGAAAAACTACTCAGATGACTCCGTGAAAGGCAACCAGTTAGCGAACCAAAGATATCGAGCCCGGGAGTTCGTCATGGATGGGAAGGTGTTAGGCACCCATCCATGTTGGGGCGAAACTTTGTGCAATTGAAGAACGTTTGTATGCCTTGTGCAAGTGTGTGTAAGGTGTGAAAACAAATCACAAAAAAAGGATGAAATAAAATTGAAACAAAAGGGAAAAATGAAATAATTGGGCTTGAGTCTCCACCATTAGAGACCACGTAGTTCTTGTCATGGCATCACAACGATCACATCATCAATATCATCATCAGATTCTCAACAAGTAATAATCAGAAAAGGGTTTAGTATTACCTCTTGTAGCCCTCCTCTAGCTCCTTGGTTTGGGTTGAATTGTGCACCTACTTTCTTCCCACTCCTTAGCTCATTTGCGAATCCCCTCTTGGTATATCCTTGCTGCCTCTTTGTTGATGTTACCCACGAAGTTCCTCCAGAGTTTCTGCCTATCTAATATTTCTGGACTTGGAGAGGTAGAGTTTCTCCAAGCACCAAAGCTTATGGGGTGTGTGTCTAAAACTGTTGATCCCTTGAAATGAGAATGGGGGGTCCTATTTAAAGTGTTCTGGGGAGCCTAGGTGCATGGACCTGCTTAATGATCAAGATTATGCCCGAAAATCTGGACAAAAACTGCGTAGGATCAAATTGGAAACGAAAATTGGGGAAAAAATCGTTCCAGGGCAACCATAACCACCATGCCCGGCATCTCCTGGATGACTGTCATGCCCAGCGGTTATGGACACAAGACCGCTAGGACTTGGCGGGCATCTCAGGATGACCGCCGGTCCTCCAAGTTTTGTGTGTTCTTTCTATTTTTAGGTTCCAATCCCCCTAATTTAGTCCTGATTTGATCCTACCACGCAATTAACCCCTGATCAACCCAGAATCACTCCATTACTACTCCTCCCAATCATCCCATAACTGATTCATACACATCAAAATCCCCATTCTATGCAAGATCATACCAAAAACATAATTTCTAATCAAATGATGATTTAACTCTGATTTTTCATGAAAATCAGAGTTAAAATTAGTCTGTAAGAAATGTGTTAATGGGCTAAATAAACTCTGGAGAAACCTTATTCCACTAACTTGGGTCCACAAACCCATTCCTAACCCAAAAATATATTATCTCAATATAATTGGGTTAAAAGTAAATAAAAAGGCCCAAGCAATGAAATAAAACATATTTTAGTACAAATAAACCTTGATATATGTTTTATCCTAAGATTAAATCATCTCATTAATCCTAAAGTTCAAACATATAAGGGCTTAAGCTACCAAAATATACTAATCCTACTAAATTAAATTCCTATCATGCCTTCATCTGAGACCAAATCATCTCATTAATCTCAAAGTTTGAGCATGTTTAGGACCCAATTTAGTAGAATATTTGTGGGTCAAATTTGGGTATTCGCAGATGCCCCTCGTTGATGAGTCCATAGAAACTAAGGACGAAAAAACGCAAGAAAAAGGAACAAACAAATTTGAAAGAATTGATGTGAGTGGTGTGTGTCAATGGTTGGAGCACTCCGTGCTCCACTTCAGGAATCATCTCATCCTAAAGGTTGTTGATTGCTAGGAATCATCTCATCCCGAGGTTTTGGGAATCATCTCATCCTAAGATTTGTGATAGAATCATCTCATCTATCAAGTTGTTAGCAAAGAATCTTCTCATCTTTGCTAACTAGGGATTTTATCGTCCTTCCTAGGGAACTTGGTGTGTTCGGTTTGGTTTTCGGGAATCATCTCATCCAAATGGCTTCGCCATTAACTTCTGTTAGAAATGCCATCTCACGGCCTGGTTATCTAGTCCTTGGGCATCTCATGCCCCTATCATTGTCTAAGAAGCCGCTCCGCTGCTGGGCCTTACATGCCCTTACATCTCTCATCGGGAAGGTGCCACTGCTTGGTTCGATTGTCTGGAATCATCTCATCTCGTGGTTTGCGAGGATGGGGTCCTCGGCTTTTGGGCTCATCTTATATCTCAAGGTGTGTGAGAATCGGGTCCTCGGCTTTTAGGTCGTCTTATCTCATGGGTTTGCGGGGACCGGGTCCTCAGTTTCAGGTTCTGTGTCTGGTTTGCTCATCTCATATGTCTGGTTTGTTCCTCTCAAGGTTTGCGAGGACCGAGTCCTCGATTTTGGTTTACAAAAACCAGGTCCTCGGCTTTTGGTTCACTCATCTCCAGGTTTGGATTCGCTCATGGTCTTGTGCTCTTGGTTTGCTCCTCTCTTTGGCTAACTCATCTCATGGTTTGCGAGAACCGGGTCCTCAGCTTTGTGTTTTACGGGAACTGGGTCCTCGGCTTTGGTTTGTGTCTCTCAAAGTTTGCGGGAGCTGGGTCCCGACTTCTGGATATCTCAACTCTGGGTATCTGATGTCTGGACTTCTCAAGGTTTCCTCTCATCTCGGTTCCCTCATGTCCGATTTATTTTTTCCTCATCTGGATTCCCTCATCTCACAGTTTGTTTTGCTCCCTTCAAGGCTTGCTCTCACCTGGTTTCTCTCATCTCTCGACTTGCATGAACTAGGTCCCGGGTTTTGGGTTATGCTTCTCATTGTTGACTCATATCTGGTTTGTCCTCTCATTATTTTCTCTCATCTGGGCTTCCTCATCTCTGGTTTACCTCACTCCCCTCAAGGTTCATTCTCATCTGGGTCTCCTCACATCTGGCTCCCCTCATGGTTTTCTCTCATCTGGATTCCCTCATGTCTGGTTCCCCTCAAGGTCTATTGTCATCTGGTCCCTCATGTTTGGTCTCTCTCCCTCATCTTATGGTTTGCAGAAACTGGGTCCCCGACTTCGGGTTATGCTTCTCCCATGGTTTGCAAGTACTAGGTCCCTGATTTTGGTGTGCTCCCCTCTAGTTCTTTCGGCTCCTCTCATGGTCCGGGTTCTCTCATGATTTTATGTTTACTCATCCCATGCATTGCGAGAACTAGGTTCCCGGCTTTGGGCTTGTGCTTCTCTCAAGGTCTAGGTCGGTTCATCTCACGAATGTACAAGGACTAGGTCCCCGACTTGTTGGTTCACTCAAAGGTCGACTCATTAATATTTACGAGGACTAGGTCCCCGGCTTTAGGGTTTGTAAGGACGAGGTCCTCGGCTTATTATTTGCAAGGACTAGGTCCTTGGCTTTGGGTCCACTCCTCTCTGGGTTGCAAGGATCAGGCCCTCGGCTCATCACTCATTGTTTGGTTGTCTCATCTTTGGGTACCTCATGTCTTTTCATCACTTGACTGGTCTAAGAAACGGTGCCCCTCTTGTAGTTGGATAGTCTAGGTTGCATGCCCCTTTGTCGTCTATCTCGGGTTTGGAAAAGATGCCACTTCGCGGCCTGATGGTCTGGATCCCATGCCCCTATGTCATCTAACTAGGTTTGAAGGTAAGTGCCACTGGGTGGCCAAGCGATCTCATGTCTCTAGGTTCCCTGGTGGGTCTGAAAGAAGCGGGATGTGTCGTGCCCCCTTGCCTAGATGCGGGCACACCATGCCCTTGGTTCGATTTTCTAGAGGTGGGGCAAGATGCCCCTAGTGCCATCTAGTCGTGGCTTAAAAAGCCCCTAGTTTAGAATTACCCGGGTATCCCAGTCTATCAGCAAGCAGGTTTTTTCTTACTAAAGTTGAATAAATGGGCTCATTGTGCCCCTGGAAGTTTATTAGTCAAGGTGGGATACCATACCCCTGGAAATTAATCAAAGCGAGGTATGGATCAAACACCCAATTCAAGCAACAAATCTTATTATTCGGGACTCAAAATATGTATACAGGGGTTTTATTCTAGAATAAGAGCCGTTCCGGGGCACAAGGCCCGCAGAAAAAACTGGGGGAGGATTTAATGGGAATGGCGGTCATGTGAGGATGCCTGCCAGAGCCAAGCGGTCATGTGGGGATGACCGCTAGGGCTGGGTGGTCTTCCCGCCGTGACCGTCGGCTCTGTTGCGGCTTTAAAGACTCTCTTTTCCCTCTCTCTCTTCTCATTTCACTCAAACACCTCCAAAACACCAAAACCTCAAATTTCCCCTCCCCTGTTATTCTCCCAATACTCTAAACTCTTTCTCAAGCTCTCTTACCCCTTATCCATGGCATCATTATCGTCTGATCTCCCAAAATTACGTGAAGAGTGTGTGAGGAAGTACCACCCAAAACCCAATCCGGAGGAGATTACAAGTTTATTGTTGAAATCCCCTGATAGACACATCTCCACTCAACTTCCAAAAGTCCAGGTAAGTGATCTCAACACCAAGAACTCATTGAATCTTCATTTTAATCAAAAATTGAGTTTATGTCCATATGCCCCTTAAATTCGAATTTGTGCGGTGCAGATTGTGTTTGATTGTTTAGAAATGCTTCTAGGATGTCTATGAGGCTTTCCCATATGCCTATTTCATGAATTAAACACAAAAAATCACAAATTGATGTTTTGCCCAATTGAGAGGTTTAGGTTTCTTGGCGAATTCAAAGGATTCTGGATGATTCGGATGTTGTTTCGTCGATATGAATGCATATAACTGATGTTGGGTGATTGGGTATTGATGGGCTTATCCCAATTTTGGTCAATTTTGAACTTCGTCGGGGCGGGTTTTGTGAATTTCTTGTGTTTTAACCCGTAAATAAAACTGTGCTTGGATGCTAGAAATCGTGATGCAAGTATGTATTCCCGCCCCCATGATGCATGTCTTGATGTATGTGGCCTTAGTTTGGTTTTTCTGAGTCTAAGTTGGCGTGAGCATTGTTTTCTTTTATTATATCTGCATAGGATCCCAATGATCGGCAGCGGAGTCATGCCGGGGGTAACACTCGCCATCTTATCTTTGATCATGTAAAGAAGAATGGGCCCGTTCG
The DNA here is from genome assembly GCA_028386065.3 of Turnera subulata. Classification (NCBI taxonomy): domain Eukaryota; kingdom Viridiplantae; phylum Streptophyta; class Magnoliopsida; order Malpighiales; family Passifloraceae; genus Turnera; species Turnera subulata. The sequence goes on along the minus strand of JAKUCV010005043.1, from coordinate 249,263 downwards.
GGAAATCATCAAGAGGGTCGGGCTATGGGATTTCTTTCGCACCTTCCGAGGGGAAAGAGTTGACCTGCAAGCCGTATCGCCTTTAGCTGAGAGATGGTGGGATACCATCAACACTTTTCATTTTTCCTGGGGAGAGATGACGATGATCCCTTCAGATTTTTCTCATATCACTAGATTGCTGTTCCAGGGGTTGACAGTTACATTTAACCAGCAGTTAGGCATTGACTGCTTTCAGGAGCTGGTAGGTCTTGTGCCTCGGTGGGTTCGCATAGGCGAGGTGTCGCCTAAGTGGCTCCAGGATTCCTTATTGGCTAGTCAGTACCATGGGACACCAGAGCAAAGAGCCCGGGGCTTGATCTTGGTGAGCAAGAACAGGACCCTTTTTGCATTGGGTAGCGATCGAGTTCGATGTGACTTGCTGGCATCACTCATCGATCTGGATCGACCAACGATTGATTGGGCTTCAGCGGGCTTTGCGAATGCTTATCGAGAGATGATCAACTTCTCTCGAGTTACTGCCAAGTACTTCTATGGCTCAGCTTAGATTTGAGAGGTATGTCTATTTCCTTGACCTTTGTTCCCCATTTAGTTATCCCCTTCTCCGTTTTGATTAGATAGTTCCCACAGGTGTGGGGCCAAGAGTACCTCGGATTGTTTTCCCAAGAGTTGCCACCTGATGAGGAGATGTGGCCCGTTTCTCTTCGCTGGGGTTCCCCAGATCATGGGACTCAGAGTCATGCTCATGTTCGTGAATGGGCCCGACATTATATAGATCAAGTTTCTAATTTGGGCAAGGTATCCCTTCTTCATTATCTTCGTTCATCTTCTTTGAAATCTTTCGGCTTTCCCCTTATTGAATTTTTGTTGGCAGATCTAGTTACTACTTTTGCGGCTTATCAGGATAGATTGGGGGAGATGATGCTGACGTCTTTGACATGGACCTGCACCGGTGTTTGATTGGATACCCCGGAATGCAGGTATGGTACCTCAGGGATCAAGTTTGTGCTCAGACTATAGGGACACCTTTGGTACCATCTGATCCACCAATTTCCATGCGGGATATCAATGAGCGAGGTAAGGTCACTGAGGACGATTACTTGGGTTGGCATGCTGATGACCTGGCCAGCTCTTGCGTTTATTCCCCTTACATCAGTGCATTCTTAATGCCACCATTGACCATCCCGGAGGCAGGAGGGTCAGTGACTAGCGCGGGGCCCTTCTCAACAGAGTTCAGCTCCTAGGAAGAAGAAGAGCACCAGAGCATCGTCTTCAGCATCCGGTCCCATTCTCCCGGCTTGTGAAGCTGACTTTGAGTCTTTCGATGATGCTTATAGGCGTTGTCGGGTGCCCTTCTCCGAAGACCTTCTTCTTGATTTCCCACCATTCCCGGCTGATATCGCCACGGTATTTCCATGAGCCTTGTCTTGAATGGACTCTCCCCTTTTGCAACTTGACTGATCCCTCCATTTGTATTAGGTTCCGGCTACTAAGGTATCTCGACTCTGGACATTGCTCGGACGGGCCAAGGCGACCTTGATGGCCCAGGCCATCCGGATACGGGAGCTGACTTCTTGTGTGAGGGAGGGTGGCTGTGCCCACCCTGTGCCACTACCTCGGGATCCTCGTCCCCATGGTTCCTTCGTTCCACCAGCTGCCCATCGACCGAGCCCACATCCCACTGACCGTGCATCAGGTGATTTTGAGGATATCATCCAGGAGCATACTCGGCCGGTTCGTCAGACTCGCGGCAAGAAGAGGCTGGCTTGACTTGTGTATGATGTATGTATGCCCTATTTTCTAGATGTATGCACTTTGACGGATTTATTATCTCTTTTGTATACATGTATGCATGTTTGTTTCCCCTATATGCAAAGTGCAATCATGTATTTTTTTGAAAATAACCGAGTCGTATGTCGTGGATGTCAAGTTGGCTTAGGTGTTGGTTTGGCGGGTTTCCATAAGATCTCGAATTCTCCCATTCTCATTCCTTGGAGAGGTTGTGAAAATTTATTCCAGGCAACTCCTTTAATGGAAATGAGCACGAACTCAAGTCTCCTCGAACACTGTTAGTCCTAATTTTTGCCTAGGCCGCCCTTTCGGGTTTTCAACCTAGCAGGCATGTCCAAATTTTTTGCCTATGCCGCCCTTCTGGATTTTCAACCTAGCGGACTAATTCCCCCTCTCTCTTTTTTCTTGTTGCTTATTTGAAGATGTGCAACCATTGACCATTCAATCTGATGACAGAATGCTTGTGATTTCCTTGTCCATGATGGTACCTCTAGGTAATGACCCAATTTCGATCCCTTCTTTTCCATTTGCTGAAGGAGGTATTCCTTGAAAAACCCAGAGGACAATGTTTTCAATGACTGAAGACTCTTCACGATAGACACAACCCAGATTAGGACCGTGCTACACCCTTTCATTAACTTAGCTTAAGAACCAAGATTATTTAGACCGAGCTCGTTATAAGTTGCCTACGTACCACCGTGATGTTCAATTTCCACGAATTAAAACCGAAAGTACTAGAATGTGTTTTTCTAGAAGTTTTGAATGGCACATTGGTTGTGAAGTCATGAAATTCTTTTCCTCCTTTTTTTTTTTCTTTTTCGTTGTTTTTTTTCTTTTCTTTTTTTTCTTCTTTTTTGTCTCTTTTTTCGTTTTTTTAGGGTGACTTCATAATCCAGGCTTTGGAATATAACTAGAATACACAGGAATAAGAAAAATCCGGATTACTGGATCAGGTCCTTGTAGTTTATTTTATGGTTCCCCAGGCCAAGTTAACAAAAGCAACGTATTTATGAATTGGAAAATAAATGATTTCATTCGTTCCACGGGAACTGAAAACACAGGACTGGCGACATTGACTCTTTCAGGGTGAGTCTAACAAAGATAGACCATGGCCCTCCCCCTTTTATTTTAGAAAGTAAATAGCAGACTCTACACTTATAAATAGAAAACCCCATCTTTCCCAATTGATACCCCTAAGCGGCTCTCTCCATTGTACACTCTATCTTGTCCGGGGTACACAAGCTTCCTCTGTGGGACCATGGCAATAGTTTCTTTCGGGTCTTCTTGTTGAGCTTCGACCGTCATCGCATCATCTTCGGTTTCTAGATCATCTCCATCTTCTTCACCATCCATTATGCCATCTTGTGATTTCGAGTTTTCGTCAGATCTCGAGGCATTATCCCAATCGTCCCATTTGCTCTTCCTCAATTCCCGAATGCAATCCAAAAGAGTCTCCTTCGCCTTCATGCTTTCTCCAGTGAGTGCAACATTTTGAAGTTGCATCCCCCATATCACATCTTCCACTAGAGCATATTTCCCCATAGCATCTCGAAATTGTTTCATGGCCACCTGGGCGAAAAGGAGGAATTCAAGATCTCGTCTGGGTAGGTTTGAAAGGAATAAGGTTGGTGACAACGGGTTTAGGTAAGAGGGTAGTGTACGAATTGACTTCCGACTTGGTTATGCTTCATTTGTTTTAAAATTATGCAAAATGCCAAATGTCATGCAAATCTAATCTTCGAGTTTTCAGGACAGTTGGACATTTACTCAAATTATCACAAAATGAATTTTCTTTAAAGTCTTGGTTGATCACTCCTTTAAGATTGGGCATTTTTTTTGCTGATAACCATAGATGACCTTCCCCTTCTCCCCTCTTTTCACACTCCCAAGGTATGCATAAATTTGAGCCCCACAATAATAAGATACAACACATATGTACAAGGCATGACATATAACACACACAAATACACGTACTACTTATTGAATTATTATGCATGAGATGCTCAGGGTATGCAGCTGGTTGGGGGCTAAAGATTGCCACTAGGGAATAGCTTGACCTACTCACATGTGATAATAGATATCGCATGAGGTCCAAGGCCCATTAATCCCCATCATTGCTAAGCATGGAGAAACGGGTTCACGCAAGCAACCATCGCTTAAGGAAAGCATTGTAGCAGACTTGGACTCCCTCGCCCTCTTAAGGTAGAGGCTTCACAACAATCATCATGAATGCAAGGCACTTTTGATGACACATAAAAAGGCATACAAGATTCGACGATTGCATAAAGTTTCTTGAACCTCTAGAGTCCCCAGCGGAGTCGCCAGCTGTGAGGACCCGACCCAAAATCACTTGGGCCTTCTCACCTATACCGAACACCTTCATCACAACCAACACCCAATGTCTTTGGAGTCCCACCCGAATTTTATTATTGGACAAAATTCGGGAAAAACCACTCAGATGACTCCGTGAAAGGCAACCAGTTAGCGAGCCAAAGACATCGGGTCCGGGGGTTCGTCATGGATGGGAAGGTGTTAGGCACCCATCCATGTTGGGGCGAAACTTTGTGCAATTGAAGAACGTTTGTATGCCTTGTGCAAGTGTGTATAAGGTGTGGAAACAAATCACAAAAAAGGATGAAATAAAATTGAAATAAAATGGAAAAATAAAATAATTGGGCATGAGTCTCCACCACTAGAGACCACCTATGTACCCCGGCGACCGGGTTCAAAGCCCACGTAGTTCTTGTCATGGCATCACAACGATTACATCATCAATATCATCATCAGATTCTCAGCAAGTAATAATCACAAAAAGGGTTTAGTGTTACCTCTTGTAGCCCTCCTCTTGCTCCTTAGTTTGGGTTGAGTTGTGCACCCACTTTCTTCCCACTCCTTAGCTCAATTGTGAATCCCTTCTTGGTATATCCTTGCTGCCTCTTTGTTGATACTACCCACGAAATTCCTCCAGAGTTTCTGCCTATCTAATATTTCTGGACTTGGAGAGGTAGAGTTTCTCCAAGCACCAAAGCTTATAGGGTGTGTGTGTCTAAAAGTATTGATCCCTTGAAATGTGAATGGTGGGTCCTATTTATAGTGTTCTGGGGAGCCTAGGGGCGTGGACCTACTTAATGATCAAGATTATGCCCGAAAATCTGGACTAAAACCGCGTAGGATCGAATTGGAAACGAAAATCGGGGAAAAAATCTTTCCAGGACACCCATGACTGCCATGCCCGGCGGTCAAGGACACAAGACCACCAGGACTTGGCGGTCATCCCGGGATGACCACCGAGTCCTCTCGATTTCGTGTGTTCTTTCCATTTTTAGGTTCCAATCCCCCTAATTTAGTCCTGATTTCATCCTAGCGCGTAATCAACCCTTGATTAACCTAGAATCACTCCATTACTTGATTATTACTCCTCTAAGTCATCCCATAACTGATTCATACACATTAAAATCCCCATTCTATGAAAGATCATACCAAAAATACAATTCCTATTCAAATAATGATTTAACTCTAATTTTCTACGAAAATCAGAGTTAAGATTAGTCTGCAAGAAATGTGATATTGGGCTAAATAAACTCTGGAGAAACCTTATTCCACTAACTTGGGTCCACAAACCCATTCCTAATCCAAAAATAAATCATCTCAATATAATTGGGTTAAAAATAAATGAAAAGGCTCAAACAATGAAATAAAATATATTTTAGTACAAATAAACCTTGATATATATTTTATCCTAAGATTAAATTATCTCATTAATCTTAGAGTTCAAACATATAAAGGCTTAAGCTACCAAAATATATTAATCCTACTAAATTAAATTCCTATCATGCCTTCATCCTAGATCAAATCATCTCATTAATCTTAAAGTTCGAGCATGTTTGAAATCCAATTTAATAAAATATTTGCGGGTCAAATTTGAATGTTCACATGTACAATATGTATATACGCGCACCAAAGATGGGGGAGTTTCAGTGCATCATTTAAACACACAAGTAAGACTCTAGTTGTATCCCAGCAACTTTGTCCCTATGTCAAACTGCAACTAATTCTTGATGCCAGCCGAGGGTGAGCCCTCCATTGGCTGGTTATTCGTGCCCCGTCCTCTGTTGGAGCTCGGGTTATCCTTCCATTTCGCCGTATTTGTAGCACCATGCGATTTGGGACTGTAGAAGTCCAATGTAGCTCGAGTTAGCGTACTGCTCTCTTTCAGTATCGATAGACCGTACCAAGCCAAATAAAAATTAAACCTTTCTCTATTTTTTTTATCAAAACATATTTATTAAATTAAAAAGTATACAACTCCAAAACACAAATGTACAAACAAGAAAGAGGAAAATGATGGTGTGTCAATTTAAAAATGGGCACTTCAGCTTTTTAAGCCCACACCGAACCGAAAAGTACCAAAGGAAAATGAAGACAAGGGGAATCATAATTGACAGGTAGGATATTTTTGGTTCGGTATGAGCCTACAAAAGCTGATATATCAATTTAAAAATTGGCATGTCAACAACACGAGAAATATCTATTTTGCAACATAAGGTTAAAAAATGTAAAAAATGACAAACACTTATGAAAAATATGATTAATCCAATTCAAAAACTATCAATCAAGCGAGCATAGAGAAGAAAGGGAGACTCACTACGGGAAAGCTAGAGAAAACAAGAGTACAACAGAAAATAAATCCTAGATCTTCACCATGAAAGCTTAATATGTTGATGTGCTGTAAGTCAGGTGCAGTGGTTACATCCTAGCTAGGTTTAGGCATAGTATTAAACTTTTATGAAAAAGGTGTATATTATCCACTAAGACGGGATATACCTTACTCGGCTTTACACATCATAATCTGTCAAATCACTGGTGGGCTCGATCACCACAATCAAGATTATATTCTACTAAATTAAACGTATATACAGCCTAAACTCGATCTGGAAATAGGTAGTTAAAATACTTGTACTACGGCACCGAACCTAGCTAGTAGCACCCAATTGATATTGATGGGTAAATTAAATAAAAAAACTAAAACGCTGAGATAATGAAATTAAAGCAGTTCCAATGTTTTATTCTAGTGATAAAGTAAGAAGGAAAGAGCGATTCCCTAGGAGAAAACAAAATAAAAAAGTAAAGGAAAAGGAACAAGAAGACGCTAATCATGAGCTCATGTAATGTATAATAGAAGTCTAAATTTGTTTTCTTTATAAGGGTGTGTTATAAAATTGTAGGTGAAAAGCACCTTGATAGTAATAACATTAACTTGATGGTAATAATATACTTGTTGTAATAATATATTTTTTATGGTAATATTACAAATGGAGAAATAATAAAATTACAATAAAGATGAAGGGAGCTTAAAAGAGGGTGTATGGGAATGAGAAGAGAGTGAGTTTATGGTTGGATATGAATGGTGTGTATGTGTATAGAAATAAAGGGGGTATTTATAGTTGAAAATGGAAGGATAAAATAAATGGGTATGATTAATTTAATAAGGTAAAAACAAAAGGATATTAAGTAAAGGAAGATGACATTAAGATTAGGACAAAATAGAATTATGGAGGGTAAATGGCCAAAGAGATAAATCCAAGTGGATGTTAGGTGAGGGGTAAAATATTTACCGGAGGGGTAAATTCAGGTATGGTGAAAATGAATTTTACTGGATGGTAACAATGACATTCACTATAATTTATTTACAACACTTCCCCTTGAATGTCATTGTACTTTGAGTAGAATACGCTTTAGAAGAACTACCTTGTTAAAAACCTTACCAAGAAAAACCCAGTGGGATAAAAACTTGGTGAAGGAAAAAAGAGTGCAGCCTACTCCCCCTCATTTTGGCCTCCCCTGATGTCTCGAAGTCGTCGCATGCCAATGTTCCTTACCAACTTCTCAAAAATTGAAGTACGCAGTGATTTTGTAAATAGGTCTGCTAAATTGTCACTTGAGCGAATCTGTTGAACACAAATATCACTGTTCTTCTGAAGATCATGAGTGAAAAAGAATTTTGGTGATATGTGCTTTGTCCGGTCGTCTTTGATGTATCCTTCCTTCAATTGGGCAATGCAGGCAGCATTATCTTTATAAATGATTGTTGGAACTTCTTTTCCACTATCCAATCCATAAGAATCTCGAATATATTGTGTCATTGATCTTAGCCAAACACACTCCCGACTGACTTCATGTATGGCTACAATTTCTGCATTAATTGAAGTGGTGGCAACAATACTTTGCTTTGTGGATCGCCACGATATGGCAGCTCCTTCATAGGTAAACAAATAGCCTGTTTGGGACCGAGCTTTATGTGGATCAGAAAAATAACCTACATCTGCATAACCAATTAGATCGGGTTTGAACCCGGATAAATAAAATAATCCCATATCCATTGTACCCCAAAGATATCGAAAAATATGTTTTATCCCATTCCAATGTCTGCGAGTTGGGGCAGAACTATATCTTGCTAGTAAACTAACAGCAAAAGATATATCAGGTCTTGTATTAGTGGCAAGATATATTAAAGCTCCAATCGCACTGAGATATGGTACTTCTGGACCAAGAATCTCTTCATTATCTTCTCGAGGTCTAAAGATATCTTTCTGTTGATTGAGTGACCTCACGACCATCGGGGTACTTATTGGATGCGCTTTGTCCATATAAAATCTTTTCAATACCTTCTCGGTATAATGTGTCTGATGGACAAAGATTCCATTTTCTAAATGTGCAATTTGAAGACCTAAACAAAGTTTCGTCTTTCCAAGGTCTTTCATCTCAAATTCTTTCTTTAAATAATGCACGGCTTTGGAAACTTCTTCAGGAGTTTCAATAATATTTAAATCATCATCATAAACAGCAATGATGACATATTCATGTATGGACTTTTTAATAAAAACACATGGACATATGGAATCATTTTTGAAGCCTTCTTTTACCAAGTATTCACTGAGTCGATTATACTACATACGCCTAGATTGCTTCAAGCTATATAATGATATTCTCAATTTGATTGAGTATATATCCGGGGAATTAGTTGTTTCGGGCAACTTGAGTCCTTCAGGAACTTTCATACATATATCATGGCTTATAGGTCCATAGAGATAGGCTGTAACAGCATCCATTAGACGCATTTCTAGTTCTTATATGTACTACCAGACTAATTAGATACCGAAAAGTTATTGCATCCACCACAGGCAAGTATGTCTCCTCATAATCAATACCAGGTCGTTGGGTAAAACCTTGTGCGACAAGCCGTGTTTTATATCTTACTTGTGGAAGCCCGTACCCCAATTAAATAAAAATAAAATAATTAAATGAAAAAGAGTTACCAAAATACTCTTGAAACCCGGGGTACAAAAACCGATGCTTCGGCATACAAACATTTTTTCCATGAAAATGTATTAACAACGAGATGTCATAAAAATAAATGAAATCAACCGGCTTAACAGGTAGTAAGCCATCACGGCATCACGCCAACATAATATCACAAATCAACTCCGGCTAACTGCCGATATAAAGATAAAACATTTATGACATCTCGAGTTATTTATCATGCAGCGGAAGATGAAAGTAATAATAATACTCAAGATAGAAAATATCATGCATATGGCCCTATGGATCCCACTAAGAGATAATGCACAACTACCTGCTGAAGTGACTGCGTCTGATCTCCGAGTCGAAGGTATACGTAAGTCTGCACGCTAACTAAAGTCTGAAAGACAATTGTGGTGATTATGTGAGTCGCCTACTCAGTGAACATTAAAAGTCTAAATATACATGAAAGTGAAGTCATGCTCGTAGGGTGAGTAGCTCACGAGCACAAGTACAGCATACAAGCAAATCAGAATCACACACCATCACATAAATGTTTTTTTTTGTATTATAGCTCGTATTGTTTGAGCTCAATGCGTTATCTTATTGTTATCATTATTATTATTTTTATTATTATGGGCCCTCTACTGTGAGTCAAGTCTCGGTAGCGCATCTGATCAGATCAGGGTGTGAAACCCAAATGTCGAACCTCAGAAGGGGTAGATTCTGAGGCCAAAAACCACTGATAAATCTCAAGTGGCCGCTAGCTACCTGAGGGTGCACTCAGACACACCTAACCGGTGCGAGTCTTCCAGGGGTGCACCTACATCCCCTGGGCATGCTAAACAGCATAATGTGACCCGAGGGTACCCGCCCCCCCTCGGGGCTACCAACCGAAACACAGTAGAATTTAATATTTTATCCTTAATTACGTTTTTACATTGTTGTTGAGATACATTATGTTTTTTTCAGGGAAGTGTGAACTGTATGTGTCCCTGTTTCATCCGGGCCTGCGGCCCATAATCGTGCATTATCACCAAAGCATATTACATGTTATATTTCATAGCAGTGTTTCACATAGAAATTAGGTATGTGAGAACAACAGGTATACAATTCCAATTACCGCATGTAGCAAACAAGGCAAGTAAACAAGCAAACCACACCAACATGCATTCACAAAACATATATAAAAAGACTTGTAATGTCACCTCAAAATGCAGATTATGACTTCTTCCCGATCCGGGTCTACAGCTCTCGAGGTACCTCCCGTGCCTGAATACCGGCACATAATATAGTCACCAAACCAATTTTAGGAATAAAAACGTATATGTATACTAAGGTATGCTCTAATCGAGTAACTCCCGACCCTAACTATCCGATTACAAAATTTTCGGGTCTAAGTCCAAAAGAATATTTTATCTTCCATAACTCCAACGATTACGGATCTAAGGTTCATCGGTTTAAGTTCGTTAACAATTCTCGGGCCTAAGGCCCACTAAATCCTTAATCACAAATTCCGGCCCGTGGGCCCACTTCCTTAAGTTCATATTTTACCGATTATGAAATTGGGCTTCGAGCCCGTTCTTAATGTACGTGAATTTTATTACCCGTGATTAGGCCTTAAGTCCGTATTTTAAGTCCGTATAAAACATTCTAAACTTACAAATGAGATTATTGGGCTTGGGCTCGGTTTTCCTAAGGTTGTTTCCGAGCCCAAGAGTAGATCGGCCTAAAGTTCTATTCGTGTCAGTAAGTTCTCCCGGCCACACACTCTTTTCTCTCCGCTCTCGGGAATCCACAATTCATTAAATGAATAAATATAAACGTATTTCGGTAAATATATTCTAAAATTTAAGTACATAGCATAACCAAGACAAATCATAGACAATTACCGTCTAACACTCGTAAAACAAGGAATATTGTCCGTTGGCCGAACCCGAGCCTTCGCCGGAACAGTGCGCGCTCGCCGGATTCCGGTCACCGTCGCCGGAAAGTCTCCAAAATTGCCAAACGCCTCCTGAATAGCACTGCCGAACCCAGAATCCAAAAACCAACATCAAAAACTCAAGCAAACAACAACACAAACTATAAAGCTTCTAAACGAATTGAAGGATGGAGGACTAATGCCGGAATTGCTCACCCAAAAACACTGTCCAGTGCCGAATTCTAGGCCTGCGAACGGCAGCACCCAAACACGTTTCCCCCCTCTGCCGCACGGTCTCACCGACCAGCCCCGATCCACACGCACACGGGCCAAACCACGAGCACAACCAACCCACTATCAACCCCAGCCCGACTACAAGCCACCACCCGCGAACCACCAACACAACACCCGAGCACCACCCTAAACCCGCCACCGATCTAACACCCTCAACAGCAAAAAGAGAGAGGGAGACCCGATTATCAAACACATCAAACATGAGGGTTAAGGAAGGAAGAGGGGGACGGAAACAGAGAAGGGGAACGTCGAGTTACCTGAATCCAACTCGCCGAGCCTCGATTTCTCGTGCTCGATTCAAAATTCAAGCTCCTCGCCTCGAACCCTCCTTTGATTTGCTAGCGGCGGTGCGGCGAGTGCTCCACGGTGACGGTGGCAGTGGAGGAATTCGTGGAAGAAGGAGATGGGAGGAAGAGAGAAGAAGAGAATGAGAGAGAAAAGGGACTGTGAGGGTTGCAAAACGGAATGGGGAAGAAGAAAATAAGAAAAAGAGAGGAAATAGTGGGGGGACAAGGCCGTTGCAGCCGGCGGCTGAGTGGGGGAGCAACGGGCAGAAGAAAAGAAGGTTGAAGAAGAAAAGAAACGAAAGAAAGAAAGACAAAAAAAAAAAAGAAAGAAGAGGGGAAATAGGGCGCGCCTGTGCTGGGCTTGACCTAGCCAGCCAGACGACGTGTCGTCTGGTTTGGCTGGGTCAACCCGCCAGGTTGACTTCTTCTTCTTCTTCTTTTTTTTTTTTCCTCAAAACCCCAAAACGACGTAGTTTTAACTAAAACTACGGTAAACGTCGTGTTTCGTCCCGAAACGCGTTTTAGATCCGACGAAACTCGAGAGTAACGTATTACCACCCATAATTAATGAATCCAATGGAAAATAATTTAATTTAATTTCCATTACCGAAATCCGAATTTTTTTATAAATCAAAAAACGGAAAACCGGGGCGTTACTAAAACTACGGTAAACGTCGTGTTTCGTCCCGAAACGCGTTTTAGATCCGACGAAACTCGAGAGTAACGTATTACCACCCATAATTAATGAATCCAATGGAAAATAATTTAATTTAATTTCCATTACCGAAATCCGAATTTTTTTATAAATCAATAAACGGAAAACCGGGGCGTTACATTACTATTTCATTTTCTTCGTTTCTTTTTCGCACAAATACCCATTTGTAACCGACCAGTTTGACACCATCAGGTGTTGGGACTACTGGCCCAAAAACTTCTCACTTCATGAGCGAGTCTAACTCAGCCTTAATTGTGTCTCTCCATTTTGGCCAATCATTTCTACGCCAGCATTCATCAATTGATTTAGGCTCATGATCCTCATTTCCTTCCATAATGTTTAGCGCTACATTATATGAAAAAATTCCATCAACGGTTATTTCACATCGGTTCCACCTTGTTCCTGACATAATATAGATGATCAAGATCTCATCATTTATTTCAGGTACCTGAGTTACTTCTGGAACATTACTATTTATGTCAGGAACCTCTTCTGGAGGATTGTCCTCATCTTGAGGATTTTTCGTTTAAACCTCTACAGGAGGTTTTATTACCTTGTTGGGGCCTTCTTATATTTTTGCTCCTTTTCTTTGTCGAGGATTTTTATCCTTGGAACTGAGTGGTCTGCCACGCTTCTGGCGTGCTTTAGATTCATTTGCAATCTTTGGTTGTCCTTCAGGGACATCAATTCTAGCAGGAGCATTTGCAGCTAGTATATGAGATTTGGTCACTCTATTGATATCATTAAATGCGTCTAGCAATTGATATGCTATATTTTGCAAATGAATTATCTTTTGAACTTCAAGTTCACACTGATTTATTTGAGGATCAAGGCTTGATAATGATATAGCATTCCATTTAATCTCCTTATCCAATTGCTTATTTTCTCTCCCTAATGTTGGATAAATATTTTCATCAAAATGACAATCAGCAATTTGATTAATTATGATAACAAGGGCACAAACGCCAAATTGCGTGAGGACAACAAACACACATGGGACCTTCTAGTTGATGCATCAGTTTAAACCATAAAATATCTAAATGGTCCACACGGTGGATGTATAGGTCCACATATATCTCCCTAAATTCTTTCCAAAAATGCTGGTGATTTAGAACCAACCTTATCATATGAAGGCTTGATAATTAATTTTCCTTGTGAGCAAGCAGCACATGAAAATTCATTAGAATGGAAAATCTTCTGGTTTTTCAATGGATGACAAAACGAATTTTTAATAATTACTCTGCGCATCATAATTGACCCGGGATGGCCCAACCGATCATGCCAAATTTTTAACTCATTAGTCAGCTTCAGGCTGGTGCCAGCTTCTGGCTGGGCATAATAACTTTCAATGACTCGAATATTTGTGTAGTACAATCCAGAAGATAATACAGGTAATTTTTCCACAACTTGTTTGTTACCTATAGTGGTAACTTTTGTGATGTAGAGATATTCAGCATCTCTTTCATTCATTGTCTCAATATGATATCCATTTAAACGGATATCCTTAAAACCCAACAAATTCCTTTGAGACTTTGAAGAGAACAAAGCATTTTCAATGATTATTTTTGTTCCCTTCGGTAGTAGAATTTGGGCTCTTCCAGAGCCTTCAATTATTCTTCTACTACCAGAGATTGTACTAACATATGCCTTTTCAAATTTCAAAGTAAAGAAATATTTCCGTTCATTAAATACGGAATGAGTAGTTGCACTGTCTGCTAGACAGATATCTGAGTCATTGTTCTTGGAACCATATAGTTGAATGTCCATATCTTCATAAAAGAAAAATAAAACATGCATAAGAAAATAATACTGAACTGAAATTTATTGCAAGTTAAAAGGAAACTAAGAACATTAATAAAAATAACAACAGATAAGAACATTAACGAAAAATACAAAGGAACTAACAACATAAAATACAAAGAAACTGATAACAAATTTATTCTTGCTTCATTTTATTACTTGCATCTTCTGGATAAGCAAGATAATCATCAATGTCCAAAAATGAGTCTGTGTGGAAGGCAACATCTTGGTCATCATCTTGGATAAAATTTATTTCAGCAACTTTATTTTTTCCTTTCAAAGATGATTGGTAAAGTTCTACCAAGTGCTTCGCTGTATGGCATGTCCGTGACCAATGACCTGTCATGCCACATCGATAGCAGGCTGTCTCATGATTTTTCTTATTATGATATTTGGCATCATTCCCATGATTCACATGTTTTCCTTTAGCCTTGCCATGAGTATAAATATTGCGGTCACGGTAATTAAAATGTTTCCTTCCACGTCCACGCCCACGACCCCGGCCACGACCTTGTCCACGGCCAGGACCAGAATTATCATGTATTGCTGCATTCGCTTCTGGGAATGGAACAGATGCAGTGGGACGAGACTCATGATTTTTCATCAATAGCTCGTTATTTTGTTCAGCTAACCAGAAGGCAAGAAATCAAATCAGAATATTTCGTGAAGCATTTTTCACGATACTGCTGCTGCAGGAGCACATTGGATGCATGAGAATGTTTTTTCTAGCATATAAACATCAGTAATATTTTTTCCACATAATTTTAACTGAGAGTTGATCCGAAACACAACTGAATTATATTCATTCACAGATTTAAAGTCTTGCAGCCATAGGTGCATCCACTCATAACGAGCTTTTGGGAGTATGACCATCTTCAGGTGATCATTTCTTTCTTTCAAATTATTCCAAAGATCTGCTAGATCTTTGACAGTTAAATACTCAGTCTTTAGACTGTTGTGAAGATGATGGCGAAGAAAGATTATGACTTTTGTCTTATCTTGACTAGATATATCTTCTTCTTGAGAGAATTTTATGGTATGCCCCAAGCCTTGAGCATCTAAATGCATTTTTACATCTAGTCTCTACAGTAGATAATTTCTTCCTGAAATATCTAGGGCCTCAAACTCAAGCTTTGTAAGGTTTGTCATTATAACAGAAATAAAATAATAACAAAAGATATAGAATAAATATAAAGAGAAGCAGAAAAATAATATAAACTATAAAGTATATATACGCTTACTCGATAAATCTTTCAGCAATATTAGTAGGATATTAATGTAGAGCATATAATATATATATGCTTATTCGATATGTTCTCAAACGTAAGTGTGTGCTTTCAGATGGCTAGGCTAACTACTTCTCTTTAAAAATATAAGCTGGCCTTTTTCTTTGACTTACTTAGCAGTGAAATACATGAATTCATTTGTTTCTGGTGACTGAAGAATAATTGGTACCAATATGGGGTTTGTCAAGTGGTAAGCAATTTAGTCTCACTTGAATAATAATTTAGGTTCGAATCTTCATATATAGAAAATTCTCATTGGTAAACTCACCCAACATAACCAGATGGAAAACTAAAAAAATTAAAGAATAATTCTCTTCGGTCTTGTACAGAAATGGGTTGCATTTTGGTTTGTTTCTGTACGGTACTTCCGTTTCCTTGCTTGGTTTGTCAAATAAGATGCAATGTTTGATTTCCCCCGTCCCCCAAAGAGGGAATAAGACACGCTGAGATGAAAGTTGTTAATTAATATTGTATTTCCAGCAAAATATGTAACTGAGTCACAAGTATCATGAAATCCCAAAGTTTAGCTTGGAGTTGGTTTAAACAAAGCTACTCCCTTCGTTTCATATTAATTGTGGTTCTAAAAATTATTATTTGTTTCAAATTAATTGACGAATTGATATATCTAATGCATGTCAAATTTCTTTTCCTTTATTTAGCCCTAGTGATAGGACCTAAAAAGATAAGTATTAAAAAAACAAAGAATTAGTGAAAGTTAATTTAGTCTCTTATCATAATTTTTACTAGAATCAAAGTTAATGAGTGATTTCTTAATCTTTGTACCAAAACCTTAAACGACAATTAATATGAAACGGAGGGAGTACTTGCTTCTGCTTAAATAAGATTTCGAGTTCGAATGCTTGTGTAAGCCGAAAGTCTCTGTTGGTAAACTCTCGCACCATATTCAAGTGCGCAACTCTTGGGTCGAATCCAGATCATTAGTCGAGCAAAGCTCTTCAGCGAAAGAGGCTAAACTACAACCGAATAATTTGAAATAGATTACCAAATAATTTGAAATTTAGGTTTTTAAATAACACACCCAATTAACTATAACCGCGTGGAGACTGTTTTGGACCAAACTACAACCGAGCTTATGTTCAAACATAAGTGTGTGCTTTCACATGTTGTTGAGATTTGGGCTGCAATTGGACTTGGCCCAAGATAGGCTTTGGCTTGAAGAAAAAGTAAGATAATTAATTTTGCTTGGAGTGTCCTCCAAGTAGTAACTCTTTAGCTATTATAAATAGGAGGCTTAGTGTTAGCTTTTTTGTAGAGCTGTAGAGTAGAAAAAAGTCTTAGGACTTGAAAGTAGTTTTTCTTGGGAGGTTTGATGTACTAATATTTTTATCTTAGTGAAGATAAGAAGTTCGTGGACGTAGGCAAGATTAAGGCCGAACCACGTTAAATCTTTGTGTCCTGTTTATTTTTTTCGCGAATCTTTTGCAGTTTTCCCCAACAACTGGTAGCGGAGAGCAGGTTTGATAAAGGTTCGCGATGGCGGTTTCAGGCACAAAGTTTGAAGTGGAGCAGTTCGATGGCAAGAAGGATTTCAGTCTCTGGCAAAGCAACATCAAAGATCTGTTGGTGCAGCAAGGGTTGATGAAGACGCTCTTTGGCAAGGAGAAGAAGCCAAAGGACATGAAGGATGAAGATTGGGAGGAGCTCGAGCAGCGAGCTGTTAGTACCATCAGATTGACTATTGCGCCAGACGTGAAGTACAGTGTGAAGGACGAGACAAGTCCGGTGGAGCTGATGAAGAAATTAGAAGATATTTACATGTCGAAGTCACCCACAAACCGATTGTTTATGAAGAAGGAGTTGTACCAGTTGAAGATGCAGCAAGGTACGCATGTTGTAGATCATATCAATCGATTTAATAAATTGATTAAGGAGTTGGCTAGTATTGATGTGAAGTATGAAGAAGAGGATAAGGCCTTGATGTTGTTGATGTCTCTTCCACATTCGTATGATAATTTGAGGAATTCACTATGTGTTGGGAAGCAGACTCTTTCAGTTGCAGAAGTGACAGCAGTGCTGATGGAGAATTTTAAGTTGAACCAGTCTAGTAGCAGTACAGGTGAAGATGTTGCTGTAGCAGAGGTTAACCGTGGCAGGGGCCCGTCACGGTCTAACAAGTTTAGAAGAAACTCTAGGTCTGTTTCACGAGGAAGAGCAGATTACAAAGAGAAGGAGTGTTACTACTGTCACGTGAAGGGCCATATCCAGTTTTACTGTGAAGAGATGAAGAAAGATATGGAAGATTTGAAGAAAAATCGCAAAAAGTCTGGTGAGACTGCGATTGTTGAAGATGATTCGGATGGTGATGCCTTCCTAGTACAAGAAGGAAGCGGTGAGCACAAAGTTGAAGATTCGTGGATTTTAGACTCTGCCTGTTCATTTCATATTTGTGCAAATAAGGAGTGGTTTAGCAGTTACAAGCCTTGCAGTGATGGAGAAGCAATAGTATTGGCAGATAATCATGAATTGAAAATTCATGGTATTGGTAGTATGAAGATCAAGATGCATGATGGATTCGTGAAGACTTTTGGAGAAGTAAGGCACGTGCCGCAGCTTGGAAGAAACTTGATCTCCCTAAGTAGACTTGATTCGAGAGGATGTGGGTTTTCTTCTCGAGGTGGAGCTTTGAAGGTTACCAAAGGAGCCATGGTAATTATGAAGGGGGAATTGATGGGGAAGAACCTTTACAGATTGATTGGAAGTGCAGTGAAGAGTAGTATAAAGGTTGAGGCTTGTGCAGAGTCAAGCAAAAAGAAGAATATTGTTGCATCCAACAAGAGGAAGATTGGTTTTGCAATGATAGTTAGTAGCAGGGAAGATAGCCGTGCACCAACATGTAGAACACCCAAGCAGATTTGGATGAAGAAAAATGAAGATGTGAAGATCACCAAGTCCAATTCAGCCCAAGGTGGAGATTGTTGAGATTTGGGCTGCATTGGACTTGAAAGTAGGAGGCTTAGTGTTAGCTTTTTTGTAGAGCTGTAGAGTAGAAAAAAGTCTTAGGACTTGAAAGTAGTTTTTCTTGGGAGGTTCGATGTACTAATATTTTTATATTAGTGAAGATAAGAAGTTCGTGGACGTAGGCAAGATTAAGGCCGAACCACGTTAAATCTTTGTGTCCTGTTTATTTTTTCGCGAATCTTTTGCAGTTTTCCCCAACACATGTCAACTACTTTTTCCTGTTTCCTTTAAAACATAAGCCTAGCTTTCTTCATTGACTTACTTAGGAGTGAAATCTATGAGCTCATTTGTTTCCGGCATCTAAAGAACAATTGGTAACATAAGTAAATATAAGTCAGATACATGAATTATATTTTTAAACTACATCAAAAAGGAATTTTTTATAAAACGTGTGAAAACTGTTGTACCTAAATCATTTATAAATATCATTCACACAGAAATGAAGTTAGATGGAAAATACCGGTTCCTCTCCTTCATCACCTTCTCCTCCTTCTTCTCCTTAATCCTTCTTGAATTAATTCTTCATTTACAACACGTTATCAGTACGAAGTGTTCTACCCGAACAACATGAAAACGAGAACCAACAAATACAAACCAGAGAAAAAAAAGGGGGGGATGAAGATGAACAGTCCGTCACCCCACGGTTACTGTTCACAAGGAGGAGTTCTGGGCTGTTTCTCGCATCACCGCCACCACCAGCCTCCTCCATGTGCCGTCGCGACCTCGACGCAGCTTTCCCCTTCCGCCACCGCCGCTGGACGCGCCGACAGGAAGAGGAAACACGACGAGGAGACCCGACGACCCGATTACTGCCGAGTCGGGTCCGCCTCCTTCTGCACATGAACCAGGCCGCCTCTCGTCTCACCGTCACCACCGGCCACCGGCAACGACACCCCTCCTAGTCGCCCGCGTCGCCTGTTGCACCCCCGTGCCGCCGCCCTACTCGTCGCGCCGCCCGGGTCGGGTTCTCCCTCATTGTTGCCGCCCCACTCAAGCTTGTCTTCATCTCTGCCTTGCTTCTTCTTCAATAAAAGGACAGTGTTGTTAAGTAAAGTTTCTTTTTCTTTCTTGGCTCATGTTATTGTTCTTGAAACATCCCGACCTAAATTTACCCAACATACAGTAATTACTGGATAACAGTGCCGACACATGGCACAATCAATGATTATATCAGAGAAACCGGCCCAACGGCCCAATGTCATATCATAAACATCATCTGGCCCTTCGGCCCAACATTAAAACACGTCGCCCGACCTCGGGGACATCAACAATAGCACAGCGGAAGCATTAATAATGTCAATATCAACATAAACAAAATTTGATGCAAACTAATGGATCCGAGTCCTGCCCGAGGGTATGCCACAGCCGCCAAAATGCATCGTACTTGTACCACGAATAACTCATCCTACGGGATGAAACCCCGCAGGCGAGGGGTGAGTCCGAAACGCTCACTGGTGTATTTAAGCACAATCATGAAAAAACAAAAATATGCAGGCAACCATAATACTTTAAGGAAGAAATACAGGCAACAGCCACAATCATTCCAAAGACAATACCGAACAAGACAGACCAAAACCAAAAGACACGACTCACTCCTTATCTTTTCCAATTTTAATATCCGGGCCCCGTCACTGGACAAGCTAGGGTCGTACCAGGTTATCAACCTGTTCCTGGTGCCAGATCAAAAAGAACCCGGGAACAACATCCCAATAACAAATCTCAGGGATCAACATCCCAATCAAATCGGTATCAACATGCCCATCACAAGTAACCCAGATCATGGCCACCACAAAACAGTCTCAAACCATCCGGTCGTACCTCTAATTTCCACGTGACAAGAAAATCATCATCTCAAATCAACTTCAATTTCCATTTTCTTTTTCCCAATTATCCAATTTATCCACAGTTAACAGACCAATCCTCTGTTAACAAACGACATCAATAGTAACACAAAAATCATAGATACCCATGGTAATCAACTCAACAAATCAATCAAGCAATTCCAACCCATCAACAAATCCATATCATCAAATATCCAACAACAATATATATCATCACACAATGGTTCAATCAAACAACAAAGCACATCCAAGTATCAAAGAATACACGACAGTATTATAGGCAACATATCAAGGGTTATCCATCCTCACGTGATACTCCTTGGAAGTTGGTACTTGTCTAGTCTCGTCACACTTTTTCCTATATTTTATAGCAAGGATATAGTAACATAAAATGCACAACAAAATGGTATGCATGTGTATGCAAAACAGTTATTTATCGACTTATTCTACACTGAATCCGTTTTGTCTTTTAAGATCGTTTTTTTTTTAAAATACTGTATCCGGTTGTACTAACCATTAAATGAACAACAACCCTCAAAAATATTTCCCAAAAATACAATCTGTTCTTGCAAAATAAATTTTTTTCCCGATAACAACTGACAATTAATAAATACAAAAATAATACTAGTAGTGAAGCCGACAAACAATGAAAACTAGAAGAATAATTTAACCAAAAATAATACAAAATAATTCTCCCAACGGTTTAGAATAAATGAAAATAATAATTTAATCCACAAATAAATTTTAAATTAACCACATCTGGTAAGCTGTAATAATTATAGTAAATAATGATATGAACGAGTAATATTATAAACAATCATAAATAATTGGTAACTAATTTAATTATTACATAAATATTAAATAAATAAAAATGTCATATTAGTAATTTTTTTGATAATTATCAATATAAAAGAGTGATACCAAAATAATATTATGACTGATAATTAATTAGATTTTATAACTTATAAGTCGTTAATATAAGTCGATAAACAAATAAATATTATGTCGATTATAATTATTTAGATGAAGAGATGTTATATAAATAGACTTGTTGGTTACTATTAATAAATATTTGAATAACCAAAATATTACTCCTGTAAACTAGAAAATAAAGAGAATATTATTTGTTATTACTACACAATTAAAACCTTAAATAATAATAGTCAAAGTATCTTAGAAAAATATAAATCCATGCATAAATTAATATTCCCAAGAAAATATTAACTTAACTCATAAATAAAATGTCATGACCGCTTTTATAAATTCTTACATGACCAAAAGTATATTTCCAAAAATCATAGAATATTTAATTATTTTATAATCTGGATGAAATCGTAAACAATTATTAGTAAAAACGTTTGGTCGAATAAATTCTTTCAATAATCCATGTAATTAATTATGTCCGTTTATATCTAGCCATTAAAGTAACCGTTAATATCGTCCCGAGAACATGGGTGCGTTACACGTTTGGCCCGTTTCCGAGTCCGTTGTGTAATCCACCCAAACCCGAGCCCGTGAAGTTTATTTGGTCCAAAGAATTACCAAGATAGCATTCGCCAACGGGGTCCTGCCTTGCCAGAAAATGCCCGAGCTCTCGCAGCACTGTAATTAAAGCCCTGTTCACGCCAAAAACAGTAACTTCCGCTACTACTCACAATCACCAAGGTTACAGCACTGAACCAGCACAACTAACTATAGATCCACACATCCGGACTTCAACCCACCACAACACCCGTGGTCTGTTGTTGCCAACAACCAATCCTACGACAATAACAATCACAACACTACCCCAACTGACACCCACAACCAAAACTTGCAATCCACCGTAGACACAACAAGACCATCAACAACAACACTCTCATCATCACCAAGGACATCAACAACACCACTGTCCAGGGTGACAGCGAGACAATTGCAAACCCGTTACTTGTTCCTGCAACTTCTCACAAACACCATCAACACAACATAGTTAAACACAACCCACCACTGTCAATAATCACTTGTCAAACCCAACTCGGCCAGAGGCCCACCGCCTCCAGCAACACTCTCGCATGAACACCATTGCCACTACTGGAAGTTATCCAGCCCAAGACGTCCTCTGCAATTATACCCCCATCAATCAATATCATCCACCACCGAAACTACCAACAGATCACCACAAACATCACTACAAAGTTATCGCAGACCCACAACCTAATACTCCTAATCCAAATACCCACCTACTTCATATCAACTCTAAATCACCATCAACAATAATCTAATCCCAACCGCCATGACAGTCAATAAGAGCTGCGGCCATAGCTGTGGTTCGCGACCCAGGAACAACCGCGGTGTCGTGGTACAGGGCGACACCAGTACGGAGGCAGAGGAGAATAGGGTGGCTAGTTCATGGAAGAATGAGGGACAGAAGAAGAGTACCAAGGGAAGAGCAAAGAGGGGATGGAGAAGATTGGCTTTGGTTATTTGCAGTTGAGTAGAACAGAGGGGAGTTGAGGGAGGTTGTAAGGAGGAATCACAAGGGAAGATTGAAGGAGATGATTAAGATAAATAATTGAGGAAGATGATTTAGAGAAGAAGAGATGGGAAAACACAGAGGTAATTGAAAGAGAGGAAAGGGTTCGACGAAAAAGAGAAGAAGAAGACAGAGAAGGAAAAAGATTGAAAAGAAAGAAGGGAGAGAAGTGGGGAGACATGAAGTGACGGTGAAGAAAATAAAAAGGGAAGTGATATAAAAGAGAAATAATTGAGGTAGTGAGTTAGTGGGGAAAATAATTCAGGAGAAGCAAAGACATTAAATTTGGCCTGCCTTTACCAGAATCAAACCACGTTGCACCCGTCATAATTTTTCTGAAGAACAAAACATAATAATTTTTTTCCAAAACTCTTCATAAACCAATTAATATCAACATAAATTCCAATGGTCATTTTGAAATATATAATAAGTGTAGAAAGTAGATTTTCCTTGAAGACATATTCAATACATCAAAAAAAATGAGTAAGCAAATGTATTACTGACAATTATCAAAATTTTCTTAAAAGTGGTAAGAACAAAATGATCATCATAAAAAAAAATTAATAATTATGTGGTGTGTTGGACAAGTTTTGAAATTGAAAACTGAAGTTCGGTCCGTAGGAAGATTTGCTAAGGATCAAACAAAGTGGTAAAAATTCGAGTTACCACCACAAAGGTTAGAATCACATGGTAAATTAAAAAAAAATTACCCGGGTCGTTACAGTCTTCCCTCCTTTAAGGAATTTCGTCCCCGAAATTCGCACAGTAAACCACAAATCCCCACAAATCTCAATAGATATGGTTATCATGACCATCAATCCTTGCACTCTTCATCAAATTTGTGAACTCAAAATTATCACCCATGAATCACAATTAAATTCTTCAAATACATTTTGATTATATCTCCCCAAACCATGCTGATCATTACTTCAAAATTTGCTTCTAACATATTTATCCATCAATTTAAATTTTTTTCTAAATCCATCGAGATTAGCAAAGCTCATAACTCCGAATATTGCTTTTTATAATCCTACAAAATTTTCAATTCATCAAACTCATTTTGTTTAAAAGATTGAATCACCTCCAACATCAAAGAATTCCATGAACATTAGTCCAATCCTCAAATCAAGTTATCACGTCACAAACAACTTTAGTATCCAAAAATCATCAAATCATCAGCCCATTTCTTAAAAAAATTGAATCACCTCCAAAATCATAGAATTTTCCAAGAATATTTATCCATTCTCAAATCAAGGTATCACGTCATAAACAAGCAATACCCAAAAGTCATCTCTTTTTTTTCATCTTCATGATCATATAATATCATATCATCACTTAAAGATGTAATAACCAAAACCCAAAATCAAATCTTACTTGTTCTGTCGAAACTTCCAATACACGGGTACAATAAGGTAGACTTCTTGCCTTCTCAAGGTCCCTTTACTTCACTGTTTTTTTCCGGGCAACGACCATGTTTGGACTTTATATTAAAATCTTTAAAAACGTTCCATCATCAAATCATAATTGTTAAATAAAACTTCCCAAAACAGCGGTCATACCTTATAAAATATTTAACCCACAGCCTAAGCTGTAACTGTCATTTTATCAAAACTCATCCTTTAAAAACTTATCTTTCCAAAACTTCGGATCAACAAAATAGCATCATTATAAAGTACTAAAATATGGGTAACTTGTCGTCCAAATGTATGTATGAGAAAGAATACTCACATGCAAATGTTCTGCAGCAGACTGGCGTCCCTCGACTGGATCCATAATGCACTAACCATATGAATATGCATGCAATCATGATGATCATCTAGAGCGAGCTATACACAACAAACAAGCACAACAAACACCCAAGGACCTACCGCCCGCTCCGCTACCAAAATGAAACATCCCGACCTAAATTTACCCAACATACAGTAATTACTGGATAACAGTGCCGACACGTGGCACAATCAATGATTATATCAGTGAAACTGGCCCAACGGCCCAATGTCATATCATAAACATCATCTGGCCCTTCGGTCCAACATCAAAACACGTCGCCCGACCTCGGGGATATCAACAATAGCACAGCGGAAGCATTTATAATCTCAATATCAACATAAAAAAAATTTGATGCAAACTAATGGATCCGAGTCCTGCCCAAAGGTATGCCACAGCCGCCAAAATGCATCGTACCTGTACCACGAATAACTCATCCTACGGGATGGAACCCCGCTGGCGAGGGGTGAGCCCGAAACGCTCATCGGTGCATTTAAGCACAATCATGGGAAAAAAAATATGTAGGCAACCATAATACTTTAAGGAAGAAATACACGCAACAACCACAATCATACCAAAGACAATACCGAACAAGACAGACCAAAACCAAAAGACACGACTCACTCCTTATCTTTTCCAATTTTAATATCTGGGCCCCGTCACTAGACAAGCTAGGGTAGTACCAGGTTATCAACCTGTTCCTGGTGCCGGATCAAAAAGAACCCGGGATCAACATCCCAATAACAAATCTCAGGGATCAACATCCCAATCAAACCGGTATCAACTTGCCCATCACAAGTAACCCAGATCATGGCCACCACAAAACAGTCTCAAACCATCCGGTCGTACCTCTAATTTCCATGTGACAAGAAAATCATCATCTCAAATCAACTCCCAATTTCCATTTTCTTTTTCCCAATTATCCAATTTATCCACGGTTAACAGACCAATCCTCTATTAACAAACGACATCAACAATAACACAATAATCATAGATACCCATGGTAATCAACTCAACAGATCAATCAAGCAATTCCAACCCATCAACAAATCCATATCATCAAATATCCAACAACAATATATATCATCACACAACGGTTGAATCAAACAACAAAGCACATCCAAGTATCAAAGAATACACGACAGTATTATAGGCAACATATCAAGGGTTATCCATCCTCACCTGATACTCCTTGGAAGCTGGTACTTGTCTAGTCTCGTCACACTTTTTCCTATATTTTATAGCAAGGATATAGTCACATAAAATGCACAACAAAATGGTGTGCATGTGTATGCAAAACAGTTATTTATCGACTTATTCTACACTGAATCCGTTTTGTCTTTTAAGATCATTTTTTTTTAAAATACTATATCCGGTTATACTAACCATTAAATGAACAACAACCCTAAAAAATATTTCCCAAAAATACTATCTGTTCTTGCAAAATAAATTTTTTCCCGATAACAACTGACAGTTAATAAATACAAAAATAATACTAGTAGTGAAGCCGAAAAACAATGAAAACTAGAAGAATAATTTAACCAAAGATAATACAAAATAATTCTCCCAACGGTTTAGAATAAATGAAAATAATAATTTAATCCACAAATAAATATCAAATTAACCACATCTGGTAGGCCGTAATAATTATAGTAAATAATGATATGAACGAGTAATATTAAAATAATTCCTCAGCGACAAACCGTATGGATATATATATCATTGGAATATACATGTTTGTCAAATAAATATTTCCGCCGACTATTAGATAAAATAATTTTTATCCCATTAATATTATAAACAATCATAAATAATTGGTAACTAATTTAATTAATACATAAATATTAAATAAATAAAAATGTCATATTAGTAATTTTTCCGATAATTATCAATTTAAAAGAGTGATACCAAAATAATATTATGACTGATAATTAATTAGGTTTTATAACTTATAAGTCATTAATATAAGTCGATAAATAAATAAATATTATGTCGATTATAATTATTTAGCTGAAGAGATGTTATATAAATAAACTTGTTTGTTACTATTAATAAATATTTGAATAACCAAAATATTACTCCTGTAAACTAGAAAATAAAGAGAATATTATTTATTATTATTACATAATTAAAACCTTAAATAATAAAAGTCAAAGTGTCTTAGAAAAATATAAATCCATGCATAAATTAATATTCCCAAGAAAATATAACTTAACTCATAAATAAAATGTCATGACCGCTTTTATAAATTCTTACATGACCAAAAGTATATTTCCAAAAATCATAGAATATTTAAATATTTTATAATCTGGATGAAATCGTAAACAATTATTAGTAAAAACGTTTGGTCGAATAAATTCTTTCAATAATCCATGTAATTATGTCCGTTTATATCAAGCCATTAAAGTAACCGTTAATATCGTCCCGAGAATATGGGTACGTTACACGTTTGGGCCGTTTCCGAGTCCGTTGTGTAATCCGCCCAAACCCGAGCCCGTGAAGTTTATTTGGTCCAAAGAATTACCAAGATAGCATTCGCCATCGGGGTCCTGCCTTGCCAGAAAATGCCCGAGCTCTCGCAGCACTGTAATTAAAGCATTGTTCACGCCAAAAATAGTAACTTCCGTCTACTACTCACAATCACCAAGGTTACAGCACTGAACCAGCACTACTAACTATAGATCCACACATCCGGACCTCAACCCACCACAACACCCGTGGTCTGTTGTTGCCAACAACCAATCCTACGACAATAACAATCACAACACTACCCCAACTGACACCCACAACCAAAACTTGCAATCCACCGTAGACACAACAAGACCATCAACAACAACACTCTCATCATCACTAACGACATCAACAACACCACTGTCCAGGGTGACAACGAGACAATAGCAAACCCGTTACTTGTTCCTGCAACTTCTCACAAACACCATCAACACAACATAGTTAAACACAACCCACCACTGTCAATAATCACTTGTCAAACCCAACTCGGCCAGAGGCCCACCGCCTCCAGCAACACTCTCGCATGAACACCACTGCCACTGCTGGAAGTTATCCAGCCCAAGACGTCCTCTGCAATTATACCCCCATCAATCAATATCATCCACCACCAAAACTACCAACAGATTACCACAAACATCACTACAAAGTTATCGCAGACCCACAACCTAATACTCCTAATCCAAATACCCACCTACTTCATATCAACTCTAAATCACCATCAACAATAATCTAATCCCAACCCCCATGACAATCAATAGGAGCTGCGGCCATAGCTGTGGTTCGCGACCCAGGAACAACTGCGGTGTCGTGGTACAGGGCGACACCAGTACGGAGGAAGAGGAGAAGAGGGTGGCCAGTTCATGGAAGAATGAGGGACAGAAGAAGAGTACCAAGGGAAGAGCAAAGAGGGGATGGAGAAGATTGGCTTTGGTTATTTGCAGTGGAGTAGAACAGAGGGGAGTTGAGGGAGGTTGTAAGGAGGAATCACAAGGGAAGATTGAAGGAGATGATTAAGATAAATCATTGAGGAAGATGATTTAGAGAAGAAGAGATGGGAAAACAGAGAGGTAATTGAAAGAGAGGAAAGGGTTCGGCGGAAAAGAGAAGAAGAAGACAGAGGAAGAAAAAGATTGAAAAGAAAGAAGGGAGAGAAGTGGGGAGACATGAAGTGACGGTGAAGAAAATAAAAAGGGAAGTGATATAAAGGAGAAATAATTGAGGGAGTGAGTTAGTGGGGAAAATAATTCAGGAGAAGCAAAGGCATTAAATAATTGGGCCTGCCTTTACCAGAATCAAACCCCGTTGCACCCGTCATAATTTTTCTTAAGAACAAAACATAATAATTTTTTTTCCAAAATTCTTCATAAACCAATTAAAATTCTTCATGTAATTTCTTTGATAGTCCTCCTATGGGATGTAGAAGGCTCGTGATTGAGGATGCTTGTTCCTCGCATTGGGCTGCAGATTAATTAAGTAAAAGTATGCTCTCCTGTTTACCAAAAAAAAAAAACATAGATTCCAAAGGTCATTTTGAAATATATAGCAAGTATAGAAAGTAGATTTTCCTTGAAGAACATATTTAATACATAAAAAAAAAAAATGAGTAAGAAAATGTATTACCGACAATTATCAAAATTTTCTTAAAAGTGGTAAGAACAAAATGATCGTCATAAAAAAAAATTAATAATTATGTGGTGTGTTGGACAAGTTTTGAAATTGAAAACTGAAGTTCGGTCCATAGGAAGAATTGCTAAGGATCAAACAAAGTGGTAAAAATTCGAGTTACCACCACAAAGGTTAGAATCACATGGTAAATTAAAAAAAATTACCCGGGTTGTTACAGTTCTGCTCACTGGTTGTGTTTTTTGGAATTTTGGCAGATTTCCCAGCAAGAGTTTACGGATATGGCATGGTAAGGGATTGACAACTGCGCATGAGTTTTTGGTAAACTGAGGTGCCCATCTCGTTTGTTTCTGTATGATCTATTGGTTAACTCGGTTAGAGTCATATCACGGTGCGTTTTGCTGCTTTCCAGCTTGGGTTTTGGCTTTCTTCGATTGGATTTTGGTTTTCTTAGCATGACAACTGGTTTGGGTTTACATTCAAAAAGAAAGAAAGAATAACTGGGTTTGGTTCAGAAGAGAGGAAGTTGGTACCAAAACCCTGATGATGTGGATCAATATTATTGGAACAGGTAGATAAAATAATATTAATTATAGTTTAGTCTAATATTATTGAAAAATTATATATTGGCCCCTTATATTTTTTCTCTTTTACTATTATGCACATATCTTACATAATTTTCAATTTTAAATGTTAACCGATTGTAAAAGTTTTTTATTTGACACTTATTAGTTCAATTTTTTTATAATAAACTATTGTACATGTAATAAAAATGTAAAAAATTATAGATAAAAGAATAAAATATGTGAAAAATACTTTTCAAAACTATGAAAAAAATTAAAAGGTTGAGAATAATTCATTCTAATATTCTATAAATATTTT
Source organism: Turnera subulata (assembly GCA_028386065.3). Taxonomy (NCBI): domain Eukaryota; kingdom Viridiplantae; phylum Streptophyta; class Magnoliopsida; order Malpighiales; family Passifloraceae; genus Turnera; species Turnera subulata. The sequence goes on along the minus strand of JAKUCV010005043.1, from coordinate 219,755 downwards.
TAGTACTCAAAAAAAAATTTAAAAATTTTCAAAAGCTATAGGATAAGTCATTCTATATTCATAGAATTTTATTGAAATTTTTTAAAAGTTTAGAAAGCCATTCTTTTCTTAAAATACATCGGTAAACACACAGACCCGAGGCCGGATCGAACTGAGGCTACTTTGGGCACAACAATAGTGTTATTCTGCTAGTGGCTAAAAATGCTATTGAATGATATATTTTAATAAAATTTTGTAATTTATTTTTTAAATACGGGACAATCTATTCCAAAATTCTATGAATAATTCTAGTAGTTTATTAAAAAAATTTTGAAAAAGCTACAAAATAATTTATTTCGGTATTCTATAAATTTTTTTGTACTTTTTTTTTAATAGAACGAAAATATTATTGCATGTTATGTAACAGCCCGGGTAAAATTTTTGATTTTTACCGGGACTATAGAAGTCTTTTTACCGTGATTTACTGTTGAATTAATCTTGGGTAATTAATTCAAGGTAAATCGGGAGTCATTTTTCAAAACCGAGAGTTTTCCCGCGCTCGTGATTTTTCCGTGGATTTTTCGGAACTAAGTTGGTATTTTTCGGGTTTCGGAATTTCTCGGAAAATCACACCGGAAAATAACTAAGGGGTATCAGTTATTTTCTGGTCCGGATCGGACTCGCCCGTAATGCGGACGAATTGAATTATTGTAATTCACATGATAAACAGTAAAAATTTCAGGTTATAAGGAGGAGGCAGCCGGTGGAAGAGGGGAGGAAGAGAGGAAAAAAGAAAAAGAGAGAAAAAAAGAGAGAAAAAGAAAAGGAGAGAAAAAGAAAAAAAGAAAGAAAAAGAAAAAAAGAGAAAAATCAGGAAAATCAGAAAAAAAGAGAAGAGAGGAACTGAAGAAAATAGAAGAGAAGAAAAAAATATAAGAGAAAAAAAAGAGAAGAAAATCAGAAAATAGAAAAGGAAAAGAAAATAGAAGAAAATAAGAAAAATGGAGGAAAAGAAAAAAAATACCGGTGAACAGTGCGTCACCCGGCCTTCCACGGATACTGTACATGCGACGGAGTTCCCGGTCGCGCCTCGCCACACCGCCGCCACCACCGAGCTCGGAGAGCCGAGGCGACCAAAACCCCGTCTTCCCCGTCGCCATCCGCCACCTGACACGCAGCCGGCGAGCGTTGACCCGCGAGCAGACCCGCGGATCTGCTCCTTCTCCGCCCTGCTCAGCCACCGCGCCGCTTCACGCCAACCTTCCACCGCCTTTGCAGTCTGCTCGAGGTCGCCTTCCTCGTGGCCGTCTTGCCTTCTCGTCAGTCGCGCCGCCGTCGTCGTCAAGGTGAGCAACCCGATTCGTTGGGGCGGGTCACGGCCGGGTCGCGACCCTGGATGGGTTGCACAGCCGGATCCCCCCTTTCTTAAAAAAAAATAATAATTAATATATATATATAGTTAGTTTCTATTAATTAATTTCTGGAAAAAAATAGGAAATATTATTTTGGAAATTACATGCAATATTCTGGGTTGAAATTTAGAAAAATATATATATACTTTGATTCTTTAATTAAGATAATTATGTTTTGTTTGTGAATTATTATTATGGTTAGATTGGAAAATATATTTATACCTTGAAAATATTTTCTGGAAATTATAATTATATGTTATTATTTCTCTGGAATACAGTATGTATGTTTTATTATTCTTGGAAAATATATATAGGTATATTTCCGAAATATATATAATTATGTTGAATTATAATTATTGGAAAAGTATTTTGTCTTAGAAAATAAAAATGTATATATATTAAATTGTATTTATTTTCAGAGTAAGTTTTTATAATTATATATTTTCTGGGAAATAACATATAGCATATGATTACTATATATATATTTGGTAAATAAAAATATTTGGTAATTATATTATGGTAAATAGTTTTATTAAAAATGTAATATTCTAGAAAAATAAATGTATACGTATGCTATCTTTTTCAGAAAATTATAGTAATTATTATTTTGGATAATTATAGTTATTTTATGGAATTATTTTGAAAAGAGTTTTAATTAAAGTATGGTACCGAAATTATATTCGGGAATACGTACGGTAAAATATTTTCCGTAAAAGATAATAATAAAAGATGAGTAACCGGGATGGGTTTATTTCGTAAAATTGGCATCATGACATACTCTTATGTGCATTTATGTGAATATATGTGGTTTTGTTGTATAGGTTCGGATATCGGGCAGTTTCCCGAGGAGCCGGCGTCGGACCGGTCATTATTTCCGAAGTTGAGTAATCGGCCAAGGTGAGGATGGATTTCCTTCAATATGTGCCTATATTACTCGGTATTTGGTTGTTGATTATTGCATGTTGCATTTGTTGTGAATTGTCTCGGGATGTTCATCCCATGGTTTTGATTATTGTCGGGATGTTTATCCCAGTATTTTGATTGGGTTTGAATATTTATTTTCGTGTCTTGATCATGAGTATAATGGAATAATAATTAATAAATTGTGACGAGGATGTCGATCCTCGGTATTTTGGTTACGGATGTCGATCCCTTTGACTTGATTTTTAATGACGGTAATATAATTGTCATGTGGTAAGTAGAGGTACGACCGGATGGTTAGAGACTGTTTTGTGGTGGCCATGATCTGGGTTCGTGTGATAAGCATGTCTATGCTTGGGATGTCTATCCCGGTTTGTTATTTTTGGGATGTCTATCCCTGGGTTCTTTTTGATCTGGCACCAGGAACAGGTTGATAACCTGGTACGACCCTAGCTTATCCGTGACGGGGCCCGTAAAGATAAAATTGAGTAATTGGATTTTACTTGAGTCTCTTGGGTTTTGTCTTTGGGTTTGACTGTTTTATTTGACTTGAGTAATTTTTAGTGTCCATATTGATCGTCTTTCCATTGTCGTGAGCACTTCGGACTCACCCCTCACCTGCGGGCTTTCATCCCGTAGGATGAGTTATTTGTTGTACAGGCTTGGTGCATTCCAGATAGGCTGCAGCGTCATCCCTTGGACAGGACTTGGATCCATAGCTTGCATCTATGCATACAGTGTTTATGTGAGTTTCATAAGTCTTTCGCTGTGCATGTTTTTACTATTATTGGGCCATTGGGCCGGTTTTGATATTTGTGATGTTTTCCTATTATGGGCTGTTGAGCCCAGTTATCAGTTGTTTACACTGTATGCTGGTCTTTATTTGGTTGGGTCGACACAGTTCCGGCACGTGTTTACTGTGTACGGTAAATATGGGTCGGGGCGTTTCATGTTATCAGGTAAAGACAAGAATTAGGAAGCCGTCATCAGATAGATGACAGGCCCTAGAATAAGCCGTAGCCTATAGTATAGAGAATACATGCAACTGGCACTGTAGCACCCAATGAAAATAAACGCTACCTAGCAACAAACCCAGCTTACGTTACCACCGGTTTAATCGCAGGACCACACCAAGCGAGGGCACTCTCCGCCCTAATGAGGGGAGCAGATAGATCATACGGGGAACTTGGATGAGTAGCTCTGAACCACAACAAGGACCTAAATAACACAAGCTCAAACATCATACTCTAATCCGCTGCAGTAGCGTCAAAGGCAAGTCTATTTCTTGCCAGCCAGATGGTCCAAACAGTGGTATAAAAGACAACCATCCAGGGAGCTCGAGCGTGCACCGAGACTACCAATCCCATCCACTGCAAGAAACACTCCTCCAAAGATCTCGGCATGCACTAGGACACCCCCCACCACTCATATATCTTACACCACAGTCTCCAAACATATCCACAACGACAGAAAAGATGATCCATACTCTCAATCGCTTTGTTACAAAAAGAACAGAAGGCGTTATCGAAAGGAATAATATTATTCCGTAAGAGAATAGAACGCACTGCCACCCCATTATTTGGGGCCAACCACATGAAGCACTCCACTTTAAGTGGAGCGCAACCTAGCCATACATAGGGTTTGGGCCTGTTAACCTCCAAATTCCGACACACAAACTCATGGCCCGATTTAACACAGTAGCCTCCACTCGCATCCTCCTGCCATGACCAACTGTCAACCTCCTCCTGATTAAGAACTATATTCTCTAATCGATTTAAAAGCTCTGTAACCTTCTCTAATTCCCAGACAAACAGAGTCCTTCTCCAATTAAAGTCCCATATATTACAACCATCAACAACATTAAGCATCGCAAATACAGAAGCAAACTTGTTGTTTATGATTGAGAATAACCGGGGGTGCAACTCAGATAAGACCCCATCCCTGAGCCAACAATCAGTCCAAAATTTTCAAGATTACCCATCATTCACGTTCACAAGAAGTCTCGCTCCTAATCTTGTATTCCCTCCACAAGAGACCTCATCAGACCTGATTACATTCCTCCACTCAGGAGACACTGTGGATTTGTTGAACATAGGCCACGAATTCCAAGAGATCCCCCTGGACCCATTAGTCACAATTCGTGCCCACAACGGAGCAGCAGAGGAGTAAGGATTGAGATTTATATATCTCCACAACCACTTGAATAGAAAGCATTGGTTCTTGATTAACAGGTCTTCATTCCCCATTCCTCCGAAGATCTTGGGTTTGGCAATTTTCTCCCAGGCCACCAAACACATTCTCCTCTTATCTTCACAACCGCCCCATAGAAAGTTTCTCTGCAAGCTAACTATTTTCTTAGCCACCCCACGAGGAATCTTGAACAAAGAGAAATGGTAAATGGGAAGATTGCTAAAAACTACACGAATCAAAGTAACTCTACCTCCGAAAGATAAAAGTTTTCCTTTCCAATTCGCAAGTCTGCCTTTAATTCTTGAAATTGTTGGATCCCAAGCCTTGATTCGACGCATATTCATACCCAACTGGACCCCTAAATAGGGTAAAGGCAGAGAATCAACCTTACTCAATAGCATTTCGGCGATGAAGCTCGTTCTCTGATCAGGGAGATTTAAGCCCACCACACTGCTTTTGTGAAAGTTGATACTGAGCCCAAATAAGTTTTCAAAGCACCTCAGCTTTTCAAATTCAGCAAGGAAGGCATATCATTCGAGCAGAAGAATAGAGTGTCATCAGCGAATTGGAGAAGAGACACCTGAACATTGTGGACCCGGAATTCCTGAATAAGACCCTTCCGGATAGCCTGATCAATGAGACAAGTTAGCCCCTCAACCACTATGTTAAACAAGAAAGGGGAGAGAGGATCTCCTTGTTTAAGCCCTCTACAAGCGACAAAGTCCTTAGAGGGGCTCCCATTTAGCAGAACAGACATCGATGGAAATCCTAAGCAGCCCCCTATCCATTTTTGCCATGATTCCCCAAACCCCATAGCCTTCAACATCACCATTAGAAAATCCCAAGAGACCGTATCAAAAGCTTTTTTGAAGTCAATCTTCCACAGAATTGCTTCCCTTTTAGCCTTCTTGATATGATGCACAATTTCCGAGGCAGAGAAGGCACAATCGAGGATTTGTCTCCCATCAATAAATGCGAATTGATTTGGGCTAATCAGCACCTGCATGACCGATCTCAGCCTTTTGGAAAGAATCTTGGCGATGATTTTGTAGATGCCATGTATAAGACAGATTGGTCTATAATCCTCAAAGCCCGCAGCCTCAGATTTCTTTGGAATTAAGCAAATAAAGCCCCTATTCAATCCTTTTGGCATCCTCCCTATTTTAAGAAACTCATTGATAAAAGCTAGCAAATCCTCATTAATTAGCTCCCAAGCCCTCTTATAGAAATTCATATTAAAAACATCCGGTCCCGGAGATTTATTGCCATCACATTCCCAAATTACCTCCTTCACTTCCTCCTTACAAACAGGTTTTTCCAACAATTCAACTTGATCTGCAGAAAGTCTTTTAACGGGAATATCACCCCACTTGATCTACAGAAAGTCTTTTACAAATTTCCTAACAAAATACTAACAATATTTATAAGACTACGGAATGATATATTCTATAATTATTTAGCTTTTTAAATAACCTATTTAAAAATTTATAGAATATTAATTATTCTATTGCTCTTAAATTTTAAAAATTGCCATTGAAATAGTGAAAATTTTGGAATGGATTATTCTATATTTATAATTTTTTAAAAAAATTCAACTAAATGCTGAAAATATCCATCCAAATATTCTGTAAATATTTTAATATTTATAAAATCTATAAAAAAATTCATTCTAATATCCTATGAATATTCACAGTATTTTATCAATGGGCTTGTAGCTCTTTGGCACTCTTGTGTCAAAAGCACAAGAGGGGTGAGGTCTCGGTTCGAGTCTCACTCTCCTCGACTAGTATAAAAAAAAAGAGAGAACAATGTATTTTAATGTGCTGTGAACATTTTCAATTTTTCATTAAAATTTATAAAGAAATTTTTAAACTACAGAGTAATCCATTTCAATATTTTATGAAAATTTTAATATTTCATTGAAAAATTTAATACTTTATGGGCCATATAATAATTCACATAATAACTTAACAAATATTTTAATTGTTTCATTGAAAAAAATTAAAATTTTGAAAGCTAAAGAATAATTCATGTCATAATTTCATAAATATTCTAGTTTTTCTTTGAAAGCTTTTTTAAAATTTTTATATATAATAAAAATAAAACATGAGATAAACTATTTCTTATAATAATAAATAAAAAATTTTCCTTATAGTTGAAATTACATCTAGGCGCTTTGGTATTGCGTAACCATCACTTGTTTCACGTAAAATTGTGCGAATGAATTATTCTATAATTATTTAGAATTTTCAAATGAAATACTAACAATATTTATCAGATTATGGTATGAATTTTTCTATAATTATTTGTCTTTTCATATGACATGTATAAAACACTTATAAAATAATTTGAATAAATTATTTTGCTGCTCTTAGAATTTTTAGATTTTTAATGAAATAGTAAAAATTTTGGAAAGGAATATTTTATATCTTTTAAAATTTTTTAAAATTTTCAACTAAATAATAAGAATATTCATCCAAAAATAGGAATTATTCACCAGAACTTCAAATTTACAAAACAATAATGAAATATAAAAAATATTTATTAAATTATGAATTATTTCCTTTTAAAAAAATGACATTAAAAAATTTCAGCGTAATCCACATTCCAAAATGATAATTTCACAATATTATCTAGTCTTTATTGTAATTTTTAATAACAATGAGTGATTTTGGTAATTATTAAAAATTAGAGAGCTATTTTATAAAGTTATGAAAGTATTAAAATAATAATTTATTTCAAAAAATTCTATTGGTCCACATCAGCCTGGGTTTTGGTACCCCATACGTTGGCCAAGGTGCCGTAGAATTTCCCCACTTTTATTTATGACTTGGAAGAATCTCAGAAGAGAGGAAGTTGTTAACATTTAACCACTTTTATTTATGACTTGGAAGAATCTTTTTTTTTGGAAATTATAATTTGGGAAAATAATAATTATTATCATGGAAATAATTTTGAAAACGACATTATCAAAGTATATACCGGAATAATAACTGGGTATAAGTATGATATATTATATATTACTGCTGAAAGATTTATCGAGTAAGCATATATTATATACTATTTATTATTATTCTTTTATTTAATTTATGTTGTTATTTAAATTACGTTTGGGCTATTAAAAGGCCCATTGCATTTAATTTCTCGCTTTATTTCGTTTACATTTTGCTTGGGCTCGTACAAGGCCCATCGTATTTAACTTTTAGTTATTTATTTTTAATTGGACTAATTAATAAAAGGCCCATGTTTATTTATTTTTACTTAAGCCTTTTATTTATTTAATTATGTTATTCGAGGCCCTTCAAATTTCCGGAAGAAATTTATCATGGGCCTTAAATGTTGAAACGCAAAGTCTGGAAGACCCAATAAAAGAAATATAAAGCAAAACCAGATGTCTTACTATCAAAAGATCCTGTAGATCCTTAAAAAAAAAATATAGATACCACCAGAAGTTGGAAATTATATGACCACCAAATGATGGATATTCTCCCGAAAATCTTATGCACATGAAGTTGCAAGTTTTAAATTTATACAATACAGTTATATTTTGAATGAATTCTCAGATTATATTGTGTGTGGAGAATAAATTATTTATGTTGATATGAAAAGAGAAAGATTTATTTTTACGCATTATATATGCTCCTGCAGTAGCAATATGGCGACAGAGAATTCACGAAATATTTGATTTAATCCCATGTCTCATTATGGCAGAAGGGAGTGACGTACTATAAATAAAAACTATTATGAATCTTTTCCAATTGGTTTTGCGCCATTCCCTAAAGTGAATGTGATTGTATATAATAATTTTGGTCATGGTTATGAACATTCGATTGGACACAGACTTGCCTTATAACAAGGCATCGAGTAAATAGTTATCAAGTGTCCCTACAGGACAAATTTAATATTGATAAAACTGTTGCTTACCCTGAAGGTGTAAGCCACTATTGAATGATTTTATTTTACTTTTAGTTTTACTATTATGTGTTATATTTTATTTTACTATGTTTAGCTTACAGTATTCTAATCGTTTCTAGAATAATGGCTCCGGCATTAGTCTTGAAGACAATGACAATTGACATCCAAGGGGAGAGTTATATGTATGGATGTCAACTGTTTCACATAACAAGTGATAGTACAATCTCGAAATGAGAAAAAGATTAATACGCTCTGAAAGAGCATAACGCATGATTTACTATGATCTAGAAGATCATATATTTAAGCTCTGAAAGAGCAAATACTCTTGAAGAGTATAGAAACTCCCACTTACAATAATAAAAGAAATAATTACAGATCCCGTCAAATTGATTCTGCCCTATTCCCTGAAGCGAATAAGACAGTATAATTATTTGTGCCTGTGGCCGTGAATAAGATAATAATGGCAAAGCTAAGGGCAAACATGCATGTTATTATTGCATAATATATCCATAACTGGAGAACATTCACAAAGAGGAATCGTTCTCATACATAAATTTAAACAGGTTTTTATCTGTTAGGTATAACATTGACCCTAAAACTTTGAGCCTCACTGTTGATGTTTACCATAACATTCTCGTTCCAGGAGAACCACATACCACCCATGTTGTTTTCTCCAGGTATCTCAAACTGATTCGTTGGAGGAAAAAGGAGTGGAATTACTCCATGGTTCTCTGCAAGTTGTCACAAGGTTTCAGTAATCAGTACCATGTTGGGCTTATACTGATTCTTCAGATTCCTTAAGGTACGCACAAAATCTGGGACCTTCTAGCTACACCCCTGCAATTCCATAGTAGCAGTCGGACCTTAGTCTATGTAGGCGGTAACCTAGACACTCTCGGGATACTCCGAGTCATCATGGAAACCTGATAATAACTGCTTTGATTCAAAAATTGACAAGTAGGCTCTAGCTGGAATTCCTACATTCTATCAGATATGAAAAACATAATACAGTTAGCTGAGCCATAAACGGAAGCCCTTAGATTGCCTTGGCCCTCTAGGAAGAAAGTTTCTTCCATAGGAGTCACAAAGAACCTAGACGAGTAAAGCTCATCAACAAAAACCAAACGAGGAAGGCATGTTTTTATCTTTTAATGTTTTTCTGTATGTTTTCACCACATATCTCTCCCCCTTCTTATAGTCTGAGACTAGAAAGCAAGGTGTCAGTTTTTCCAAACATGGGCCCCATGTCAGTTTTTCCAAACATGGACCCCCGGAAAGATCCAAAATGGATTTGCTTTTGAAAATGTTTGCCATTACATTAATTGTTGCTCAATAATTCTGATCTTTTTCGACATGAGTGGCAAAAATAAGCCTAAAATTGACACATGTATACCAGCCTGAAGCTAGCATATATATAGCAGCCTGAAGCTAGAAATCGTAAGTCATTAAATACACAATATTCATTGAAACTTACCGATATCCAGCCAGAAGCTGGAATGCACTAGCTTGAAGCTAGCAATTTTAAGTGTTTAAATACACAATTTGCATAGCTCGAAGCTGAGATCAACTAGAAGTTGATTATTGGATATCTTGTTTGGCATGACCGTTTGGGCCATCCCGGATCAATAATGATGCACGAAATTTATTCTTGGTTATTCATTAAAAAACCGGAAGTTCTTACAATCAATGAATTTCCACGTGTTTGTTTGCTGCGAAATTAATTGTTCGGCCTTCCTAATATGAGGTTGGCCTAGAATCACCAGTAAGTTTGGGAATAATTTAGGGACATGTACGCGGACTAATAAATCCGCCATGTTGACCATCTAGGTAATTTTTATGATGCATCGACTAGATGGTCTATTGTGTGCTTGTTAGACGCAACTTGGCATTGTGCGCACTTATTTTAATGATTTAGCTACTTGCGGGTACACATCCCTAATTATGTTATAAGACTATAAATATTACTGTTTGAGAAAATAGTATTTTACATGTAGCAGCACTTGTGTGCATCAAGCCAACAAGTGATCACAAAGTCTCCCTATTTAATTGGTTCATGGTCACGAACCTAGTAACTCCCATCTTCGGACCATTGGTTGTACAATATATAATGCTCCACCACAGTATAGTAAAATTGGTCTTTAAGGAAGACTGAGAATATATGTTGGATATGTTGGGTATGTTGGTTATTAATTAAATGAAAGAGTTTACCCAACATAAAGGGGAGGAAATAAGCAGCTGGATTAAGATATTATTGAAATGCATTATCATTGTATGATTGTTGATCCTCAAACAAATTAGTGTGAACTTGAAGTTCAAAAGATGATTCATTTGCAAGAAAATTGATATGCAATTGCCAGACATATAATGTGATCAAATCTTATATACCAGCTGCAAATGCTCGTGTTCAAATTAATGTTCCAAAAGAACAAGTATAGTATGCAAATAAATCTAAAGTACGCCAGAAGCGTAGAATATACTCGGTTCCAAAAGAAAATAAAATTCTCGATAGAGAAAAAGGAGCAAAGCGATAAGATGGCCCCAGTAAGAAAATAAGACCTCCAGTAGAGGTTCACATTAAAAATCTTCAAGAAGAGGAAAATCCTCCAGAAGAGGTTTTCTGACACAATTGATAAAGTTCCAGAAGTAACTCAGGTACCTGAAATAAATGAAAATGATGAGATCTCGATTAATTATTCAGTGTCAGCAATAAGATGGAACCGACGTGAAACAACCGTCCGGAATGATTGTTTTATTTATAATATAGCGTTAAATAAAATGAGGATCATGAACCTACATCTATTGATGAATGTAGGCGCAAATTGATTGGCCAAAAATAAAGAAGACATAATTAAAGGCTGTGTTAGACTCTCTTGTGAAGCAAGAAATTTTCGGACCTGTAGTCCGTACACCAGATGGTGTGAAATTGTTGGTCATAAAATGGGTATTTGTGAAAATAAGACAATAAATAGTAAGATATAAAGCACGGTTAGTAGCGCAAAGTTTTACCCGAACGACCTGGTATTAATTGTGAGGAGATATACTCCCTTGTGGTGGATGCAATAATTTTGATAAGTCTAGCATTATATAAAAGAATTAGAAATCCATCTAATGGATGCAATTACAGCCTATTTTATGGATCCATAAGTCATGATATATACATGAAGATCCTTGAAGGATCCAAGTTGCCTGAAGCAACGAATTCCCGGAAATATACAAAATTAAGTTGATCTTCATATAGTTTGAACCAATTTGGGTATTTATAATGATTCTTGCATATATGCTCTATGTGTTTTATTTAATTAGTTCATATATGAATTTGTATTATTTTATGATTTAAATATTTTTGGAACTCCTGAAGAAGCTTCCAAATACCATATTATAATCGGTCCTGAAGTACCCTATCAAAGTGAAATTTATTTTACTTGTAACATGAAACCTGAAGCTTTAAGCTATTGGCAAGATATGATGTTACTCTTATCTTCGGGATATAATAGACATGATATTATATTAACCCTGTAAGCCCGAAGACAATATAGTTGGTTTTGCAGATGCATGTCTTTTTAATCCACATAAAGCACAGACAGACATCAGTTACAACTTTACACATAAAATTGCTATATCATCGGGACCACAAAAGCAAGACGGCGGGAAAGATGCACCAACAACAAATTATGAAGATAATGCTGCCTATATTGTCCAATTAAAATAGTGATGTATCAAAAGTGATCGGACAAAGAACACGTCACCAGAAGATAACAAGGATGCAACGACATCAAGAAGTCAAGGGAGGTTAATATGAGGGAGGATAAAATACGTACTGCACTCTTTTTTCCTTCATCAAATTTTTATTCCACTGGGTTTTTCTTGGTAAGGTTTTTAATGAGGCAGTTGTTTCAAAAAGTATATTCTACCCAAAGTACAACAGTATTCAAGGGGGAGTGTTATAAAACGTGTGAAAACTGTTGTACCTAAATCATGTATAAATATCATTCACACAGAAATGAAGTTAGATGGAAAATACCGGTTCCTCTCCTTCATCACCTTCTCCTCCTTCTCATTAATCCTTCTTGAATTAATTCTTCATTTACAACAGAATTATAGTTTGAAGGTGGGTGTGAAAGTCATCACCTTTTTTATTGTTGGACATGTGGATTCTTCCCCGTCAAGGGTTAGTTGTTACGTTTTTATTGAGATAGCTTGACACTTGTAAAGTAAACCACATAGACTTGGCTGGTATTTGGTCATCTAAAAATTATAATTAACTATAGTGATTGTGAAATAAAAAAATGGAATTGACTCAAAAGTTAGAAAAATAAAAATACTTACTTGTGTTTGTGTTTTGTGGGGAGTACAAAGAGATACAAATTATCTTAAACCTCAATCCAAAATCAAATTCTAAGAAGTGTTCATAAAATAATAAAGTGACCAAGACTTTTCTAAATGAGTGGGCCCAATTTCGTCGTTGCATTATTTTTTAGAACCTTTTGACAATTTCCTCAATAAAGTTAATTGTGAGGCCTAACAATTAATTTAGATTGTTGCATATAATTAAGACAAGCAACAAGACCAAGACTTTTTCCATGAAGCAGAAGAGAAGAACTAGACATAATTTTGTAGCAGCTACCAATTTCCTGTCTATTCTTATGCCAAGTTTCAACTTCAAGAAACCTTAACGTGGTGTGGTGGTGCCTTGTGAATGCTAGTCATTCCCAACCCATAAGCTATACTGGGTAATCTTTCTTTCTTACTTTCATTCTTTCTTTTCTTTATCTTCTTTGCTAAAATATAAATTGTGCAAGTAGTTGTTCTCCAGTATTGTGGAAGTAGTTGTTCTCACAGTATTGTTCTCAATTGGAATGGCCCTAAACGAAGATTCTGTCTGCTTCATAATCCAAAATAACCTTTTAGCTCTTGGCAGATTTTCTTCAGTGTATTAGTTGGACTGTCTAATTGTCATATATTGTATCTGTATCTATTTGTAAATACTGAGACTCAATAAAGAAATCGTTTGCATAAAAAACAAAAAAAAGTAGTTGTTCTCAACTCGATTGGCTAGAAGATACCTTGAAGTAGTGTTGCCATTTTTTTTTTTCTCTCAATTCCCTTTAGCTCAGTTACATTATAAATTTATCTTTAAAAGGGTTATTCGTTAGAGACGAGATTCTACACATGCATATATTTCATATCATCCAGTACACTCTTGTTACACCAGGTTGCCTTCTTATTGATAGGATATATTTGTATACATCACAAGCATAATTACCTACAACTTTTAGTCTTTTATCAAATTTTATCACAAATATAACTCTAACTAATTTAATAGTTGGCTAAAAATATTACAATTCATCAAAATCACTTGTCAAAATCATTATTTCAAACATCTGTTGAATTTGTATTTAAAAATAATATCTAAAAAGGGAGGAAGAGAGGAGTGTTGTTGTAACACCTGGTATATTCTAATACACCAGTTGCATTGTGCTACCCTTTGATTACACCTTTTGAACCTTAGTAAAGGTAAATTAACAGGAAATATATATAGATATATCATAAGCACAACTGCTTCTATCAAATCTTATCATAAATATAAATTTTTTTAAAAAATATTACTAACTCATCAAAATTATTATTTCAGCACTCCTAGTTAATTTTGATGTCCTATTCATACAAAATATTTATTAAATCTTGCCAAACTTCTAGGATGCCCTCCTTAACAGGTGCCGATTGAAGTTCGGAAGAGATTAATCTCGTGTCGACGGATACTCTTCTAGTATAAAAGAATTAAGTGACCAAGACCTTTCTAATTGAGTGGGACCCAACTTCGTCGTTGCATTTTTTTTAGAACCTCATTGACAATTTGCACAATAAAGTTGATTGTGCGGCCTAACAATTCTTTTTGATGCTGACGGCCTAACAATTACATTAGAAAGTTGGACAAGAAGTAAGACCAAGACTTTTTCACGGACACGAAAAGCAGCAGAAGAGAAAAACTAGACATAATTTTGTTACAGCTACCAATTTCCTGTCTATTCTTATGCCAAGTTTCAAGTTCAAGAAATCTTAACGCGGTGTGGTGGTGCCTTGAGAATGCTAGTCATTATTATTTACCTTCCGACAAAAAAAAAAAAGAATGCTAGTCATTCCTAACCCATAAGCTGTACTAGCTAATCTTTCTTTCTTATTTTCATTCTTTCTTTTCTTTTTTCTTCTTTGCTAAAAATTTCGATGTATGAATTTTGTTAATTTTTTTAAAAATATTACTGAAAGAGAGAAAAAAAAAACATGCATTTTTCTTAGTTTCTTGGAACTTACACATAACTTCAAATTGGTAGCTTCACATAATATCCAACTAAACTGTCATAAATTATTTTTAATTTAGGCCTAAAAGATATTATTAACTCTTCTCGAATCTGTGAAATTTCAGTTCAAAGTAATATAAAAAATTTGCTGGCACATATTTGTATAGAGAATAATGTAAGATGCACTGTGGTGACAATGTGTCTTTTTATTCTTCAATAGATAGCCTTAATTTGTGTTTTGTTTTGTTGGGCCTTTTGATATATTGGTGTCCATTTTCCCTCATCTTTCTCTTCCATCTTCTGTGATATTAAGTTTATGAAGAAAAAGAACTATTCAATTTACAATATCATCAATTCTTCTTCAGTCTCGTATTAATTTTTTTTGATGGAAATCGATGCTTTTTATTAAAAAAAAAAACATATGTACAGGGAGAGGGAAAAGGAATATACAAAGCTTAAAGCCCACCTAAACAACTATGTGTACTCACTTGGTGTAGTTTATGCTAATCCTCCCTCCATTACACCACCCTTTGAAAGGCTCAGGTGAACAAAGAATAGAACCCGCTGAATGTGGGAACTGTGGGTGTAACACCTTGAACCACAGTGTGCACGAACACGGCTCACATCAAGTAGTACGTCCGAGTGGATTGGTTTCTGGTTAAAAACCAACGAATTTCGCGCAAGCCACAAAGGACCAAAGCAAAGCAAAGCCTAACAATGTCCATGCTTGCTGAGAAGTATAAGAACCCGCAATCTCGTATTAATATAAAAGATCTATTGGAATATATTTGTGTAGCTAATAATTAAAAATCCACTGTGGCGTGTTTCATCTTTTATTTTATTTTATTTTTTTGATGCGACAGGTGTTTTGTTGGGTTTCCATTTTTCTTTACCTTTCTCGTTCACCATATGTGCTATTATTAAGTTTGAATAAAATCATCAACTGAGTCTAAAACCGGTTCGATTAATAAAAAACCTTAGTTTCGTTTGATTAATGTTCATTTAATAATATAAATACAAAACATTAACCTTCAAGACTTCACTAGCTCTTCCTAAAAATCTTAGGACTCCTCAAAATCATTATTTTCAACATCTGTTGAATTTATTAAATAATATCTAAAATGAAAGAAGTGAGGAGTATTTGTGTTGTAAGTGGTATACTGTAATACCCCAAGTTGCATTGTGGCTACTCTATGGTTATATCTCCGTAATTCTTCAGTTGCACCTCTAGAAACTTTTATCTATGGTTACATTGACACAAAGACATTATAAGTATAATTACTTATAACTTTTATCAAATCTTATCATAAATATGTCTAATTGCATGTAATAGTTTTTTAAAAGTATTACAACTCTTCAGAAATTATTATTTAATTTCAGCATTCCTAATTGATTTTGATATTGTATACACATAATATTTATCAAATTTTGCCCAATTTCTCCTGGATTGTAGCTCTCTCTTATTTCTCTGAAACACAACTTAACTCTCTTTCATTGACATAACTTCAGCAACTCTCACAATTGGTTGTAATTCTAAGTTCTTTGAAGGGGATTGTAATTCTAACTTCATATAATATTAGGACTGATCAAAACTATTATTTTTAGCGAATAGCCTTGACGACCAACTTGGAGACGTGTTCATAAAATAATAAAGTGACCAAGACTTTTCTAAATGAGTGGGCTCAATTTCGTCGTTGCATTATTTTTTAGAACATTTTGACAATTTCCTCAATAAAGTTAATTGTGATGCCTAAC
Source organism: Turnera subulata (assembly GCA_028386065.3). Taxonomy (NCBI): domain Eukaryota; kingdom Viridiplantae; phylum Streptophyta; class Magnoliopsida; order Malpighiales; family Passifloraceae; genus Turnera; species Turnera subulata. The sequence continues at coordinate 203,287 of JAKUCV010005043.1, read as the reverse complement.
AATTAATTTAGATTGTTGCATATAATTAAGACAAGCAATAAGACCAAGACTTTCTCCATGGACAGGGAAAGAAGCAGCAGAAGAGAAGAACTAGACATAATTTTGTAGCAGCTACTCGATTTCCTGTCTATTCTTATGCCAAGTTTCAACTTCAAGAAACCTTAACGTGGTGTGGTGGTGCTTTGTGAATGCTAGTCATTCCCAACCATAAGCTATATATACTAGGTAGTCTTTCTTTCTTACTTTCATTCTTTCTTTTCTTTTTCTTCTTTGCTAAAATATAAATTGTGGAAGTAGTTGTTCTCAACTCGATTGGCAAGAAGATAACATCAAGTAGTGTTGCCATTTTTTTTTTTCTCTCAAGTCCCTTTAGTTTAGTTACATTATAAATATATCTTTAAAAGGGTTATTTGTGTTAGTGACGGGATTCTACGAAGCATTTCGTTTCATGCATATATTTCATATCATCCAGTACACTCTTTTTACACCAGGTTGCCTTCTTATTGATAGGATATATTTATATACATCACAAGCATAAGTACATACTACTTTTAGTCTTTTATCAAATTTTATCACAAATATAACTCTAACTAATTGTAATAGTTTGCTAAAAATATTAAAATTCATCAAAATCACTTGTCAAAATCATTATTTTCAACTTCTGCTGAATTTGTATGTAAGAATAATATCTAAAAAGGGAGGAAGAGAGGAGTGTTGTTGTAACACCTGGTATACTCTAATACACCAGTTGCATTGTGCTACCCTTTGGTTACACCTAACAGGAAATATATATAGATATATCATAAGCATAACTGCTTCTATCAAATCTAATCATAAATAGAAATTTTTTCTAAAAATATTACTAACGCATCAAAATTATTATTTTCAACACTACTGGTTAATTTTGGTGTCCTCTTCATACAAAATATTTATTAAATCTTGCCAAACTTCTAGTGAGTTACTTTCTCTTATTTCCCTAAACACAACTTAACTCTTTCTTTGACATGATTTCACCCATTCTCGCACTCTATGTATATGTTATGTTATAAAAACCCACGATAGATCTGGTTGTAATCTAACTGCATGTAATATTAGTACTCATCAAAATCACTATTCTCAGAGAGTACCCTTACCGACCAACTTGGATATGAGTTCGTAAAATAATTATGTGACCATGACTTTTCCAATTGAGTGGGGCCCAATTTCATCATTTGTTTTTTAGAACCTCATTGACAATCTATAACTATATATAAAGTTGAATAACTAGGGATTTTGACATCTCTCCGAGATAGCACAAATATTTTTACAAACCAAAAGTAACTCTAATATAGTATTATTATATTTTTTGGTCCCAAAAATTTTAATACCAATTTTGGTTCTTCTTTTGCAAGATTATCATATTTAGTCCTAACAATTTATAAATATTTTTAAATATATCTTTTTCACATAGTACTATAATTAAAGTTAGTGCAAGAGAGTTTTCAAACATAACACGTGGAACATCCCAAAACAACATTGTACCAATTTTAGTGTTTGGTATAGTATAAGTTTTGGAGATGGTTTTGCAAAAACCCATGAAAACTCTCCGTCTTTTTTTAGAAAAAAAACTAATAGCAATTAAATTGAGTCTCTGTAATTGGTGTTGGTGCCTCGTTCTCTGTCAATTGACTCTCCTATTTATATTGAACAGTATTTTCCAACTGCATCATTTAAGGTAATTTTTTCCAATATATTGTTTATATTTTCAGACATAATTAATATTTTTTTTAAAATCATAATAAACATAGTTCTAATGCCAAACCAAGTAATTCTAAAGAAATATATGACGTGAAACTAATAGTGAATTGATTAGTGGGGAGAAAAAAATATGGTTTCCCATGATACGTAGAGCTTTTATAATATAAAAGGTTTGGTCCTTTTCTCAGTAATATCGGATTCAGAATTAAAATTAATCCCTATGCCATATCTTTAAAATTTTTTTTCTTAGAATTCATTAGAATTTATGATAATTTTTAATAATTTTATTAAATGAACTTAAGAGATTGAGATAATTTATTATGTGTTTATTTAATTGTAGAATCCTCTCAATTATAGACTTTGCAATTATTTCTTGATTTTTTGTGAGAGTGTAATTATTTTTTTTATATTGTTCTTTTCTAAATCCAGTATGAAAAATATTTCCAGGCGTGGTTTTATATGTTAATTATTAAATCATTTTAAAAAATTAATAAGCTCAAGAAGAAATGAAAAAATTATGAATAAATTTTTTTTGTTAAGCAATATTTTTTGAGTGGGCGAGGAATATGTTGACCAAAAATTGGCTTAATCACTTCTTAATGCTAATCTTTGATTTAACCATATTTAGTCATGGTATATAAACAATTTTGATGACTAACAAATTATAAGTGTGCTTTGAATTCATTGTGTTGATTTTTGCTTATAGGAGGAATTATGGTTAGTAAAGAAATCATATCTCAGAAACATGCCAGATGGTTTCTTTTTGCAACGATATCAGCGAGTTGTCACTTTCAACCTGTGTGTGGTCCTCCAAGCAATTAAATCCCACTTCTAACGGCTTGAATTGGTGAACAAGTAAGAGAGAAGACTTTATGGAAGTGTAGAAAACTTTCCTACCTAACTCCTACTCAACTCAAGAAGGTGGTCTAGACTTTTCATTTTCGGTAATACTTTGCAACTAAGGAGTTGACATGGCACAACAGTACCAAATTGAAGTTTTAATGAAGTGAAGTAAACTAGGAGTTCAAAAGAGCCGTTGCAGCTATTTTCTCCCCAATTCAGATTCTATAAAGAGGGTCCATTACAGCTCTGGAAAAGCATCCCATATTGTGCAAAATCTGAGTTCATACAAGTGCTTACAAGTATTCAGAAATTTGATTTTTCTAGAAACCAAACTTCATACATTCAAAAGGGTAATTTGTTGGCAAGTCTTGGTTTAGAATTGCTAGGTACGCAAGTCTAGGATTAGATTTGAGGGTAGGTTTGAGCTTAGCATAGAAAAGTTTGTGCTTCTAAAGGTTAAGGTTAAACCCGCAAAAACCTAAAGCTAGTGAGTGTTTTAAATCCTAAAGGGAGGACCTTTAGGTAGTGGATGTACCTGGTGAGGGAGAACTACTCTAAATCTCTTGTGTTCACTGTCTCTTACTCTCTCTACTAGCATTCTCGCCTCTAAACACTCACATTGTGCTACTAGGATTTGGTTTCACAAAAGCCAAATCTGATCTGTCCAAAAAAGTTCAAAGCACAATTCAGACCCCCGTACCAGGCATTTTTGGGCCAACAATTGGTAGTGGAGCCTGTTTTTCAGTTCAAAGGAGTAACACCCAGAGAAAAAATTATGGCTTTCGAGGGTACAAGTGTTAACAAGGCATCATACTTTGATGGGGCAAACTTTGACTATTGAAAGTTTAGGATGAAGATCTTTCTTGATGGAAAGGATCTTGAAATGTGGCATATTGTGCAGAATCCCTATAGCAGACCTACAAGGGATATGCAATTCTGGACAGAAAAAGAATTGAGAAGAGAAAAGGTTGATACACAAGCTAAAAATGCTCTACTATGTGGAATCAGTGAAAGTGAATTCCAAAGAGTCAGATCATGTGAGACCTCACATGATATTTAGAGGCTCCTGTGTGTCACTCATGAAGGCACAAATCAAGTTAAGGAATCAAGGCTAAATCGCTTGATGAGAGACTATGAGCTATTTCAGATGGTTCCTGGAAAAACCATCCAAGTGATGGATACTCGGTTTACCATTCTCGACAACAATCCTGCTACACTTGACAAAGTGATCACGCAAAGAGAAAAAGTTACAAAGATTCTAAGGTCACTTCCCAAGGAGTGGGAACCAAAGATCACAACCATTGATGAGGTTCAAAACTTGAACTTGCTCTCTTATGATGAGCTAATTGGCGAGTTAACTGTGCATGGCTCAAAACTTCAGGAAAGAGAGCCTAAAAAGAAAGATGTGGCCTTAAAGGTGCTGGAACCTAGTGGCGATGAGAGTGATCCCGAAGTGGCTCTTCTTTCTAGGAAGGTTGCTAGATATCTCAAAATGAAGAAGCAATCAAAATGAAAGATTCCTAAGGAAGCTAAGGCTGATGAACCAAAGAAGGACTCCCTAGTATGTTTGGATGCATCCGACCAAGAAATATCAAATCTAAATGTCCTTATCAAAAGAAAGTGAGATCTGGTTTTTAAAAAACCAGAGGGAAGAAGGTCATGGCTGCTTGGTATGATTTGGATTCTTCTAGTGATTCAAACATAGAGGATGAGACAAATCTATGCTTCATGGCTCTTGGAGAATCTAAGATAACTGATCCTATAGATTTTGATCTTGATGAATTTACTTGAAGCTTTTGATGAATTGCATGTTAAATATAAGCAAGTTCTTAAGAAAAATAAGAAATATAAGAAACAAATTGACTTGCTTGAATTTGATGCTGAAGCTCATAAAAATGCTTACGAGAAACTAGATCATGCTAATTCTGATGCTTTAAAAATCTGTGAAGATCTAAGAAGTGAGAAATTTTTTTTAAAGAATACTTATGATGAACTTGAAAAGAAGTATGCTAGTAATGTTGCTAGGTGTGATGAATTAGCAAAAGAGAAAGAGGTTCTTGAGAAGAATGTTGTGGATCTAAAGTCCTCTCTTGAGAAGTTTATAAATGGAGAGGATAATCTGAACAAGATGCTAGGACAAGCAAAGACAGGTAAAAAAGTTTTTCTTGTCCCTTCACTTTTTTGTTTTCGCATTTGTTGTCTCTCTTCCTTTTTTTTTCACTCAACATGTCCCTCAACTCTTAATTTACCGGGTCACCTTGTCCATATTACCCTCTACAGCCGGTTAATGACTACGGTGCTGACACGTGTCAAATGGGGGCCCACAATTTGCTGATTTTTAATTCATTCTCTATTTTTCTAATTTAATTTATAAAACCTTTATTCTTTTTTTCTGTCCACCATTTTCTAATTTTTTGTTGTTTTCTTTTTTTTTAATAACAAGTAAATCGAGTCTACTTTTTAAGACCTGGTATATTGAAAGTCGAAGAAGGCGACATGGCCGAGGAAGTTTTAGATCTTAACTTCTTCAAGCTCTTGATCTCACTCGTCACATCTAAAAGAAACACAATCAATACTGCGGGATTTGAATTTGAATCCACCCTTAATGTCACCCAGTTTTCCCCTTCCTTGATCTCTCTCGTTAGCATACCTATCTTCCCCATCTTCTCTTCAATTGTCGTCGGCCCACCTTTCGCCTCTCGGTTGCTGTTATCGACTAGGTCACCATCACTGCAAAGTGCCCCCACCCTTTGGTCAAGAGTGCATTTCACTTGGCAGAAAACGTGTGCAGAAAAATTAAAAATTGCTTGCTTTGAATAATTGTGTTTTTGCGGCGGAGTAGAAGATTAAATATGGAGGCAAAGGATTTTGCAGATTCCACAAAACAATTATAGTTTGTTTGCGAAGACACAAGTCATGGTGTGACCAACAAGCCTTCGTCTTATGTAATAGTCATTTGCTGCTATCTCTTACTTATGGCGGGCCTTGTTGTGGCAAGAAATTTTGAGAATTCAGGTGGGTGGTTCTGGTTTCCCACGAAAACTAGATTTTGGTGTTTTCTTCTCAAGTAAAGGATACACATAAATATAGTTGTTAATTGTGTGTGGTTTGGATTATCAACCTGACACGACTACCACAACCAAATCAAAATTAGAACTGAAACTGCAAAGTGGAGTTGATGGAAGTGAACCACAACTTTAATGGTCGGTGATTTTGGTGGTGGTGGAAGCGAGGGGAGGCAGGTTGGCTAAGGGAGGGGGTGCGATGGAGGAGGAGGAGGTGGGAGGGGGGTTCTGATGGAGGATGGAGGATCGGTGAGGAAGAGGATTTTTTTTCATTTTTTTATTTATTAGAGAAAAATTAAACTGGAGGTGTGTAATTAACAATTATTTATTAATTAATTAACAATTATTTATTAAAATTATTTATTAGGATTTTTTTCATTTTTTTCATTTTTTATTTTGTTTAATAATTGTTTTAGAAATTAAATTTTGACAAAAAAGAGAGAATGAATTAAAAATCAGCAAATTGTGGGCCCTCACTTGACACGTGTCAACACCGTAGTCATTAACCTGCTGTAGAGGGTAATAAGGACAAGGTGACCCCGTAAATTAAGAGTTGAGGGACATGTTGAGTGAAAAAAAATGAAGAAGGACAACAAATACGAAAATAAAAAAGTGAAGGGACAAGAAAAACTTTTTTACCAGAAGACATCCTAAGAAAAAGGAAGGAATAGGTGCTACACATGTGGTTTATAATAAACCAAACCCATCTGTGCAATTTGTTAAGGCAAGATCAAGTAGGCCCTATAAACCTATTGCTAATATGGTTTTTAATAAACCATATCAGTCTGAAAAAGCTACTATGACAGGTTCTAGTACACAATATTGACATATGGTCTCTAACAAACCATACAAAACTAATGCTGCTAATATAGTTGCTTATAAACCAAATCTATATATTCTATTTGATAGAACCAGAACTGGAAAACATTATAGACCTGGGACGAAATTATAGTCATTCGCATGGATCTAATGCACATCATATAACATGTCACTACTGTGGTAGGTTCGGTCACGGTATTAGAAGATGCATGTTTAGCAAAGAAGTAAATATTAGATATGTGTGGGTTCCAAAAGGAACCAGACCTGACCATGAAGGACCAAAAGTAGTTTGGGTACCTAAGATGTGATTGTTTTCTGTAGATTATAGGGGATGAATGGATCCTTGACAGTGGATGTTCAAGACATATGATTGGTGATTCATCCATGTTTTCATCCTTAAGCAAGAAAAACCGAGGAAAAGTAACTTTTGGGGACAAGTCCAAAAGACAAATTCTTGGCTGTGGTAACATTGATTCTAACCCTTCCACTAAATATGTATTACTTGTTGACAATCTTAAGTATAATCTGTTAAGTGTTAGCCAACTAAGTGATAGGGGTTATAAGGTATCATTTGAAGCATCTAAGTGTTTAGTTAGCTCGGGTGACGCAAAAGATGTGTTTTTTACAGGAGCCAGAAAAGGGAACATATACTATATATCTTTGAATGATGTTTCTAACCATGGGCTTAAGTTTTTAAGTGCTAGAACAGAAACTCCTACACTATGGGATCGAAGGCTTGGACATGCCAACCTTGACCTTATCTCAAGACTGTTCACAAAGGAGTTGGTAATGGGACTGCCCAAGCTGAAATATCAGAAAGAAACCACTTGTCGTGCATGCCAACTTGGAAAACAGGTTAAAAAGTTTTTTTAAAACCTAAGCACACTATCTCTCAATCTAGGCCACTTGAACTGTTGCATACTGACTTGTTTGGTCCTATGAGAACTACAAGTCTTGGTGGTAAGAGTTATGCATTTGTGATTGTGGATGATATTCTAGATATACATGGGTTTTATTTCTTGCTCAAAAAGATCATGGACTATATGAATTTGGTACTCTTGTTAGAAAATTATAGAATGAAAAAGGTTATAAGATTTTAAAAATAAGAAGTGATCATGGAGGAGAATTTGACAATCTAGTCTTCAGTCACTTCTGTGAGCAAAGTGGCATAGTCCACACCTATTTGACTCCTAGAACACCTCAACAAAATGGGGTTGTTGAAAAGAAGAATCGAACTTTGCAAGGAATGGCCAGAACCATGCTTATCGAGCATAGGTTACCATCACATTTCTAAACAGAGGATATGAGCACAGTGTTACATTTTAAATAGAGTATCCTTATGTCCTTTGATTGAAATGACACCCTGCAAGATATGGTTTGATAAGAAACCAAATATTGGTTATTTTTGGGTCTTTGGTTCTAAATGCTATGTGCTAAATACAAAGGATAATTTAGACCAATTCGAAACTAAATCAGATGATGCATTATTCTTAGGTTACTCTACAAGTAGTAAAGCTTATAGAGTCTATAACAAGAGAACTTTGGCTGTTGAAGAAGCCATGCATGTCGTTTTTTATGAGATTAAACTGTTAGATCTTGGTGATGACATAGATCCAGATTTTTTCTCTAGAGATCAACCACATGTCATTAATCTTGACAACCCTACTGCTGAAAAGGAGGAAGAACCAACTATGTTGATTCAACAACAACTACCTTTACAACAACCAAATGTGCAACAAGATCTGGTTGGAGAAAAACCAGATGTGACAGAACAAGGATCTACTTCGCAGAGCATTCACAGAAATGTTAGAGCACCAAGAGGACTTTCAACAGAAGCTATTATTGGTGACATCTCCAGAGGAGTGACTACAAGATCCTCTATGCATAATGTGAACACACATCTTGCATTCTTGTCACAAGTTGAACCCAAAAATGCAAATAATGTTATTCAAGACGAAAATTGGTAAATGCCATGTAAGAAGATCTGAATCAATTAAAGAGAAGTGATGTTTGGGAGCTGGTACCTAGACCCCTAGAGTATCCTGTCATTGGGACAAAATAAGACTTTAGGAACAAGCTTGATGAATCTGGGATTGTGGTAAGAAACAAAGCAAGGTTAGTTTCTCAAGGTTATAATCAAGAAGAAAATTCTAACTTTGTTGATAGGAAAAGTATAAGTGGGACTTGTCAAATACTTGGACAATCCCTTGTGTCTTGGTCAAGCAAGAAACAGAATTCGATTGCTACATCAACTATAGAAGTTGAATATGTTACGACTGGAGCATGTTGCGCTCAAGTCCCATGGATGAAGCAAACCTTATCTAATTATGGACTAATATTTAACTGTGTGCCTATCTACTGTGATAGTTCCAGTTCAATCAATTTGACCAAAAATTCTGTACAACACTCTCGAACCAAGCACATTAAAGTTAGACATCACTTCTTCTGAGATCATGTGTTGAAGAAAGATGTGGCCATTGAGCTTGTCAGGAATGAAAATTAAATTTCTGAAATCTTTACAAAGCCACTCAAAGAGGAACAATTAACAAAAATCAGACTTGAACTCGACATGTGCAATTTATCATAATTGTCTGTAAGTTAATCTAGTTGTTGCATAATCCATATTTGCATAAATATGCTCATGCATTATCATACATTAGTATAATGGAATCATAACACATGCACACAAACACTAAGCATACAAGCAAATGAGGATACTTTCAAAAGGAGTTCAGATCATCAGATAAGCTGAGTTAGTAATTTGGTGAAGATATGGTTTCAAGAGAAACCATCTATTTGGCATGTGGAAAAAATATGGTTTTTGGAAAAATCATCTGTTATCAGCTGACAGTTACTACCCGGTAGTTATTGAAGACGAGGAGACATGTGGGGCTTAGTTCTGAGAAAGGAAGCCACTTTTTAAACTCCCTATGTTTGACCATAGGTGAAAAAGAAGAAAAAGAAGTCAATGCTATTAACCGTTCCCTTACCGTGAGCACTCTCTCTCCTTCATTATCCAATTAACCAAGTGTATCTCTCTCTCTCAAAAGCTCTCTCAACCAAACTCTAAATCACCAACACTCACATGAAGTCACATCCTAAGAAAAGTAAACCATCAAGAGAAACTCAGATGTCGAAGAACACCAAAAGCCCTCTCCCTAAGCCGAAATCTAATACTGACCCAAAAATTAAACCCAAAGGGAAGACATCAGTGGAAAAAGGGAAGATAATGAAGCCTAAGTCAAGTCCAAACTTGACTTCAACAGAGAGACACGCTGCTGAAGGGCTTAAAATATTTAAGGAGGATCAACTTGTGAAAAGGTAATCGGCTCACAATGGCAAAGATGTGGTAGCATCAACCACAAGAGTACTAGCCAAAAAGAAACCTCCAGGTAGTATCTTTGATTCACCTATGGTTTTACCTTTAAATAGTACTGAAGATAGTGAAAATTTGCCTACTGTTGTGAAAATTATGACTCTTGCAGAAAAATGGGTATTGGAAATAACTTACAAACCAGAAATAGCTGCTAAAGTTACTGCTGCTTCACTTGACCCACACCTTGTGATAAGAACTTTAGATGAAGCTTAAGAAAAGGTATTAGAACAGAACCCTGGTGCCACCAAAATTCTTTCAGATAAGCCTACTACGAAAGAGACAAACACCTTTGTTCATATGATCTCTAGCCGGTTTGGAAAATTTGGGATAGAGGAGGCCAAACAGTACTTTGCTACACTGTTGCTAAAATCTATGCCTGAGTATGATGCTGAGATGTCTGGTGAATCTGTGAATCCAAAAGCTGATTTGGTTGTTGTTACAACCAAATCCTTGGAAAAGAAAGATGATGGTGACAAAAAAATGGTTGCAGAAGAAACCATTTCTTCTGCACAGAAGAAAGGAGAACATGAGCAGATGGATAATGATGATCTAGAGGAATTGCTAAATCTGAATGCAACACAGGCTGAGGGCTCTAAGGACACCAGTCAAGATGGTCTAACTCAATCTAAAGTAATGATGATTGCTGAAAGTACTGAGAAGAAGGCACAAAAAACACTAGCTGATCTGGTTGCACTAAAACTAGATGATTTGCAAAAAGCTATTGATAAGCAGATTCAAGAAGAATCTGAATCTGACAACGGTGATGATCTTGAGAAGGAAAGTAGTGAGAAGCAAGAACAGTCTATCTTTGTCCAACAGACAGAAAGGTCCAAGAAAAGGAAAAGGTCGAATGCGGTATATGCAAAAACCACTGCACCAATCTTGAGAAAGCCAAGTGCTCGACTACTTGGCAAAGGCATATTCAGAAAAATTGGAAAGAAAAAGGACAACAGGATCCATGTCATTGACTCTAACTCTGAAGATGGATCTGATGAGGAAATTGAAGAAGTACGAGAAGATGAACCCTCAAAGAAGAGGAAGAGAACATAAAAGAGTGAGTAAGAGAAGACGTTGAGTTATAAGTCTGATGGGGACAATTTGGTTGATGAAGAACCAGAATTTGAAGCAGATATAGACCACCACATTTCAAGATATTACTCAGACAAGGTAGAAGACAATGAGGACAATCAGAATGAAGATGAGTCTGAGAAAGAAGAGGATGATGAAAAATTCAATGCTGTCGAGGAAGAAGAGAAACAAGAAGAAGAAGAAGAGGAAGTCGAGGATGAAGAACAAGATGAAAAAGAATTCGAGGAGGAGGAACAACTAGAACTAAATGATGAGGAAGAAGAAGTTTCTGAGCCACCCAGAAAGAAGGCTAAGACAACTGTCCGAGCTATGACAAGTGAAAAGCTCACAAAGAAAGAAGATGGGAGCAGCATGTATGAAAAATTTGCAAAGACTTTTAATGTCACTTTGGGAGACTTTGATGCTCTTAGGGTTACTCATATCCTTAAACATTACAAGTTAGACTACTTGGCCACCTTGAAGATTCAAGCAGTGAGATGATAGAGTCTGAATTCTATGAAAATATGCGGATGAAGAAGAGAAAAAAGGGAGTGGTTGAATATGTAGTAACCACTCTCAGGGAAAAAAAGATGAAGATCACGGCTGACACCATTCAGGATGTGTTGAAATTGAGGAAAGCGACCATCAATCACTATAACACAACTTTAGGGCTAAAGATTAATGTTGATGGTGCTCCGACATACAGTCAGCAGGTGAAGATGGTATATGGATCGGCTAAGAAGGGTACTTTTCAGCAAGCAGATCCACTTGCTCGAGCAATGATGTTCATGCTCACTAGAGTGATCTTGCCACGACCTTGGCATCTGGCTAATATCATGAATGCTGATTTGTGGCTTATTGCTTGCATGATAAATAAGAGTCCTATTTGTTTGGCATACCAAATGCTGCACCACATTGGCCTCTACAAACCAAGAAGTCATGGCTTTTTGATTACACTCATTGCAAAAAGATTTGGTGTGAAATCACCAAAATCTACTACTCTCATGCCACTTGGACAAATTGATCGAAAAACCTTGTCCAACATGAGTATCAAGCTTACTTCCGGTGGCAAATATGAAGTAATCAGGACTAGAGAAAACAACAAGGAGACTCAGTTGGATGATCTTTCAACTCGTGTTAGCTAACTGGAAACTGACTTAGGAGCTCTCCGTGAAGAGGTAAGAGAGCTAAAAGATAATATGATGGAACCGTTTGGGCTGGTTCTTTCCAGGTTGCCTTCTCCTGCACCATCTGATGAAGAATGAAGCCTTTCTAGATCTGATGCTTTAGGGTTCATGCATTGTATTCATTTTTGTTTTTATTTTTGTATGTTCTATGCTCGAATATTTCCTATCTTTTGGATGTTGTTTTTCACTTATGGATAATTACTCTGTGCCTTTGAATGTTTCAAACTGCATGATCTTTGCTCTGTTCCTATTGATCCCTTTCTGCTGATTCCAAAAGGCAGAGAAATTGTTGTGTTGAATATATGCAGGAACGAGTATGGATATGGTTTCTATCAAAAAACATATGTCTTTGACTTAATTGATTATACAGGGTTTATGGAGAAATAGTTGATTGATTACGCTGTGATTGTTCCGCACTTTTAAATCAATCTAATTAAGTCTTATGCAAGAAGTGTGGAAATGCCAAATCAGGTTTTTATTAAAAGCCACACATATGTCTGCGATTTGGTTTCTGTTAAAAACCAAACTTATAATGGCTGCATTACCTCGTGCTATATACATTCAACTAATCTCTTATGCAGCAAATAAAAACCACAGGGGGAGGTTTTGGCTAAGTAAGCCAAGATAAAGTTCACAAGAAATGCTTTAGGCCAAAGTTGGCCACGTTCGTTATTACTTGGAAATTATTTTATCCTTGTTGAATTACAAAAATGATTTTGAAAGGGGGAGCAACAAAACAAGGGGGAAATATCTTTAACCCTTGTTGCAAATGAAATCAATACTAATTTGTCATCATCAAAAAGGGAAACATTGTTAACTAAAAATTGGCTTAATTACCTCTTAATGCTAAACTATGATTTAACCATGTTTGGTCATGGTATATAATCAGTTTTGATGACTAACAAATTACAAGTATGCTTTGAGTTCCTTGTGTTGATTTTGCTTATAGGAGGAATTATGGTTTATGAAGAAACCATATCTCAGAAACACGCCAGATGATTTTTGTTGCAACCATATCTGCGAGCTGCCACTTTCAACCTTTTGTGCAAGTTGCGTGTGGTCCTCCAAGCAATTAAATCCCACTTCCAACGGCTTGAATTGGCGAACAAGTAAGAGAGAAGACTTTATGGAAGTGCAGATGACTTTTCCACCTAACTCCTACTCAAATCAAGAAGGTGGTCCAGACTTTCCATTTTCGGTAATATTTTGCAACCAAGGAGTTGACATGGCACAACGGTACAATTGAAGCTTTAATGAAGTGAAGTCAACTAGGAGTTCAAAAGAGTCGTTGCAGCTATTTTTCCCCTAACTCAAATTCTATAAACAGGGTCCATTACACCTTTGGAAAAGCATTCCAACTACTGTGCAAAATATGAGTTCATACAAGTGCTTACAAGTGTTCAGAAATCTGGGTTTTCTAGATACCAAACTTCACACATTCAAATGGGTAATTTGTAGGCAAGTCATAGTTTAGAATTGCTGGGTGCTCAAGTCTAGGATTAGATTTGAGGGTAGGTTAGATCTTAGCCTGTGAAAAGTTTGTAAAGATTTGAGCTTAGCCTAGAAAAGCTTATGTTTGTAAAGGATAAGGTTGAACCCGCAAAAATGTAAAGGTGGTGAGTGTTTGAATTTCTTTAGAATGCTTTAGGAATTTCTCGGCCAACAATATAAAGCTAAATTAATAGGGTGGAGACCATCAAAATTAGTACCGATTTGCAATATACATCCCAAGAGAATTGGTATTGGATGCTTGCGGATTGACAATTAATTAGCCAACCATAGAAAATCTATTCAAAAATATTAAAGTTGATATAAGAATATTTTGTGAAGTAGGACGTGGGGAAAGGAAAGGATGTTGACAAAATAAAATATTTGTTAATTAAAAAAGTAGTAGTAAAAAACACTACTGAAAAATATGAGTTTTTAAAAAATGCTAAAATAAAATATGACGGCTAAATTGATTTAACAAACCAACTAATTTAGCTTAGAAAATAAATGTTTAATATTTAGTACAACTCATATATATATATATATATATTACTGTAATTCAAGCTTTTAGCCACAACAGTATATATACTATTATTGGATATTTTAAAAAATTACAAAAAGATATTTATGACCCAAAGCAACTCGAGGATGTAAGGGTAGTTCCCTCAATAAAGTTGATTGTGCGGCCTAACAATTACTTTAGAAAGTTGACAAGAAGTAAGACCAAAACTTTTTTTCAGGGACAGGAAAAGAAGCAGCAGAAGAGAAAAACTAGACGTAATTTTGTTACAGCTACCAATTTCCTGCCTATTCTTGTGCCAAGTTTCACGTTCAAGAAATCTTAACGCGGGTGTGGTGGTGCCTTGAGAATGCTAGTAATTCCTAACCCATTAGCTATACTAGGTAATCTTTCTTTCTTTCTTCTTTGGTAAAATATAAATTGTGGAAGTAGTTGTTCTCACAGTATAATCGAGGGGGTGATGTCTTCACACACACACACACTTACTCCAAAGTCCAAATTCTTATAAAACTTCAGGATTTGACTACTGTGAGCTCCATGGCTATCCACTGTGAATGTATCTGACATGAATTTAGTTTCTATTTGCAGAAACTCTCTTCCACGGCAAACCTCCATTTCCATTTGCTTTGTGGTCTGGTGCCAACTTGGTTGACTTGGAGAGACAGAAGATTTGTACTTCACTAACTTATGGAAAGTCAAAGTTACCCATCAAACATAAATTATCTGAGCATGATGTAATATACCAGTCATACAGGAGAGGAGAAAAACAATAAGAAGCATGGCAGTGGTTTCACAGGCAGTGGTTACCAAAATAATTTCTGTTCTAGACAGTGAGGCTGCTTTGCTAAGGGGAGTAGGGGATGAGCTTCAAGATATCAAGCAGGAACTAGAAAGCATGAGATCATTCTTGGAGGACTGCGACAGAAGGGGACCCAAAACCGAAGGAGAGAAGAGTTGGGTGACGGAAGTCAGGGATTTGGCCTATGATGTTGAAGACATTATTGACGAGTTCATGTACTCCGTAAACAGGCGACGGGGTAGGAAGAATATCATTCGAAATGCCATTGCCTTCCCGAAAGATCTTTGGGCGAGACATGACATATCCACCAGGCTTCAGAAGATCAAAACTAGAATCCATAATGCATCGGCTAGGTGCCGACGCTATGGTACTGAGAGTGTGGAAGGCAGCAGAAGCTCTCGAACTGATCACAGCGTAGTACTTGCTGAATCAGCTCTTTTCCTGAAAGATAATGATCTTGTAGGCTTCAAAGATGAGCATCAAATGTTGGTTAGATGGCTGACCACAGGAGAACTGCAAAGAACAACCATTTCAGTGGTGGGGATGGGCGGGTCAGGGAAGACCACCCTCATTGCGAAGACCTATAATTGTGAAATTGTAAAGCGGCATTTCGAATGTAGTGCTTGGATTACTGTCTCCCAAACCTACTCCATCGAAGACTTGTATAGGAGCTTCATTCGACAATTTTACGAAGCAGCCAAGAAAGCAGTGCCATTGGATTTGAATACAATGAGCTATAGACAGCTTGTGGAGATTCTTGTGAACTACCTTGAAAACATGAGGTACTTGGTCGTTTTGGATGATGTATGGGATACAGAACTCTGGGATTATATTAAAGTTGCACTTCCGAACAGCCAGCTTGGTTGCCGGGTCACCATTACAACTCGGATGGAGGACGTAGCAGCAAAGTCTTTTGAAGTTGGAAGCAATATTCACCACATAAAACCAATGGGAAAGAATGAAGCTTGGACCTTATTTTGTAGAAAAGCCTTCCCATGGAATGCTAGAAGATGTCCGCAAGAGCTTGAAGATTTGGCCAATGATGTTGTTCAAAAGTGCCGAGGCCTTCCACTTGCGGTTGTGTCTTTGGGGGGCCTCTTCTCCACTAAACTTACAGACTTGGAATGGAAGACAACCTATAATAGCCTTACCTGGGAATTAAGCAATAACAGTATGCTTCAACCTATCAAAAGCATTTTGTTACTGAGCTACAATGATCTGCCTTACAGATTGAAGCATTGCTTTTTGTACTGTTGTTTATTCCCAGAAGACTATATAATGAAAAGGAAAAGACTTGCTAGATTATGGGTGGAGGAGGGATTTATAGAGAAGGTCAGAGGATTGACACCGGAAGAAATTGCAGATCGGTATCTTGTTGATTTAATCCGTCGAAGCTTGCTTCAACTGGTAGAAACTGATATTTATGGGCTACCAAAAGCATGCAAGATGCATGACATGTTGCGCGAGCTTGCCATTTCAAAATCTGAGGAACAGAAATTTTGTGCTATACATGATGAACAACTAGCAGCGAGACGAGAAGATGGTGGGATACGCCGTCTATCATTCCAAGCAAGTCAGAGACAAATAATACTTTTGGAGGGTGCCGCACAAATTCGGTCCTTTCATCTTTTCGTGAGCGAAGCTTCTATTGATCCAACTATGATAAATAAATTGCTATCCGGTTTTAAGCTCTTGACGGTATTAGACCTAAGGGATGCTCCCATAGAGTTGTTCCCTGACCACATCGTCACCTTGTTCAACCTGAGGTACTTGAATCTGAAAAGAACTCGGATCAAGAGGTTGCCAGAATCCATTGGAAGATTGTGCAACCTTGAAACTTTAAACGTTACTCGGACTCAGGTTGAGGCACTTCCAAATGGAATTGTGAATCTAAAGAAGCTGAAGTACTTGGTATCGTATCGTTTAAATGATGATGAAACGTATTTCTTCGCTGTGACTGGAGCAAGGCTTCCTCCAAAATTGAACGCTTTAAATAACTTGCAATTTCTTGGCATTGTTGAAGCCAATAGCTTTGTGGTGAAAGAGATCCGAAGCATGACTCAACTAGTGAGATTGGGTATCATGAAGATTGAAAGCTCACATGTAGAGGACCTGTTCATTGCAATCCAAAATATGCCTCTGCTTCGCCGGTTACATGTCAAGGCAGCTAAGGAGGATCAGACCCTTTGTTTGGATGCATTGAAATCACCTCCTCCCCTACTTGAGAGGCTCTTTTTGGTTGCTAAGTTGGACAACGTCCCACAATGGTTTCAGTCACTTCAGAACCTGAGGCACTTGGGCTTGAACGGATCTAGATTGACAAATGATCCACTCACACATCTTGAAGGACTGCCAAATTTAAGGCGCCTTTACCTTTGCAAAGCGTATGAAGGGCAACACCTAGAATTCAAGAACGGCTTCCGCAATCTTGAGAGCTTAGTGATATATGATTCCTCTAGTCTGCAAAGCATAACCATAGCCAAGGGAGTTATGCTAGGAATTCAAAGGTTATATATTGGCTTTTGCAGAATGTTAAGGGAGGTCCCTAGTGGCATCAAGTATCTGACTAAACTTCAAGAACTCGTGTTATTAAATGTTGGAGAAGATCTCATTAAGCGAATAGAAGAACCATCTGGTTTGGATCGTCCAATTGTTCAGCACATTCCGCAGATCAGTTACATCTACCAGACGTCAACAGGAGAAGGCTATTCCTACAGAAACATTTCTTCATTCGTTGATGCTATTGTTCCTAAAGATATAGGCTTCGACACAACAGGTTCCCTTCTAAATTCCCTATCCTTTTTAATTTTTTTTGGATGATCTTTTAAATTTATTTTGTTATGGATACTGGGCAATATAATAGCGAATGGGCAAAGAAAGATAATAGCAACGAAATAATTAACTTAATTATACCGGATAAGAAAGTTGTATCTCTTGTACTTTTGGACATGCCTGGCTTAATTTGTGCACTTTTGATACTGCTGGCTGCTGAATAAAACCTCATTTGGAACAAAAAAAAAAAAGAAAGTTGTAGAATTTTTAAAAAACTTGCAAGGGAAAACACAAATGAAGAAATTTATCAATTAATTTGAGAGATTATTAGGTTATGGTGTTGGCTTCCATTACAACTGAAAGACCATAAACATAAAAAATAAAAAATTGAAAAGAAAAGCAAAAAAAAAAAGAAAAGAATTATGTATTTTTTTGAGAATTAAGAATTATGTATTATTAGCATTGTATATAAAGGGGGAATAGATGTATATTAATTATAATTTATTTTTTTTATTAAGGATAGGAATAGTAATTGAGGGGTAATTTATTTTTGAAATTGGAATAGGAAAAGTAAATTATTAAAATTTTATATTTTATTAATTAATTAATTTTTAATGAAGAATAACTATGTTAGTTAATTTACTTACTGGCTTTTCTGGTTCAAACTTTTTATATGTAGTATAGTGTTGATATATATGACGGTGAATATTTTATTATCTTCCTCTCGGTCATGCTTTTTATCGTTTTGATTTGTCTGATTTATTAAATTTATATTAGTCAATTTATTTTTGATTTTCTCTTATGGAATTAAGTTTTTCAAAATTATATTATTCTTTTGGGTCATCTTGGATGATCACTTGTTAAAAATTTGTTTTAAATTTATTTATTCTCTTTCTTCTTATGACTATGTGTCAACATTTGAGGTAATGAAATAATTTTGAAATCATAAAATTTTATGTATAAAGAAAAATATTTTATTAATTTTTTTCATTTTTTATATAGATTTTATCTTTCTCTATAATTACTTTTGTACCATCAATTCTTTTCCTTTAGAAGGATCCTTAGTTTATAACATTCACCTCCTTTTATAGAGAGCATATATACTAAAATTTTTTTAATTTTTCTTATAAAACACGATATTATTTTTTGAAAATATGTATTAATCATAAATCTTTTATTTCCTAATTCTTTTCCACATATATCTTAACTTTCTCAATATTTAGGGTAGTCTAAAATACTTTGATAAATTATTATATAAGAGTAGACATTTGAATAACTCAATGTTCTACAATTTTTTAAAAAATATTTTTTTTGTTTTCTAATTTATTAAATCATTGAGTTTAAAAAAAAATTATCGCTTGAATTTGTATTTAACAACTACTGATATTAGTTAGTGATATTTATTTATATTATTGATATGCCAAGGGGCTTTGGTAGACGAGTTTGGTTTATTTTAGGAGAAAGGAGAGTATTATGATGTAATTTTTTTATTTAGAACAGAGTAAAATACATTAGGTATATAACATATTACTTGGTTTTTTTTTTTTGAGAGACTCATGATTCTTTTACTTAAGTTGTAAGCATAACAGAGATTACAATGGTTCCTACTTTGTAAACAATGACGGAGAGGAGAGGAGAGAAAAAACAATGACGGAGCTAGACAGAAACTTTAGAGAGGCCGATATAGATTTGTTTTTTCTTAATAACAAAGATTTATATGAAAAAAGTAAAATTTAAGAGGAGCCAAATATATATCGCAATAGAACTTATATGAAAAATTTAAAAATTCAAGGGGGGCATGGCCACTCTCAGCCCCCAACCTCCGCCACTGAAAGTCAATACCTTGGATTTCTGTGTGAAATGGGTTTTCGTGAGTGATTAGTTGGGCCAGGAGGATTTTAATTTGGTGGGTTAGGAGGATTGTGCAATTTTTGAGAAGGGAGAACGGGAAAGAAAGAGCTTGGAAAAAGAAAAAGAAGAAAGAATAGGAATAGATGGTGAAGAGGCATGAGGAAAAAAAAAAAACACGAGTTACTATAAAGGTAAATTTTTTTCTTAAGAAAAATTTACAAATGGGTCCCACAATGCATAGTGATCAACGCATGCATAATATGAGCCTCACACATTGCTATGTGTCAAAAAGAAGGGCAAGTACGCTTTAGCTCTAAGCCGAGTAGTCCATGTCATCCCGAAGTTATCCCGGACCCTTAAATGAGAAAAAAAAAAAAGAATAGAAACTCGTAAAAGTAAAAAAAAATAATATAATCCAAAAGATATTTTTAAAATAGTATAAACCCTAAAAAAGTCATATACTCAAACAACTAGCATATTGATTTTTAAAATTATTGAAAGATAAATACATGGATACTATGTCCGGAGTAGTAGACCAATCAAATTGGGTAAAGACATTAATCACATTTGCTCCCGTAGCTTTCATCTCATAGTGCCAGCGTTGGCCCATTAGAGTGCATTTGCTCTTGGTGTTCTTTCCATTCTCAATGCATTTCACTGTTCCATCGGAGATTCCCTCTATCCCTACCGTACTCCAACTTGATAGTTTCTAATGCCTGTCCAGGGTTGAGCCCTGGGATTTGAAGGAGTTAAAAAGCCACCCACAGATGCTTTACGCCCAATCATTCCAGATAACGCTTGCATCCTTAGTCTTACCGCGTGAGACAACCATTGCACCAGTCCTTGCCAATTCACCACTCATTCTAAAAGATTTTCGAATAGAATTAGGGTTTAAAGGCACACAAAATAGTCTTGTCATTCTGCACTTTTATAGAGTATGAATTTACAGTGATAAGTATAAGGAATAGATCAAGATAACAACACAGTATGGACAAGCCTATTCTCATCCAAGCTCTATCTACAGAACATCAGTCATCCTAATCACATTCAGGCCCTATCAATGAGATAGACATGACTAACAACTCATAACCTGATAAACATTATCACAATAGGCTGAGCCTGTGCCTATATTCCAGTACCCCCCTTAAACTCAACCGGGAGGAACACGCAGGTTGAGTTTGTCACGCAGCTACTGGAAGCGAATGATAGCCAATGGCTTAGTAAGAACGTCAGCAAGCTACCCAACACTGGAAACAAACCGAACATCTATTTCCTTACGTTAAACTTGCTCCCGAACGAAATGATAGTCTAGAGCAACATACTTTGTCCTTGCATTTTGTACTGGATTATGACTAAGAAAAGTAGCCCCCAGATTATCACACCATAAAACTGGGATAGAAGAACTAACTCCTAATTCAACAAGCAGGCCACGAATCCACATCAATTTTCCTGCACCATCTGCAAGTGCCTTATACTCCGCCTCTGTAGATGAACGCGCTACCGTGTGCTGTTTCCAAGAAGCCCAAGAAACCAGATTATTCCCCAAAAACACCAAGTAACCTCTAGTAGAACGACGATCATCTTGATCACCACCCCAATCCACATTAGTATAAACTATTACTGTGAAATGATCACTTGTTGGGTGATACATAAACCGACTAACCTTACTCAAGGCAAAGCAATATCGGGACGTGTGACACCCAAATATTGTAGAGAACCAACCACATGCCTATACTGAGTTGGATCTGTAAGAAGGGTACCACCTGTCTTTGAGAGCTTGGTCGAGACCGCAACTTAAGTATGAAGGGGTTTACAATCCAGAATGCCGGTGCGCTTCAAGAGATCATGAATATACTTTTGTTAAGTGAGGAGAATACCAGCGGTTGCAGTTGTGACTTCAACGCCCAAGAAATAGTTAATGTCACCCAAATCCCAAAGAGAAAAATCCTGGCTGAGCCTGTGAATGAACTGTGCTACAAAATTGGAATCATCACCAGTAACCAATATATCGTCAACATAAATAAGGAGGTAAAAAGTTCAGCCATTGCGATTAGATATAAGAAGAGAACGATCAAAACAGAAAATTAGAAACCCCTGAGACAAAAGGAAATTACTCAAGCGGGCATACCAAGCGTGTGGCGCTTGTTTCAGGCCATAAAACTACTTATGCAGCCGAAAAACATGAGAGGGGTTATCTCGATCAACATACCCCTGTGGTTGTACCGTATACACAGCCTCTTAAATTTCACCATTTAAAATGGCATTCCAAACATCCAACTGTCAACTGCCCCACTGACGAGACAGAGCATAAGTAAGAATAACCCGGATGGTAGTGGGCCTGACTAGCGGACTGAATGTTTCAGCATAATCTATGCCTTCACGTTGGTTGAACCCTTTTGCTACCAAACGTGCCTTACAACGCTCAACAGTACCATCATATCACTTTTTGATACGATATACCCACTTACACCCTACCAAATTCATACCTTCCTGATATGGAACTTGAGACCATGTACGATCCCTGACCAGAGCATTGATCTCATCATCCATGGCGTGATGCCAGACCTGGTATTTGGTGGCTTCGGTGAAAGTAATAGGTTCAGTGGTGGGCTGAACAGAGGGAACAACATGATAATTAGAGGGTGAAAACTGGACTAGTGGATTACAGATTCGAGCAGGCCGAAGTTGTAAGGGTGAAGGTGGGTTTGGGATAGGAGTAGAAGGAGAAGAGACAGGCTGAGACTCAGTTTTGGTCACAGGCTGAGACTGGGATATGGCAACAAGATGAGAGTGTGGTGGAGAGACAGGCTGCGCAACAGGCTGAGCTTGTGTCGATCACGTAATAGTAGGAAAAGTGGTGGTGGAGGGGAAAAAGACACTAAGTGGAACAGAAACCCAAGAATCCTCTACTAGGGGTTCAACAATAGATCTAGAGGAAGGAAAATGCTTAAAAGGCGTGAAATGTAAAATCATTTTGTGTTGTAATCAAGGCATCTATAACTGGAGTGCAATGTACTATAACCTAAGAAAACACAAGGGGAAGACCGATAATGAGTTTCATGATTGTTGTATGGACGTAAATAGGGATAACAAAGACATCCAAAAAACTTTGAGAAATTTATAACTTGGAAGTAAGTTGAAAAGACATGCATAAGGTGATTGATGTCACAGAACCTTGGTGGGCTTCCTATTAATTAAGTAAACGGCTGTTCCAAAAGAAAATTGCCAATATATAAGAGGAGCATTAGCAGTAGCAAGTAAGGTGAGTCCAGTTTCAACAATGTGGCAATGGCAATGCTCAACACTACCATTTTGTTCATTTGTGTGTGGGCATATTACACGATGTTGGATCCCTAAAGATCAAAAATATGAATTCAATTGTTGGTACTCACCCCCCCAATCCGATTGAATTGCACGGATTCGAGTACTGAAGTGGCGTTCAACTTGTTTTTGGAAAAGTTAGAAAACATGAAAAACATCAAGCTTAGCTTTGAGAGGATAAAACCAAATAAACTTACTAAAATCATCAAGAAAAATTACATAATACCGATGAGAATCAATACTGGTTAGTGGGGTAGGACCCCATACATCAGTGAATATCAATTCTAAAGAGATTTGGACCAAGTATCATGCAACGGAAGGTGTCGACATGATGAATTGCCTAAGGGACACACTAAACCGGAATTAGAAACATACTCTTTATTATGCAATACTGGCAAACCAAAAGAAGAAAAATGCATTATTGAACCACCAAGTGAGGATGCCCAAGACGCTGATGCCATACTAGCAGGGATGCACGGATAGAAAAGTTAGTCGGTTGGATAAAAAAGGTCGAGCCTGTGGTTGGGACTGTGCTCAGACACGCTTGTAGAATAGGAAGAGATGCAGGCAGGAAAGTGTATAACCCATGGTTACTCGACCCGGTAAGAAGAGTTGACTTGGTGACTTGGTCCATAACATAGAAAAAGTCAGGGTGAAATTTAAAATAAACATTGCTGTCTTTGGCAAATTGTTGGACAGAAAGCAATGATTTGGTGACACTAGGAACATGTAAAACATTATTAAGTAAAAGAGACTTGGAAGAAGTGGGAAAAGAATTGGAACCAATACTAGAGATGGGAATATGATTCCCATTGGCAACCTGTAGAGATTTAACGCCATAATAGTCATCATAGTGAGTAAGCTTGCTCTACTCAGGTGTCACATGGTGACTAGCACCAGTATCAGGAAACGAATTGGCAAGGGAGTAAGAGTTGGAAGACACAGTCTGAATAGAAGGAGCTGGGGCCTAATTCCTTTGAAGCTGATAATAGGTATGGACTGTGTGACCCTGTTTGTTGCAGAAATGGTAACAAACACCACCTCCACCTGCACGGTCAGGAAAACCAGAATTCCAAGAGCCACGACCACCACGGTCACCATGACCGCCCCCTATAACCACTGCCGCCAGGAAAACCACGGCCACCACCATCACGATTAGGGGCAGGTGCATGTTGAACATTATGCACAGATGGAATAGAAGACGGGACAATCTAAGATTTGAGATCAGGAACAAGAACATGTGGTTTATCACTAGAATCAAGATGCAGGGACTTCAACCAGAACATGTGGTTTATCACTAAAAGCAATAGGCTCGGAACGAGCAGTAAGTGTGGTTGCTGCCTTCAACACAGGTTTCAGACCCTGCACAATATGTATACTAAAATCCAGAACCGAGAGAGGCTTACTAGAAGCAGTGAGTTCATCCGCAAGGCTCTTGCCTCGATTCATACAGCGCATCACTATTTCCTCAGGATGTTGTTCCAACTGCTGGAGAGCCATATGGACAGCCATGATTCTGGTGCTATTTGTTGATGCCAAAGAAGTCCCCAATGCTACCCATACCTCCCGGGAAGTCGGTTTCTTAACTACAAGAGGGAAAACATCAATGGACAGAGAGGAATTAGTCAGACTAAGGGTCGACTTATCCTGTTGTTTCCAGTGCTGAAACACCGGATTAACCAGGTTGGAGCCAACCTCAGCAGCTAGAATTGGGGGAGGAAACGAAAAAGTACCATCCACATAGCCAATCAAACCTTGGCCCCCTAAAAACGACTCTATCTAAGCCCTCCAAAAGACATAATTCGTCTCATTTAATTTAACTGAAACGTAGTGGTGGGCGTGTTGGAGGGTTTGAATACGTTCAGTAACAGGTTGATCTGAAGAAAGGAGTGTTGTTTTAGAATTGGAGCCAGAAACTTTAAAGACTGGGGACTCTGTGCCTGTTGACATGGTTACTGTGAAGCGTGAGGCTCCGCTACCATAAAAGACATTAGAATAGAATTAGGGTTTACAGGCACACAAAATAGTGTTGCCGTTCCGCACTTTTATTGAGTATGAATTTACAATGGTAAGTATAAGGATAGATCATGATAACAACACAGGATGGGCAAGCCTAATCTCATCCAAGCTCTATCTACAGAACACCAGTTATCCTAATCGCATTCACGCCCTATCAATAAGATAGACATGACTAACATCTCATAACCTGATAAATATTATCGCAACAGGCTGAGCCTGTGCCTATATTCCAATACATTCTATATGTGGTAGTTCCTTTTGTTGTGCTAGTAATACTCCAAAACACTCTGCCAGTGCTTCTGGTTCAGCTGGTTCAAAGACCCCATCCATCACCTTAGTTACACAGAAAACCACTTCTCTTGAACTGTTTTTGGCCATCCCTCCGAAGCGAGCACCTTTCAGTCCATAAGTGACATCAGCGTTAACCTAAATCCAATTGTTTGGGGTGCCTTCCATTTGCTGCTTTGTGGATAAGCTGCTGTATTTGGTGCATTTTTTCAGTCCAGGTTGGCCTGCATGTATTCCTAAAATAAAGAGGAAGCTTGTATGGCCACGACAATGGGGTTGGTATTGTTGGTGTTAAAAAACCAAGTCATTACGGGCTCTCTACGTGGTCCACATGATCATTCCTGCATTGGCTAATTGGTCACTCCATTATGAGTGTTTGATATTGAGCCACTGGAATCTAAAGTCAGTGTTTTGGACTGGTAGTTGTAGTGAAGCATGACACTATGTTTCCTTCGTCCATTCACACTCCTTGATGAAATGGATCGCACTTTCAGTGTTCTGGAGCATATAGTGTCATGGGTGATGGAAAGAAACAAAATCTAATATCCATGTGGCTCTAAAGTTGAAATAATACTTAGATAAGTCTAAAGAAATAATAAAATAAGAAAATAAAAATTTGAATAAATCTCTCAAGTATTATTGCTCAAAATAATACAATAAAACATGCCCACTATCTGTTGAACCTCAAAGCTTCTTCCTGCACTGGTACACTGCTTCTTGCACTGTGTGGTGAGGTGGAGTAGACAAGGCTGTGAATATAATAACTGCAGATACTTCAAGGCGTGCTGCTAATGCCACTTTCCTTAAGACAATATTTGCCACCACCACTTTATCCAAAGTCGGTATGCAACGGTGTCTTGCAAATTCGCCTCAGAGATACAATGAAGCCCCTGGTTGGAGATGTTTTGCATTAACACCAACAACCCCTTGATCACCTTCCAAAAGTAAACAGAATATCTTTCTTGTATGGTAACCTCAGCAGTAATATACCATACAAGAATGCAAGGTATTTTAATGTGGTAGGAAATATTTATTTGACAGAAAACGAAAGAATAAAAGATGTTTTGTAGGAGGGAATTAGGATGCGTAATAGAGAGAGGTTTGGAGAGAAAAAAGGAAATGTGTAGAAAGAATTTGTTGGAGAGAAATCAAAAATGTAATAATTTGTACGAATGTTTTCTGATGTCCTGGAGAAAGATTTCGAATCCTTTATATAGGCATCTAGGTGCCTATCCAAAAGGATACTTATCCTGACTTTTCCAAAAGATACAAAACTGTAACTCTGTACATAATGTAATTTTACACCAATATCTTTTCAGAAGACATCTTTTCATACCAAAAGGTACACAGTAAAATTCCTGTGTATTATAAAAATCTCCAACATTCCCCCACCATTTTTATAATACCTTGCAATTCGATCGTTCTAAAAATCTTATGCATAAATGAAAATGTCGGTGAGACTTGAATTTTCACTTAGTGAATCGTGTATCGCCAATCGGAATTGTCAGTAGACTATGCTTTGAACTAACATCTTCCATGTTGACTGGTTGGACCACATATCCACACACAAGATTTCGCATCCAGAAATGTGATCTTTATAGCCGACACGTTAAAGACCTTGTGTCTTGTATCTGTTCATGAGTGCTGTTAGAGTTCAAGCCACAAAACTCCTAGAGGCGGCCATACTTCCACTCACATAGGTAGTCTCTATATCCTTAGTGTTCCCGTTATAAACACTTTCACAAATACATGCCATAGAGATCTATTAAGAGCATAAACTTACCCTTTCTTTGTCCTAACGGGTACCAAGCACTCTCACCTTGGGATGGAATATTAAAGCGAGTGCTTGCCAGCCATCCTAATAGTGTACTTTGACTCATTGAACTCAAGATTTGATGTTTTATCAAACGTTGAGTCGAGGTTCCACTATTGGTGACCTATTGAAATTGGCTTGAGACCCATCCCATTAGAGGTCTTACTTACCTTATCTCTGGTAAGTCCTTTTGTAAAAGCATCTGCCAAGTTTTGTTGTGACCTCACAAAATCAATGGTGATCACCGAATTTCTTATCAATTCTTGTACATAGCTATGTCTTAATCCGATATGTCTAGATTTTCCATTGTAAACTTGGCTATATGCTTTAGACAATGTGGCCTGACTGTCACAATGTATTGATATGGGAGAAATTGGTTTGGGCCACAGCGGAATCTCATAAAGTAAATCTTTTAACCATTTCGCTTCTTTGCTAGCAGATGTTAAGGCCACAAATTCAGATGCCATAGTGGAGTCTGTGCAAAGAGTTTGCTTTTTAGAGCTCTAAGATATTGCACCCCCACCAAGCATAAAGATCCATCCAGTTACAGATGAATAATCATCTTTATTAGAAATCCAACTAGCATCTGAAAATCCTTCTAACACCGAAGGATATCCGGTATAGCATATACCATAGTTCATAGTTGTTTTTAAGTACCTTAAAACTCTATGAACTGCCTGCCAATGTTGCTTACCCGGATTGCTAGTAAATCTGCTTAGCTTTCCAACGGCAAATGCAATGTCTGGCCTTGTACAGGTCATTGCATACATCAAGCAGCCTATAACCTTTGAATATTCTAGTTGTGCTACCGGACTTCCTTGATTTTTAGCCAACTTCAAGTTTGGATCAAATGGAGTAGATACCGGAGAACTCTCCAGTTTCTCAAACTTGTTGAGTATTTTCTCAATGTAATGGGATTGCGACAATGTAATCCCATTACTACTCCTTATAATCTTTATACCAAGAATTACATTTGCTTCTCCCATATCTTTCATATCAAAATTTTCTGACAAGTACTTCTTGGTATTCTCAACTTGATCCATGTCCGTGCCAAATATAAGCATGTCATCTACGTATAAGCATTTATCAGATGTGTTAATCTTGTAACCATCTGCAAGCACAACCTCATCAAACTTTTGATGCCATTGCTTAGGTGCTTGTTTAAGTCCATACAAGGACTTCTCAAGTTTACAAACCTTATGTTCTTGTCCTTGTAGGACAAAACCTTCTGGTTGTTCCATGTAAACTTCCTCATCCAATTCACCTTTCAAGAATGCTGTTTTAACATCCATCTGGTGAATAACCAGGTTATGTATTGATGCAACTGCAATCAATAATCTTATTGTAGCAATTCTTGCTACTGGCGAATAGGTATCAAAATAATCTACTCCTTCTTTCTGAGTAAATCCTTTCGCCACCAACCTAGCCTTGAACTTATCAATAGTTCCATCAACCTTCATTTTCCATTTGAAAATCCATTTGCATCCAATCGGTTTGGAGCCTGGTGGTAGGTCTACTAATTTCCAACTTTTGTTACCCATTATAGAATCCATTTCATCTTGGATTGCTTCTTTCCAGAAGGGTGCATCCTGTGACTTCATAGCTTCACTATAAGTCTTAGGATCTTCTTCTACATTGTAACAAAATGGTACATGATTTTCAGTACCTTCTTTTGTACCTTCAACTAGGTAATAAAAGTCCGATGACTGTGTAGTTTTTCAAACTCTTTTGCTCCTTCTTTGCTCAAGTGCATTACTTAAGTCTTCCTTTGTATTTGAGTTTGGAATGTCAAGTGGAGATGCTATAGATTTTTGAATGGAATTGAATCTTGTCTCATCAAATAAGGCATCCCTTGATTCAATAACAGTATTAATTATTATTGCATCATTAGGTTGTATAACCATGAACCTATAAGCCTTACTATGATGTGCATATCCTATGAATATGCATTTAATTCCTCTTTCGCCCAATTTCCTTTTCTTAGGCTCAGGAACTCTCACAATTGCTCTACAACCCCAAACTCTTAGATGACTAAGATTTGGTTTTCTTTTGTTCCAAAACTCATATGGGATGATCTTGCTCCTTTTATTAGGAACTCGATTCAATATGTAAGTGGCAGTTAATATTGCCTCACCCCAAAATCCTAATCCCAAACCGGAATTAGAGTGCATGGCATTTGCCATCTCTACCAGAATACGGTTCTTGCGTTCTGCAACACCATTTTGTTGTGGTGTATATGGAGCTGTTGTTTCATGGACTATCCCAGTTGAATTAAAGAAACTTGGATCATAGTATTCACCACCTCTATCAGTTCTTAATCTTTTGATATGTGATTCACAATGCAATTCAACCTCTAGTTTAAATGCTCTAAATTTATCCATTGCTTCATCTTTAGAAAGCAACAAATAAACATAGTAAAATCTAGAGTAATCATCAATAAAAGTAACAAAATACTTCTTTCTACCAATAGTAGGATTACTATGCATGTCACAAACATCACTATGTACCAATTCAAGAATCTTAGTACTTCTTTCAACTTTTGGGAATGGATGTCTTGTGATTTTAGTAAGCATGCATGTTTTGCATTGTTGATCACTTTTGTTAGTGTTAGGAATTATTTCCATTTTCGTCATATGTTGCATTTTCCTAACATTCACATGTCCTAACCGATTATACCATAAGGAAAAAGAAGAAGAATCAACAGTATAAGCAGCAACATACTTATTCTTATTATTGATATTTAACTTGAACATATTCTCATACATATAGCCTTTGCCAACAAAGACACCACCCTTGGATAGAATAAATTTGTCTGCCTCGAGAACCATTTTGAAGCCAAACTTGTTTAGCATACTTCCGGACACAAGATTCTTCCTTATCTCAGGCACATAGTACACTTCTGTAAGTGTAAGTGTCTTTCCAGAGGTGAACTCGAGATCAACACTTCCTTTGCCTTTGATAGTTGCTTTAGTAGCATTCCCCATGTATAAACTTGAACCATCTTCTAGGGGCTCAAAGGTCTTGAAGAAATCTTTGTCCTTGCAGACATGTTTTGTTGCTCTGGAATCTATCCACCAAGCACTATCATCTTGTACCATAAAATCATGGCTACAAACTTATCAGTTGATGGTGCATCATTCTTGCCTTGAACTTTCTTCCTTTTGAGAAGTCAACATTCAGACTTGTAGTGTCCTGGCTTGTTGCAATTGAAGCACACAACCTTTTTCTTGATGGACTTATTGTCTTTGAAGCTACTAAATTTTCGCTTTTTAGACTTGTTTTCTTGTCCATCCTCTACCAAGTGCACTTTTGACACTTGAGAATCTTTATCTTCTTCTTCTTTACGAAGGCTCTCCTCAATTCGGAGTTCATTTCCAAGAGCTTGAAGACTAATGTCTTCTTTCTTGTGCTTCAACTGCTTCTTAAATTCTTTCCAAGAAGGAGGCAATTTATCTATAATAGATGCTACAATAATGCCTTCATCCATATTCCAATTATGATGCTTGAATGTACCAAGAATATGCTCAATTTCATGAAATTGCTCCATAACAGATTTATTATCTACCATGCGATAATTATTGAAATTGGAGACAATGAACCTCTTACTTATAGCATCCTCCATTAAGTATCTCTGTTCGAGCAACTCCCACAAATCCTTTGCTGAAGCAGAGTTGTAGTATGTATCGAACATGGTGTCTGGCATTCCATTGAGAATGCTTCCCAAGGCAATGCAATCATCATTATCCCATTTGATCCGCTTGATAGCATCCTTCTTTGTTTCATCCTCCTTTTCTTCTGGTCTGGGCTCCTTAAGAACATACAAAATTCCCATTGCAGCTAATAGAAAATGCATCTTCTTTTGCCATCTTCGAAAGTAACCATCATCAAAGCACTCCAACTTTGCGAAGTTTGGCTCCTTTGGCACAACAACCTTGTTCTTCCCCATAATGTAAAATATTGTCTTAAGATTGTTGAACCTCAAAGCTTCTTCCTGCACTGGTACACTGCTTCTTGCACTGTGTGGTGAGGTGGAGTAGACAAGGCTGCGAATATAATAACTGCAGATGCTTCAAGGCGTGCTGCTAATGCGACTTTCCTTAAGACAATATTTGCCACCACCACTTTATCCAAAGTCGGTATGCAACGGTGTCTTGCAAATTCGCCTCAGAGATACAATGAAGCCCCTGGTTGGAGATGTTTTGCATTAACACTAACAACCCTTTGATCACCTTCCAAAAGTAAACAGAATATCTATCTTGTATGGTAACCTCTGCAGTAGTATACCATACAAGAATGCAAGGTATTTTAATGTGGTAGGAAATATTTATTTGACAGGAAAGGAAAGAATAAAAGATGTTTTGTAGGAGGGAATTAGGATGTGTGATAGAGAGACGTTTGGAGAGAAAAGAGGAAATTTGTAGAAAGAATTTGTTGGAGAGAAATCAGAAATGTAATAATTTGTACGAATGTTTTCTGATGTCCTGGAGAAAGATTTGGAAGCCTTTATATAGGCATCTAGGTGCCTATCCAAAAGGATACTTATTCTTTCATAAATTGCATCTTTTCATTGAAATTTAAACTGTGATTTTTCCAAAAGACACAAAACTGTAACTCTGTACATAATGTAATTTTACACCAATATCTTTTCAGGAGACATCTTTTCATATCAAAAGGTACACAGTAAAATTCCTGTGTACACAGTAAACCCGAGCCGGAACTGTGACAACCCAACCAGAATAAGACCAGCATACAGTGTATACAACAATAACTCGGGCCCAACGGTCCAAAATAGTAAAACAACATAAATAGCAAAACCGGCCCAATGGCCCAATAATAGTAAAAACATGCACAGCGGAAGACTTATAAAACTCACATAAACACTGTATGCATAGATGCAAACTATGGATCCAAGCTCTGTCCAAGGGATAACGCTGCAGCCTGTCTGGAATGCGCCAAGCCTGTACATGTAACAACTCATCCTACGGGATGAAAGCCCGCAGGTGAGGGGTGAGTCCGAAGTGCTCACGACAATGGAAAGACGATCAATATGCAAATAAAATTACTCAAGTCAAAGACACAGGCTAAACAGCCCAACCAAAAGACTCAATTAAAAATCAATTATCCAATTTTATCTTTCCAGGCCCCGTCACGGATAAGCTAGTGATCAAACCTGGTTATCAACACATTCCGGGTGCTAGACCAAATCAGAGAACCCAGGGATCGACATCCCAAAAATACGAACCCAGGGATAGACATCCCAAAAATATATCACGGGATAGACATCCTAGGGATAGACAACCCAAGCATAGACATGCTTATCAAGTAACCCAGGTCATGGCCACCACGAAACAGTCTCTAACCATCGAGTCGTACCACTACTACCACGTGACAATTATATTATCGTTATCAAAACCAAATCACAGGGATCGACATCCCTAACCAGGATACCGGGATAGACATCCCTATCCAAAAACCAAGGATCGACATCCTTGTCACAATTCATTAATTATTTCATTTAATTTAGTGTCAAAATGACTCATGGATAAACATCCAAAAACCGACTTGGGATAAACATCCCGACCACAAACAAGACCATGGGATAAACATCCCGAAACATACCAACAATGCAACATCCAACCATGCAATAATCATCGAAACAAATAACCGAGTAATACAGGCACACATTGAAGGAAATCCATCCTCACCTTGGCCTATTACTCAACTCCGGAAATAATGACCGGTTTGACGCCGGCTGCTCGGGAAACTGCCCGATATCCGAACCTATACCAAAAATCAATATACACTCACATAAATGCACATATTAGGTATGCAATGATGCCAACATTACGATATATACCCATCCCGGTTCTTATCTGTTATTATTATCTCTTATCGAAAATAATTTTTCGAACGTATTTCCGAATATAATTTCGGTACCATACTTTAATTAAAATTCCTTTCAAAATATTTTCATAAAATAATTATAATCTTCCAAAATAATAATCTACATAATTTTTCCAGAAAATAACAACCTATTTATAATTTTCATAAAATATTTACATAGTATTTATCTTTTCTAAATATATATAGTAATAATATTTTCCAACACAAAATATAATTAACTTTAATTTCCAAAATACATATTTATAAACATATACCATAATCACAATTTTCCAGACGAAATAATATACATATTAAATTTACAGAAATTAATTTTAAGGCATATATATAATTTCCAGAATATATATATCATGGTATAAAACATAATAATAATGTTCAAAAAAAATATAATTATATTAATTTTCCAGGAATCAAAATAAATATTTTTCTCCCAAAATACCATGATTAAAACTGTCCATAATTTTTCAAGACAAGTATATATTTTTTTTTTCTCAAATTAAATACCAGTAATTATATAACAGATCGGAAGAGGTGGATGGCGGCGGTGGCACGCGACTCGGCGTAGATCGGGCCGGCGTGCACAGTAACCAGAGGAGCTCCGGTGTGACGCACTGTTCCCTCTGTTTTTTTTTGTATTTTTTTCTTTTTTTTCTATATTTTCTTTATTTTCTTTTCTTTTCTTCTGATTTTCTTTTTCTTTTCTTTTTCTTTCATTTTCTTTTCTTCTCTATTTTCTGATTGGTCCATCTCCTTTTCCTGATTTTTCTTTCCTTTTTTCTTTTCCTTTTTCTTTTTCTTTTTTTTCCTTTTTCTCTCTTTTTTTTCTTCCTTCATCTTCTCCTCACCCTGCTCTTCTCCTCTGTTTTCTTTTATAAACATAAAATTACTATTTAACTTGTGAATCAAATAATGCAAATCCGTCTGTATTACAGGTGAGTCCGATCCGGACCAGAAAATAACCGATACCTCCTTAGTTATTTTCCGACGTGATTTTCCGAGAAATTCCGAAACCCGAAAAATACCAACTTAGTTCCGAAAAATTCACGGAAAAATCACGAGCGCGGGAAAACCCTTGGTTTCGAGAAACGGCTCCCGATTTACCTTGAATTAATTACCCAAGATTAATTCAACAGTAAATCACGGTAAATAGACTTTTACAGTCCCGGTAAATATCCAAAAATTTTACCCGGGCTGTTACAGCCAAATAGTTCAAGCCCAGCCCCAAAACTTCCCAGTCTAGGTGCAAGCCCAGGCCAAGGCAACGGGCTCAAGGCGCTAAAGCCCAGGCCCAGCCCGGCATCCAAGACCCAGACGCAGCCGGGTCACACCCGTTCACAGGAACAGGTCGCTCACCTTACGTGGGCTTGCTGGCAACTATGCGGGACAGCAGACGACGGAATCGGCACGGTCGCGAGGAGGCATGAAGGAGGGGCGCGGCTGCTGGCAGCATGGAGGTACGGGAGCGAGGCGTCGGCTATGGCGGCAATGGCGGTCGTCGGTTGCAGGCGCTTGGAGAAGGCAAATCTGCAGGGCGGCGGTGAGCTGTGTGGAGGCAAGGCGACGACACGGTGCAACGTGCAGGTGGGATGGCAACTCGGGGAGGAGAGGCGGAAGGGAGAAGAGGAAGAAAGAGGGAGAGGAGGCGGTGTGTGGTTCGATGGCTCGGTGGCGGCAGGTGGGGGAAAGAAGAAAAGAAGGAAAGGGAGGGGCACGCGGCAGCTGGTAAGTGCTGGTTGTCGTTTTTTTTCTTTTCTTTTCTTGTTTCTGGCAGAAGGTGTGTGTCTGTGTGTTGTTTTTGCTTTTTTTTTTTTCTTTTCTTTTGGCTCTGGCAGGAAACGAGGAAGAAGAAGTTGATGAGGAAGCTGGGTTGCAGGCAGAAGATGGTTTACTGGGTGGTGCAAGGCATGCAGGAGGTACACTGCTTTTATAGGCAGTGCGCATGGTTAGTGTCACAGGAGTAAAGGCAGGCGCCGCCTGCATAATTGAGCCGCCTCAATTATGCAGCTCTGTCTGCATAATGGAGCATGTTCTGTCCGGACCAGAAAATAACTAAGATACCCTCTTATCTTTATTTCTGGTCCATTCTTTCGAGGATAAACCTGAATTTTCTGAAGATTCCTGGACCCGAAAAATTCCAACTTTGGTCCGCAAAATCCGCAGAAAAATCCGAAATGCGGGGCAAGGCTCGGTTTAGGATTCTGATGCTTGATTTACCTTGAATTAATTACACAAAATTAAATTCAGTGGTAAATCACTGTTTAAAATCTTTTAATTGTCCCGGTAAAAATCTAAATTTTTACCCGGGCTGTTACAGTCTATCCACCTTAAATAGAATTTCGTCCTTAAAATTCACTCTGAAGCTGTAAAAAGATGCGGGTACTGATACCGCATGTGCTCCTCGGCTTCCCATGTAGACTCGTTAGTAGAGTGCTTACTCCACTTAACCTCTACCATAGGAATGGTTCGGTTTCTCAATGTAATGGGATTGCGACATTTAATCCCATTACAACTCCTTATAATCTTTATACCAAGAATTACATTTGCTTCTCCCATATCTTTCATATCAAAATTTTCTAACAAGTACTTCTTGGTATTCTCAACTTGATCCATGTCCGTGCCAAAAATAAGCATGTTATCTACGTATAAGCAAATAATCACACCTTTTCCATCTTTGAATTTGCTATATACGCATTTATCAGATGTGTTAATCTTGTAACCATCTGCAAGCACAACCTCATCAAACTTTTGATGCCATTGCATAGGTGCTTGTTTAAGTCCATACAAGGACTTCTCAAGTTTACAAACCTTATGTTCTTGTCCTTGTAGGACAAAACCTTCTGGTTGTTCCATGTAAACTTCCTCATCCAATTCACCATTCAAGAATGCTGTTTTAACATCCATCTGGTGAATAACCAGGTTATGTATTGATGCAAGTGCAATCAATAATCTTATTGTAGCAATT
>JAKUCV010005043.1:150610-166582 GCA_028386065.3 Turnera subulata | reverse complement strand
ATTTTAGTAAGCATGCATGTTTTGCATTGTTGATCACTTTTGTTAGTGTTAGGAATTATTTCCATTTTCATCATATCTTGCATTTTCCTAACATTCACATGTCCTAACCGATTATGCCATAAGGAAAAAGAAGAAGAATCAACAGTATAAGCAGCAACATACTTATTCTTATTATTGATATTTAACTTGAACATATTCTCATACATGTAGCCTTTGCCAACAAAGACACCACTCTTGGATAGAATAAATTTGTCTGCCTCGAAAACCATTTTGAAGCCAAACTTGTTTAGTATACTTCCGGACACAAGATTCTTCCTTATCTCAGGCATATAGAACACTTCTGTAAGTGTAAGTGTCTCTCCAGAGGTGAACTCGAGATCAACACTTCCTTTGCCTTTGATAGTTGCTTTAGTAGCATTCCCCATGTATAAACTTGAACCATCTTCTAGGGGCTCAAAGGTCTTGAAGAAATCTTTGTCCTTGCAGACATGTTTTGTTGCTCCGGAATCTATCCACCAAGCACCATCTTCTTGTACCATATTGATTTCAGAAATCATGGCTACAAACTTATCAGTTGATGGTGCATCATTCTTGCTTTGAACTTTCTTCCTTTTGAGAAGTCGGCATTCAGACTTGTAGTGTCCTGGCTTGTAGCAATTGAAGCACACAACCTTTTTCTTGATGGACTCATTGTCTTTGAAGCTACTAAATTTTCGCTTTTTAGACTTGTTTTCTTGTCCATCCTCCACCAAGTGCACTTTTGACACTTGAGAATCTTTATCTTCTTCTTCTTTACGAAGGCTCTCCGCAATTCGGAGTTCATTTCCAAGAGCTTGAAGACTAATGTCTTCTTTCTTGTGCTTCAACTGCTTCTTAAATTCTTTCCAAGAAGGAGGCAATTTATCTATAATAGATGCTACAATAATGCCTTCATCCATATTCAAATTATGATGCTTGAATGTACCAAGAATATGCTCAATTTCATGAAATTGCTCCATAATAGATTTATTATCTACCATGCGATAATTATTGAAATTGGAGACAATGAACTTCTTACTTGTAGCATCCTCCTTTAAGTATCTCTGTTCGAGCAACTCCCACAAGTCCTTTGCTGAAGCAGAGTTGTAGTATGTATCGAACATGGTGTCTGACATTCCATTGAGAATGCTTCCCAAGGCAAAGCAATCATCATTATCCCATTTTTTCCGCTTGATAGCATCCTTCTTTGTTTCATCCTCCTTTTCTTCTGGTCTGGGCTCCTTAAGAACATACAAAATTCCCATTGCAGCTAATAGAAAATGCATTTTCTTTTGCCATCTTCGAAAGTAACCATCATCAAAGCACTCCAGCTTTGCGAAGTTTGGCTCCTTTGGCACAACAACCTTGTTCTTCCCCATAATGCAAAATATTGTCTTAAGATTGTTGAACCTCAAAGCTTCTTCCTGCACTGGTACACTGCTTCTTGCACTGTGTGGTGAGGTGGAGTAGACAAGGCTGTGAATATAATAACTGCAGATGCTTCAAGGCGTGCTGCTAATGCCACTTTCCTTAAGACAATATTTGCCACCACCACTTTATCCAAAGTCGGTATGCAACGGTGTCTTGCAAATTCGCCTCAGAGATACAATGAAGCCCCTGGTTGGAGATGTTTTGCATTAACACCAACAACCCCTTGATCACCTTCCAAAAGTAAACAGAATATCTATCTTGTATGGTAACCTCTGCAGTGGTATACCATACAAGAATGCAAGGTATTTTAATGTGGTAGGAAATATTTATTTGACAGGAAAGGAAAGAATAAAAGATGTTTTGTAGGAGGGAATTAGGATGTGTAATTGAGAGAGGTTTGGAGAGAAAAGAGGAAATGTGTAGTAAGAATTTGTTGGAGAGAAATCGGTGTAATAATTTGTACGAATGTTTTATGATGTCCTGGAGAAAGATTTGGAAGGCTTTATATAGGCATCTAGGTGCCTATCCAAAAGGATACTTATTCTTTAATAAATTGCATCTTTTCATTGAAATTTAAACTGTGACTTTTCCAAAAGACACAAAACTGTAACTTTATACATAATGTAATTTTACACCAATATCTTTTCAGGAGACATCTTTTCATACCAAAAGGTACATAGTAAAATTCCTGTGTATTATAAAAATCTCCAACACTATCCTCTCCTCTCATGAAGCTTACTCACACTAAATTTCTTACCACCCACTCTAATTCTATATGGATAAGGATTAATCAAGTTCAAGTCTTTAAAAACACAAAGCTCATTATATAATTAAGCGACTACTTTTAAGTTAATAGTAAATCTCTCCCAAACAATCCACCTTATTGACAAATTGACTCACATTAGAATTCTTATGTACCTAAAGAATACCAATGCATAACCAACAGGGGGCAGCGTACCTCTATATCCAAATTGCAGAATCGCAAGTTGACTCTTGTTACTGAAGCATGTGACACAGCCTCCTAAGGAGGACCCTCACATTTTGTGGTATGATAGGATGTTATGTTTGTGATATGATATCCACCGCGGATTGACTAGTTCCCATCCTTAGTGCGCCTCTATGTGAGTCGACGGTAGTCTATAACTCAGCAAAATCCTTACTATAGTTTTTGAAAGGTGGCTGGGTCAAAATTTGCTCTCAACATTGTTATATTCCATGATTGAGTTTCTGGATCAGTTAACTCACTTACCATAATGCTCTCAACTGCATATAGGGTTTTTTGGACTGCCTGAGGGGGCTCACCTCCATCCAACCTTACATCTTTTCGTGTGTAATATCTTGGTCTATCGACTGTCACTACAAACTAATACGGGACTTTTTCTACACGTTTTTTTCTTACTCATATGTATTTCGGGGAAAACTTCCTAGCAAGTCATCCATGCGAGGACTGTTCCAAGTCAGGAACGTTTTAACTTTAGAACTTTTATAGAATGATGACAGAAAAGGTAAGTGCACCTTTGTTGATATAGTTAGTACCCATCAAATAATTTAAATTATTCTTTATTATATAGTCCAATACTTGTACGACCTCGAAATCACTTCATTTAAGTTATTCTTAACTATACAGTCCCAAACTTATATAATTACAAAATTGCCGAATTATGCAGCCCCATCCCTACGGGGATCTCTCCTATTTAGGAGTGGATTCGGTTTATTTATCTACCCCTCTATATAGAAACATGCTAGATGCTGCTCATTATGCATGCATCCTCAAATCCCTCCCCCCGCCGGCACCGGCATACAATTCTCACCCTCATTGACCTCGAGTATCACATGTCCACCAGCTTCTGGTAGGTTTGTCCCTGAACCACACACCGTCCTAGGAGAATTTTGATGCTCCGCTACCAACTATAATGCCTTAGCTTGTCGACTGTCACTACAAACCAACTAGTGACCTTTTCAACATGTTATTTTCTCACTCACATGTTTCTCTCTTGGAGTTTTTATGGAATGTGGACCGGAAAGATAGATGTTGCTTGTTGTTATAATTAGAACACATCAAACCATTTAAGCTATTCTCATTACACAGTCATATATCTGTACAACCTCAAAATCACTTCATTTGAGCTAGTCTTAATTATACAGTCTCATTTCTATATAATTACGAAATCATCCAATTATGCAGTGCCATCCCTATACAGTCACAAGATCTCTCCTATTTGGGTGTGGTTTCGAATCATTCTTGTGCTACATCGTCTAGAAGCCTGCCAGATGCCCTTCCTTATCCAAGCTCACCCCCAACCTTATCGTACACTTCCCATCCTCGTCGGCCACACTTTGATTTTCTCAATGTTATCCACTGTCTAAAAAGCTCCCTTTTTAATCATGTCTATTTCCTTCAATATACTTCTCCATCCATAACTAGGAATGTGCCCAATTTGGGCTTCCACAAAAACAATATGTATGTAATATTTAGCCTTATGCACGTGAGCTAACAGAGTGTCTAGGCTTTGAGTGAGGCACCAGGCTTGCTTAGCAAGCATTGCATTGTTGAAGTTATCCAACTTCCTAAATCCTAGTCCTCCCATACGTTTTGTTCTACACAACTTGTTCTATGCAATCGAAGAAACTCTATTCCTTCCCTCTACAAGTCCCCCTAGATTTTTCTCCTGACTCTTCCATCTCCTCACAATTACCTTGTGGGATTGACAAACAACTCATGATGTACGTGGGAGTACTCTACACCACTTACTCTAGCAACACCTCTTTCTGTGCTATCAATAGTGTTCCTTTTCCTTATAACCCAGTCGCTTCTTGCAAGCTTTGTCTCCGATGGAACTGAAAATGGTTTTTTGGATCAATCGATCACCTTTGGTAGGCCTAAGTACTTCCGAAATCAGTCAACTGTGCTAAATCCTACCCACTGCAGATATCAATAGCAAATTGTCCGTACATGCTTCGGCTAAAGAAGAATTCTGACTTCTTGAAATTAGTCCTTAAGCTAGATGCTTCTTCGAATGTTTTGGAATAGAGTTAGGATTTCCTTATTGGTTCTATAAAATAGCAAGCAACCATCAGCAAAGAAAAAAAGTGACAAACAGGAATGCACCATGTATTAGGCCCTTCCTTTCTGCAATAGAGATTAACATTGAGAAACCTTCCACACATAGTAAGAACAAATAAAGGGAGAGGAGGTCCCCCTATCGTAGGGTTCAGGTAGGCTGAAAGCTATTATTAGGAACACCATGAATCAAAATAGAATAAGAAACGAATGCAATTCATGATCAAACCAAACCAATCCTTGCGAAAGCCTAAATTTCTAATCATTTCTTTTTTCTAGAAAAGCGCTACTCAACTCTTTCATTAGTCTTATTCATGTCCATTTCAAGTCCAAAAATCCATTTTTTCCCCTTCCACTTCTACATCAAATTTGACCCAAAACGGATTAAAGGCTTGTTTCATCCCTGTGTTAGATGCTAAATTTGGCAGTCATCCGTGTGTTGAAATTTGGCTTTTTTTCATCCCACTGTTCCCCCTAATTGGCCAATTTTAGTCCCTTTAATGCTGACATGGTAAGTTAAATAATGATATTGGGGATAATAACTTAGACGATTGCAATGGACTTTTGCAATGATTTTATTTTTTTTGGTGAAGTGAGAGCACAACATTACCACAAAATCAACGAGAAGCAGAAGCTACATACAAAGAATCCTCAAACAAGAGTCTATCACAAGTCACAGGAGGAGAATCACGAAATACATAATTAGTAGACGAACCAAGGGCAGCCTTGGCGAGAGTATCGGCAACCATATTACTCTCTCTGAAGATGAAACAGAATCCACAGGACGTGAAAGAAGAAACAAGAGAGCAAACACAACACATCAAGGGTGTTGTTTCCAAATGGCTCATAAAATCAAGAAAAACATAATCAATAGACGAACCAAGGGCAGCCTTGGCGAGAGTATCGGCAACCATATTACTCTCTCGAAAGATGAAACAGAACTCACAAGACGTGAAAGAAGAAACAAGAGAGCGAACACAACACATCAGGGGTACTGTTGTTTCCAGACGGCTCATCAAGGGTGTTTTGCAATGATTTTATAGATGTTACATAAACTAATAGTAAACTGACAACAAGACTCATAGACTAACGATCTTAGGAATAAGAATTATATGTAGAACCAAAACTAGGAAAACTGACAATACTATGAAGGAAATAAATATTATATCAACACGACAAAAAATTTGGTACAAATTTTCATCTTTTTTTCTTTATTAGGATCCGGACTAAGACAAATGGCTGGGACAACAGAGTTCATCTAATCCCATTCTCCATTAAAACATAAAAAAAAGATCCACAGATAATTGAATTAATGAATCATCCAATTAGAAATCATGGCCTCCATTTCGCTTGGGTTCACGCACTCTAGGACCTTGTCCAGCTCCGTAGTACCCACTGAAGAATACTGCGAAAGTAATCTATGTTGGGATATGTTCTATTTGTTATTATTAATATTATATAGTGATATTTCATTATACTGTTTTTTTGAAT
The DNA here is from genome assembly GCA_028386065.3 of Turnera subulata. Classification (NCBI taxonomy): domain Eukaryota; kingdom Viridiplantae; phylum Streptophyta; class Magnoliopsida; order Malpighiales; family Passifloraceae; genus Turnera; species Turnera subulata. Next base: position 160,581 of record JAKUCV010005043.1, on the reverse strand, counting down.
TAGTACTTTTATTTGTTTATAACTCACCTACTGTTGTTATTATTAAATTTTTTAAGATGGACCTGAAGAAGCAAACTCACAAGAGGAGGAGGGCTCTAGTGGAGGCAACTCAAAAGATGAGATATGTTCCATTCCTTCAGTACTTAATTTCGTCAAAACTCATTGGATCCCAGGAATGGTTCCATACTACAAATATTTTGATGTACGTTCTTGATTATTGCTTGTGGCTGTGACTACACTACTAACTCTTATTGCTAGCCAAATCATTTTGCAAGTGATTAGCAAATATGGGCAGATGTGTATGGAGGGGCTGCTAATTGCATTCTAATTTCTTGGACATACATATCTCATTCTATGTTTGTATTGTTCTGAACCAAAATATAATACCGACATCGTGTATTAGATTTGGATCATTGATTGTCCTTGCATATGTTCTGGTAATGAGAAATATGTTATCAAGAAAGATACCTAAAGAGAATGTCAAATCAATTTAAAATTGGAGTTAATGAAATCGGCGGCAGGCAAGTAAAAATGAACTGGTGCAAACTGCTTTGATTCATTGTATTGATATGCGGCATCCTTCTGCCTATCATCACCAAACATGACCAGTGAACTTTTCTTATGTCTGAGCCGGGTTTGATAATTATGATAGGCCCAATTTTTTTAACCTTTACCTTTTAAATTTTTTATCTTATCCAGTTCGGAAACCTATACGGTTTTCAAAACCTTGCCTCATCCCCATATCATCATACTACGATAAAATAAATTTTTTGTCTCTATACTTGCCTCGAGTTTTGAATGCGGTCATTGTGTTTAATTTTTATAGATTTTGGTCATTGCACTATTATATTTTCATTAAATTTAGTACTTCTAAAAATATGTCATGATGACCACGATTTTTCATTTCAAAATGTTTAGCTAAAAATCTCTTGGTGTCGTGCAGTAAGCCTAGCAAGTAATATGTCATCGTAAAACCAAAAAAATAAATTTACTCCCACTGAACTTTTGGTATATATAATCATCAAATGCATCCATCTCAACACCAAACGTGATAGTAATTTTATGAAATTTATGTTACAATTGACAGGAAACTTTTTTTTAGCATAGATGGATTTATGTAATTTGCAAACCATTTTACTAAGGTCACTCAAAAATTTTTGGTTGCACTATATAAATTGTCTCATCAATGTTGCATTGAGAAACACAGTCTTTACACCTATCTGATATTGCTCGAGGTCAAAATGAGCCATAAATGTCATTATTATTCTAAATCAGTCTTTAGATGAAATTGAAGAGAAAATCTCTTTATAGTCAATACCTTCCTATTGAGTTAACCCTTTGTGACAAGACGAACCTTATATTTTTAGGCATTGCCCTTTGAATCCCTTTTGATTTTAAATATTCATTTAAACCAACAAGTTTTGCACCTTCAGGCAACTCGCCAAGATCCCAAACATCATTATCTTTCATGTATTTCATCTCTTCATTCATGGCATCGCTCTACTTTTGAGAGTTAGAACTCTGTATGACTTGACAGAAATTGATAGGATCGCCTTCCATCAAAACTATATTTTCCTCATGTTCTTGGAAAAAGACATAAAATTGTACTTCTCCTCTCTCTAGTAGACCTCTTTAGTGGCACTTGTTCTTGAGGATGTTGAGTTTACTCCTTATAAATATTCTCATGACTTTGGAGAGGTACTTCTTCATTGTTATCTTGAATAACATTAATGATAAGAACTTGATTATCGTCTTCAGTAACCATAAGAGGAAAATTAAAATCCTCTTCAAAGGCAATGTCCCTTACACTATCTTCCCCCTCAAACTCAACTTCTTCAAAAAAATCTTGAATTTTACGTGTAAAAAAATGTTCCAGTTGTGGGATCATAAAACTTCTACCCCCTTGATCTCCCACGATATCCAACAAGATAGCAACTAACTATTCTTTAATTCTATTTCTTTTCATTTGGCCTATATGCCTCAGCAAGACAATCCCGAATTACATAGAAGCCTAATACTAGGCTTATTTGCATTCCATAATTCATAAGTGGTTTTGGTCGGTGCTTTAGTTGGAACCCGATTAAGAATATGAGTTGTTGTTTTTAGCGCTTCTCCCCAGGGAGATTCTGGTAAGGTAGAATGACACATCATACTCCTTATCATATCCTTAAGTATGTCGTTACGACCTACATCTCTAAGCAAAACCATTCATGCTAGGTGTACCTAACACTATGTATTGAGGGACTGTATCTTAGTCCTTTAGAAGTTTAGCAAAAGCCCTGGAGGTAGTTCACCTGCTCCATCATATCTACTATAGTATTCACCATCAGGAACAAATCTGATAGCTTTGATTCTTTTGCCAAGTTAATTTTAAACTTCAACTTTAAATACCATAAAAAGGTTAATGGTATATTTGGTACCCTTACTGAAACGCCCCGACCCGTATTTATCAGATACAGTAAACACGTACTGAAACTGTCCTTATTGAATAGCAGCTAGTACAAATGTAGCAAAATACAGTATAATATCAATCCAAATACAACATCTGTCACCCATACTCGGTGATCATTATTCAATCCTCACACTATCTCACAACAGCAGTAGCAGAAAATTATAGCAGCAACATAGGCAAAGTGACAAACACACACAGCAGCGGAAGTCTTTTATGATGAGATGCAATGGAGGTATGGATCCGGAGTCTGGTGGAGAAGATGGAGCAGTTGTCGAACCCGTCCTGTACTACGAGCAAACGCATCCTACGTGATGAAACCACGTAGGCGAGGGGTGAGTCCGAAGCGCTAACCGGTACAACAATGTACAATCATGGATAAATAGTAATATGCAAGCAACTATAATACAACAGAAGTAATACACAGGCAACAGCCAAGACATCACTGACAAATCTGCACCAAGGCTAAAAGACAACAAACCATTATTATCTGTTACCAAATTTTATTTTTATCGGGCCCCGTCACGGTTAAGCTAGGGTCGTACCTGGTTATCAACTAGCTCCGGATGCCAGATCAAATAGAACCCCGGGGTAGAAATCCCAAAAATAATCAAAACGGGATAGACATCTAAGCATCGGCATGCTTATCACAAGTCACCCAATCATGGCCACCACAGAACTAGCCTCTAACCATCTAGCCGTACCACTACTTCACACGTGACACTTATGTCATCATCTTTTTCGTGTTCAATCACAACACGATTTCCATTTTCCAATTCCTAACTTCCAAGTTATTCGTCTTAATCACAATTAACAGTCCATTCTAATCCAACAACAACAACAACAACAATAATAACAAAGGACCCATAAACAATTCCAACAGTTCAATCAAGGAAATCAAGAATCAAGTAAAAACACAACAGTATTATAGGCAACATATCAAAGGTTATCCATCCTCACCTTAGCCGATTATCTAACCCTGGAATTACTCAATAGGTTCCAAGACTGGTTCCTCGGGAAATTGCTCTTTTTCGACTCCTATATAACAAATAATAGTATGCACAATAAGATGCACATTATTGATATGTATATGATGATCTAATATTGTAAACCGTAAATTAAAACACTAAATGGGCTCTAGTATCGCTCGGGTTATATTCCATTATCATCATTGTTCTCCATTATAATCCATGTGCCAAATATTATACCATGCTTATACCCGGATATTATTCCGGTACCATACTTTGATAATACCCTTTCCAAAAATATTTCCATAAAATTTATTTATTTATTATATCGTATATTCTTTTCCAAAAAAATAATCATCACAAAATAATTTTTCCAGGAATTGATATTTTATACTTTCCGAAATATCCCAAAGTATCATATACTACATATTTCCCAAGATATAAATTTATAAATGTATACATACTCATTTTCCAAAATTGTACCATATAATATATACTTTTTTAAAAGATATAAGATGAAAAAGTAATTATCTCATTTATAATCATATACATACCATTACTGTTTTCTCAGAAAATTATTTACCATATATATATATCTTTTTCTAAAAAGTATTCATATATATTTTTTTCAAAGGATATAATCATTACCTTGATTTTCCCAAAATATTGTCATCTCAAAGTACTATATTTTTCCAGAAGATATTTTCCCATTTATATATTTTTTTCGAAAACATAATTATATATATATTATTATCATTCTCTTTTTCTTTTTTAAAAATCAACGGACTGGGCCAAATAGTTCAAGGCCAGCCCCAAAACTTCCTAGTTTAGGTGCAAGGCCCAGGCCAAGGCAACGGGCTCAAGGCGCTAACGCCCAGGCCCAGCCCGGCATCCAAGACCCAGGCGCAGCCGGGTCACACCCTTTCACAGGAACAGGTCGCTCACCTTACGTGGGCTTGCTGGCAACTGCGCGGGACAGCAGACGACGGATGCGGCACGGTCGCGAGGAGGCATGAAGGAGGGGCGCGGCTGCTGGCAGCGTGGAGGTACGGGAGCGAGGCATCGGCTATGGCGGCAATGGCGGTCGTCGGTTGCAGGCGCTTGGAGAAGGCGGATCTGCAGGGCGGCGGTGAGCTGTGTGGAGGCGAGGCGACGGCACGGTGCAACGTGCAGGTGGGATGGCAACGCGGGGAGGAGAGGCGGAAGGGAGAAGAGGAAGAAAGAGGGAGAGGAGGCGGTGTGTGGTGGTCGTTGGTGGTGTGTGGTTCGATGGCTCGGTGGCGGCAGGTGGGGGAAAGAAGAAAAGAAGGAAAGGGAGGGGCACGCGGCAGCTGGTAAGTGCTGGTTGTCGTTTTTTTTCTTTTCTTTTCTTGTTTCTGGCAGAAGGTGTGTGTCTGTGTGTTGTTTTTTCAGTTTTTTTTTTTCATTTCTTTTGGCTCTGGCAGGAAACGAGGAAGAAGAAGTTGATGAGGAAGCTGGGTTGCAGGCAGAAGATGTTTTACTGGGTGGTGCAAGGCATGCAGGAGGTACACTGCTTTTATAGGCAGTGTGCATGGTTAGTGTCACAGGAGTAAAGGCAGGCGCCACCTGCATAATTGAGCCGCCTCAATTATGCAGGTCTGTGAAACTCCCGTGTCCCAATTTAACAATAAAATACTAAAACTCAAGGAATTTACCAAAATACCCTTGAAACCCTGGACACGAAAATCAATATCAAAAACAATATCCAAGATTCTCAATAAAAACGAGATGTCATAAGGTACAAAACAATCCGGCTTAACAAGCCACAAATCAAACCCGGCATCCTGCCGATACATCATCAATAGTAAATCCCGGCAACCCGCCGATAATGTAAACCAAAATCAATAGACATCTCAATAAAGAAAAATCCAAAGCAGCGGAAGAAGTAAAAGGAATAAAAATATGAGAAACAAACAGTATGCATGCCGACACTATGGATCCAACCGGGAGAACAAGCACGGCTCCCTGCTGGGATGTCCACGTCCGTACTCCGGAAAAAAAAGAAAGTGACTGCACGCTATCTATGGGTCTGAAAAACAGCGTCGGCGATTATGTGAGTCGCCTACTCAGTGAGCAATATATTTCTAATTATGAGAGTGTGCAGATCAAGTCCGAAAGGGAAGAAGAGCAACAAGACATGCAGGCAAACATACAACAGTCAGTACTAACATGCCAACACAATCAAGCATCTGTTTATTATTCTTCATCTGTTGTGTGTTAAGATTTCTTATTATATTTTATTATTCAGGGCCCCCTACTGTGTGCGTTGAGCTCGGTCCCGTCTCATGAGACAACCAGGCATAAGCCCAAATACAACCAGGCACGAAGCCCAACATAACCATAGAGAGAGAGAGAGACAGAGAGAAAGAGGGAGGTAGAAAGGGGGGAGGTAGAAGGAGGAAGGTAGAAACCGGTCATCACAGACCCACATGCAAATCTGCATAACACTTGCTAATCCGCAAGCAAACCCGAGGGGTATTACTTCCCGCTCGAAACAACCGGTCATCAGCACACAGTAGCCTAACTTCTACTGTACATTACCTTTATCCACAATTATAAGTCCATGTGTGCCATTAGTTGTGATTTAACAGGGTTGTGTGATAAAACAGCTTAAACAGATCACTGGGTCTCCGACCCACAACGCATGACACAAATCACCCAAAATCACACATGTTATAATCCATAACAAATCCAACATCCTGCTCATAAGCAAACAATACACTTAGGCACACAATACAGATTACAGCATGTTAGCAAACAAGCATGCAACTGAAACAAACCATTCCAACGAGCTCATGCATACAAACATAAAAAGACATATAAAGTCACCTCAACGACGATTGTCCTGTGGAGCCTTTCCCAAAACCGATCCTCCAGCTCCCGAGGTATTACCCGTGCCTGAATACCGGCACACACAACAAATTACAAACACAAACAATAAAGACGTGCACGCATGCAACTATAATGCTCAACTGAGTTAAACCCGACCCAGTTAGTCGACTATGTAATTCCCTGGTCTAAACCCGACTTAATGTTCTCTTCACCAAACTCCGAGTAACGGAACCTAAGGTTCACCGGGCTTAAGCCCAACTAAGTCCAAGAGTAATCCCCGAGCCTATGGCCCACTCATTATGTCGTTTAATGAATTCCCGGCCTAAAGTCCAATCTAAGCCCAATTATAATTTCCGGGCCTAAAGCCCACTTCCATAAGCCCTTATTTAATTAATTATAGAATTGGGCTCAAAGCCCGTTACTTAAGTCCAAGTCAATTCGATGTCCAAAGATTCCCGGCCTAAGGTTCTACCCGTGTCGGTATTTATCGGCCTAAGGTTCTACCCGTCTCGGTTTCCACTAATTACAATTAAATACATGACCCAATTCCGAATATAAGTACATGCCGGATGTAGATTTAAAATACACCATTTATACCGTGGAATGCCGAAATAACGACCCGAGCCTTCGCCGAAAAATTCCCGAGCCTCGCCGGAAAATTCCTGAGCCTTCGCCGGAAAATTCCCGAGCCTCGCCGGATTCCGGTGACCTTGCCGGAATTCACCCAAAACTGCCAGAAACCAAACAGCCAATATATTCACTTCACGGCAACAATTACACAACACAAACCGACAAGGAAACAGGAAGGAAAAATCGCATCCTTACCGAAAATTTGCTGCAAAACCCAAATCTGCCCTCCTCTGCCGGCAGAACACACGCAACCACGCACCCACACACCCACAGCAACACGACTACACAATCCCACTGCCGGAGAAACCACACCGGAACCACCCCGATTAACCACCCCACAACACCGTCGAACCCAAACAACAACGACACAAACCATCAACACACAAATAACAACCCACGACAACCATCCATCAACACCAAACGAACCATCCCCACTAAACAGAGTTACAAAAAAACAAAACCCGATTTAACACACCGGCCCGAAAAGAAAAACGAAAACAAGAGATGAAAGGAAAGAAGGAGGGGGGGTCGGGCTTACCCGACTACGGCGGCGGTGATGGCCTGCAGCACGTGCAGCGGCGGCTCGACGGGAAGGAAGAGAGGGAGAAAAGGAGAGACGGCCGGAGTGAGGAGGAAAGGAGAGGAAAGAACCCGAATCGGGAGAGGAAGGAGGAAGAGAGGAAGAGAAGAGGGAGAGAGAGAGAAAAAAGAGAATGGAGAGAGAGGAAGAGAAAAAAGAGAGGAGAGTGGGAGAAGGGAGGGGGGTCGGCTGCGGCGGTTTGGAGGAGAAGAGTAGAAGAAGAGAAAAGAAGGAATAGAAAAGAAGAAGGGAGAAGGGAAAAAGGGATTTTTAGGGCTTGACCAGCCCGAGCTCAAAACGACGCCGTTTTGAGCTTGGGCGTGGTCAACCCGCCCAAGTCAAACCTTGTTGTTTTTTTTTTTGTGCAAAACCCAAAACGACGTAGTTTTGAAAGAAACCAAGCTAAACCTCACTTTTCACCCGATCTCGAATCCGTATCCAACGGATCCCGAACCGTGAACAACACCAACTTAAAATTGACATTTCCAAGGCTTAGTAACCAATTTCTTCGACTAAAACTCGAAAATAACTCAAGGGTAAAATTGGAATAAAATTTCGAAAATTCCGAAAAAATTAAATTATGAAAATTCGGGGCGTTACAGTCTGTCTGCATAATGGAGCATGTTCTGTCCAGACCAGAAAATAACTAAGATACCCTCTTATCTTTATTTCTGGTCCATTCTTTCGAGGATAAACCTGAATTTTCTGAAGATTCCTGGACCCGGAAAATTCCAGCTTTGGTCCGCAAAATCCGCAGAAAAATCCGAAATGCGGGACAAGGCTCGGTTTTGGATTCTGATGCTCGATTTACCTTGAATTAATTACACAAAATTAAATTCAATGGTAAATCACTGTTTAAAATCTTTTAATTGTCCCGGTAAAAATCTAAATTTTTACCCAGGCTGTTACACTCTATCCACCTTAAATAGAATTTCGTCCTTAAAATTCACTCTGAAGCTGTAAAAAGATGCGGGTACTGATACCGCATGTGCTCCTCGGCTTCCCATGTAGACTCGTTAGTAGAGTGCTTACTCCACTTAACCTCTACCATAGGAAAGGTTCGTGTTAGAACCTATGTCTTCATGGTTCATTCATTACAGGTTTTGATAAATGACAAACCAAGATCATAACAATGATGAAGCAAAAAGAAATCAAGCAAACAAGTACTCAACCCCAAAGTGATCAAGAATTCAAGTGAAGATATGATCAAGAAGCAAAAGGATCAAAGTGAATGATCACAAGAATTGAAGAGCCAAGAAAGAAGAGTTAGATCCATAAATTGTACAAGGTATAACACTCAACTCTTCTAGGACATTGGCTCAAAATAAGATGAATTTTGCTCATGCATAACATAACATATTTCCAAGCATAAAAATGTTTTTCGAGCTTTGAACATCGATGTTGTAGATTTAAACATCGATGTTCCTGCCTTTGCACAATTCTTCAAAACAGGCAGAAGGCTCAGAACATCGATGTTGGCTTCCTAAACATCGATGTTCTAGTGACCGTTGCTTTTAAAATTAGTCATAACATCGATGTTCCCATTTGTAACATCGATGTTCCATATTGGTCAGTTTCAATTTGTTTTTGCCGAGCCAAAATAACATCGATGTTGCCTCCTAAACATCGATGTTCCTGCCTTCAAAGAATTTTCCAGAAATTGGCAGTAGGCAAATAACAACGATGTTGGAATCCTGAACATCGATGTTCTCATGACCGTTGCATTTGAAAATATCCTTTACATAAGCAAAACATCGATGTTGGATTTCATAACATCGATGTTCTTCAATGGTCAGCTTTAATCATTTTTCACAGAAGCAAAATAACATCGATGTTGTGAGTTAAACATCGATGTTCTTCAAGAATCAGTTTTCATCTCATTTTCACAGGAGCAAAATAACATCGATGTTGGGTTATAAAACATCGATGTTCCTCACATGATGATTTAATGGATTTTACACAGAATCAAAATAACATCGATGTTGGGATTGAGAACATCGATGTTTTAGTTACCGTTAGCCCAAAATTCAAATTTAATGGGCAAAACATCGATGTTCTACCTTTAAACATCGATGTTTTAGTCGTTGAGCAGACAACTTTTTAGCACCCACTATGTTTTGTTTAAGACTGTTTTTGGGTGGATTTAAAACGGCCCTATAACTTTCCAGAGCTATAAATTGAGCATTTTTAGCTCTGTTTTAGAGGAGAATCAACTCTCTACTTACATGCATTCAATTCATACATTCATCAAATCTTAATTGAGCCAATATCCTATTTAGGATTTGAGAGTTGCCCTTTTAGAGCTTAAATTCTGTAACTCATATCTACTCTTTGAGAGAGTCTCTTGTTTGAGTGATTGTGTACTTACACACCTTAAGGGAGGTTAGTTCCCTTGGTTAGATTCACAAGAAGAGGTGTATATCTTCTTGTGTGAAAAGTCTTGAAGTGAGGTATCTTCAAGCAAGAGAGCTGAAGTTCATGTGACTTGAAC
>JAKUCV010005043.1:97769-150259 GCA_028386065.3 Turnera subulata | reverse complement strand
AAGAGGTAAGTACTTCCTATTCGAGTGATGATTATACATTTGAAGAGCTGCAAGATGCATTTAGTGAAGTATATAGTAAATTCATTTCAGTTTCTAAGGTCAATAAGAATTTAAAGAAACAAATTACAACCTTAGAAAATGATAATGAGAAATTATCAAATGATAAGGATGAGTTATCAAGTAAGATTGATAAGCTTGATAAAGAAAAGCATGCTCTTAATATGTCTTGCAATGAACTTAATGAGAAGATATCCTCGAATGTATGTGCTTGTGTTGAATTGGGAAAAGAGAAAGAATTTCTTAAGAATCAAGTTGATGATCTGAAGAAAACAATAGAGAAATTTACAAATGGCAGAGATAGTCTTAATCTTCTCCTAGGACAACAAAGAAGTCCAACACAAAAAGAAGGATTGGGTGCATCTAATGTGTCAAATGATGTCAAACCTGCTATGCTTAATGCTAAGACATATAAACATGGTGCTTCATCTTCTACTCATAATACTAGATCACATGTTCATGACACAAGATCACACATTCATTATAGAAGGTCATATGCTCAAAATGCCAAACCAAATGCAAGTAGTGGAAAAGTTCACTATGCTAAATTGTATGCTTACAATGTTAGATCAAATGCTAATGTTAGAGGACCACATGTACACAGCGCTAAAAATGAAAGTTCTCATTTTACTAAACCTAGGAAACATATGACTCAATTTAGGGAAAACAAGATTATACCTAGGGAAGACAAGTATAATAGATTGCATGAACAAAGGCAATATGGTACCTATAACCATCCTATAAGAATGTACAATCCAAATGTTATTTGCCACTATTGTAATAGGATAGGACACATTGCCCCGGTATGTTTTACTAGGCATAGACATTGGGCTATTCGGCATGTTCCTAACCCTCAAGGACCCAAAAAGATTTGGGTACCAAAATCCTTTTGATTTGCTTTGCAGGTATGCTTGAAGGCATCAAGAGTACTTTAGTACCTTGACTGCGGATGCTCCAAGCAAATGACCAAAGAAGCATCCAAATTCTTGAAAGTGGCCACACTCGTTTGATTTCGGTAGAAATGCAAGGATCAGAAGATGTTCGGCACCCCTCACTAAGACCAAGAGAAAGGGGGAATATGGCTTGCTGTAGAAGTAACATAATGAGGAAGAAGCTACTGATGAAGATGATGATAATGATGGAAACTAGGAACCATCTTTCTAAACCCTTATCCTTGTTATCCTTTATGTTTTGTTTTCCATAAAATACTTTGCCATATGCATGAACTTAGGGGGAATTATAAGTCATACCTTAAGGGGGAAGAATAAATATATGCATCATCATTTCTTTTTGCTAATGCCAAAAGGGGGAAGATAAGAAGAAGTATATGTACATGCATCAAAATAGGGGGAATTATTGTTACTAATATTGGCATATACTTCTAGTTGTTTGTCATTATCAAAAAGGGGGAAATTGTTAGAACCTATGTCTTCATGGTTCATTCATTACAGGTTTTGATAAATGACAAACCAAGATCATAACAATGATGAAGCAAAAAGAAATCAAGCAAACAAGTACTCAACCAAAATGATCAAGAATTCAAGTGAAGATATGATCAAGAAGCAAAAGGATCAAAGTGAATGATCACAAGAATTGAAGAGCCAAGAAAGAAGAGTTAGATCCATAAATTGTACAAGGTATAACACTCAACTCTTCTAGGACATTGGCTCAAAACAAGATGAATTTTGCTCATGCATAACATAACATATTTCCAAGCATAAAAATGTTTTTCGAGCTTTGAACATCGATGTTGTAGATTTAAACATCGATGTTCCTGCCTTTGCATAATTCTTCAAAATAGGCAGAAGGCTCAGAACATCGATGTTGGCTTCCTAAACATCGATGTTCTAGTGACCGTTGCTTTTAAAATTAGTCATAACATCGATGTTCCCATTTGTAACATCGATGTTCCATATTGGTCAGTTTCAATTTGTTTTTGCCGAGCCAAAATAACATCGATGTTGCCTCCTAAACATCGATGTTCCTGCCTTCAAAGAATTTTCCAGAAATTGGCAGTAGGCAAATAACATCGATGTTGGAATCCTGAACATCGATGTTCTCATGACCGTTGCATTTGAAAATATCCTTTACATAAGCAAAACATCGATGTTGGATTTCATAACATCGATGTTCTTCAATGGTCAGCTTTAATCGTTTTTCACAGAAGCAAAATAACATCGATGTTGTGAGTTAAACATCGATGTTCTTCAAGAATCAGTTTTCATCTCATTTTCACAGAAGCAAAATAACATCGATGTTGGGTTATAAAACATCGATGTTCCTCACATGATGATTTAATGGATTTTACACAGAATCAAAATAACATCGATGTTGGGATTGAGAACATCGATGTTTTAGTTACCGTTAGCCCAAAATTCAAATTTAATGGGCAAAACATCGATGTTCTACCTTTAAACATCGATGTTTTAGTGGTTGAGCAGACAACTTTTTAGCACCCACTATGTTTTGTTTAAGACTGTTTTTGGGTGGATTTAAAACGGCCCTATAACTTTTCAGAGCTATAAATTGAGCATTTTTAGCTCTGTTTTAGAGGAGAATCAACTCTCTACTTACATGCATTCAATTCATACATTCATCAAATCTTAATTGAGCCAATATCCTATTGAGGATTTGAGAGTTGCCCTTTTAGAGCTTAAATTCTGTAACTCATATCTACTCTTTGAGAGAGTCTCTTGTTTGAGTGATTATGTACTTACACACCTTAAGGGAGGTTAGTTCCCTTGGTTATATTCACAAGAAGAGGTGTATATCTTCTTGTGTGAAAAGTCTTGAAGTGAGGTATCTTCAAGCAAGAGAGCTGAAGTTCATGTGACTTGAACTTTCAGGTTTAGGATTCTTGTGACTAGAATTCCTAGGTTGTAATGGTTTGTTAAGCACCCGTAAGCTTAACATAGATAGTGAAATCTTCAAGTGAGACTTGAAGGGCTGGATTAGCCACACTAGTAGAGTGTGTGTGAACCAGGATAAATTGCTTGTCCTTCATTCTTTCAATTCCGCATTTAATTCCTGCTTATTTCATTTTTATTAGATTATCGCTATTCACCCCCCTCTAGCGAAGGGCTATTCTTCTAACAGTTCGGTTTCTCAATTGTCGTACTTCGTGGGGAAGAATCTGGTCTGGCATCTCTATACAGGTGAGATCCTTTGCCACTTCTACATCTGCCGTTATTACAACATGACTCAGATCTGATCGGCATCTCCTCAGCTTAGAGACATGGAACACATCATGAATGCGTGATAACTCCTCAGTTAATGACAACCTGTAGGCCAAAGGTTCGATCCTTTCGATGATCTCATACGGCCCAATGTATCTAGGACTCAGCTGTCCTCTTTTTCTGAATTTGATAACTCCCTTCCAAGGCGCAACTCGGAAAAAACTTTTTCTCCAACCTTGTACTCCATCTCACGCTGATGCTTGTCGGCAAAACTCTTGTGTTGGTCTTGGGCAGCTCTTACACTCTGCTTCACTGTCTGGATCTTGTCAACTATCTGTTTGACCAAATTCGAACCAACGATCAGACGAAGACCATCTTCATCCCAACTAACTGGACATAGGCACTTTCTTCCACAGAGAGCTTCAAAAGGTGGCATCCCAATACTGGAATGATAACTGTTGTTGCAGGAAAACTCTGCCAAAGGAAAGTATTGGTCCCAACTTCCACTGAAGTTAAGTGCACAAGCCCTTAGCATGTCTTCCAACGACTGGATGGTTCTTTCTGACTGTCCGTCTATCTGAGGATGAAAAGTAGTACTGAAGCTCAACCTGGTTCCCAAAACTGCTTGTAAGCTCTTCCAGAAACTTGAGGTGAATCTGGGATCTCTGTTAGAGACTATGGACTTAGGAATCCCATGTAGCCTCACAGTCTCAGCAACATACAGCTTGGCCAACTTGTCTAGGGTATCGGTCTGCCGAATGGGAAGGAAATGAGCTGGCTTTGTTAGTCAATCAACGATAACCCAGATAGGATCATGTTGCTTCCGATTCAACGGTAATCCAGCCAAAAAATCCATAGTGATCATCTCCCACTTCCATTCTGGTACTGTCAACGATCTCATCTTGCCTGCTGGAGCCTGATGTTCAGCTTTCACCTGCTGGCAAGTAATGCACTTGGCAACATATTCTGCCACATCTTTCTTCATAGGCGGCCACCAATAATAGCTCTTCAGGTTCTGGTACATCTTGGTACTTTCGGGAAGCATAGCATTACGGTGTCTTATGTCCTTGTTTTAGAATCTGACTGCGCAAATCACCGACTTTGGGAAAACATACTCGATTCCCAATCATCAGTGCATCATCCTTGGCAAAGTGGAACTTATCTTCTTTACCACTGCAGACTACCTCTTTCAGCTTGATCAGGTCAGGATCTCTATCTTGTAGCTCGATAATCCAACCTCTCAGGTTAGACTTGACACTAATATGTGTCAACAAAGCTCCTATCTCATCTACTGACAAATCAACTCCCAACTTCCTTAACTCGATAAGTGAAGGCACCGAGTAAGTAGCGGAGGCATCTTCTGGCTGTCTCCGGCTCAAAGCGTCAACTACAACATTGGCCTTCCCTGGGTGGTACTCAATGGTACAATCATAATCATTCAGTAACTCAACCCAACGTCTTTGTCGCAGGTTAAGTTCCTTCGGAGTCATGATGTACTTGAGACTCTTGTGATCTGTGAAAATCCGGCATCTTTCTCCAAACAGGTAATGTCGCCAGATCTTCAAAGCAAAGATCACTGCAGCCATCTCCAGGTCATGTGTGGGGTAGTTCTTCTCATGTAGTCTCAACTGTCTAGAAGCATAAGCTATCACTCGGCCTTCTTGCATCAGAACTGCTCCCAAACCAAGACCTGAAGCGTCACAAAATAGCACGTACTCCACTCGTGGCTTTGGTACTGTCAATACTGGCGCTGATGTCAACTTCTTCTTCAGCTCATCAAAACTCTTCTGACAAGCTTCAATCTAAACAAAAGCTTGATCCATCTGTTAGAACTCATCCCCCCTCTAGCAAAGGGCTATTGTACTAACACCATCCTCAACAGCTTGGTCGTGGCACTAGCTATCAAGGAGAATCCCTCAATGAAACTTCGGTAATATCCTACAAGGCCAAGAAAACTTCTGACCTCGGATACCGTCTTAGGAGGCTCCCATTCTAGAACAGCTTTCACTTTGGCAGGGTCTACTTTTATCCTATCCCCAGATACAATATGTATGAGGAAAGCAACTTCCTCGAGCCAGAACTCGCACTTGCTGAACTTGGCATATAACTGCTTCTCTCGCAGCTTATGGAGCACTAACCTCAAGTGTTCTTCGTATTCTTCCCTGTTCTTCGAGTAGATCAGGATGTCGTCCATAAAGACTTCCACAAACTTGTCCAAGAACTCGCTCAGAACCAAGTGCATCAAGCACATAAAGATTGTAGGTGCATTGGTCATGCCAAAAGGTACCACTGTAAACTCAAAGTGACCATACCGTGTGCGGAAGGTAGTCTTTGGTATGTTCTTTTCTACAATCTTGATCTGATGGTAGCCAGACCAAAGATCGATCTTTAAGAACACAGTAGCTCCTTCTAACTGGTCAAAGACATCGTCAATTCTGGGCAACGGATACTTGTTCTTCACCGTCACCTTATTTATCTGCCGATAGTCTACGCACATGCGCAAACTACCGTCCTTCTTCTTAACAAAAAGCACTGGCGAACCCCAAGGTGATGTACTAGGTCTGATAAAACCCTTTTTTAGCAGCTCATCCAACTTCTTCTTTAACTCTTGGAGCTCTATCGGTGCCAATCGGTATGGAGCCATCGATATAGGTGTAACTCCTGGTATCAGGTCGATGGTGTACTCAACCTCTCTGTCAAGTGGCAATCCTGGCAGATCACCAGGAAAAACATCTGGGAACTCCTTCACCACTGTGATATCTTCCAACAATAGAGTCTGAACTTCTTCGCCCTTAACATGCGTCAACAAGGCGTCTGGACCATACAGCTTCATTTAGAAGTCTTGCTTAGTAGAGATACTGCATGTGGTAGCAGCTCTCCTAATACCTATAACCAAAACCTATCACCCATCGTCGAAAGTAAGTAGCAGTTCCTTGGTTCGACAGTTTACCATAGCCCCATATCTCGATAACCAATCCATCCCTAGGATTATGTCCAAACCTCCCATGCTCATCACTACCAACTGTGCAAGGAAAACCTCGTTGTCATACGAAAGAGAAACGTCTCTGCACATATATGCTAACCTAACCACTATGCCCGCGGGTAACCTAACCCTCAACAGACGTGTTAGATTCTCTTCCGTACAATTATGTTGTATTGCAAAACTTTGTGCGACAAAGGAATGTGTAGCACCAGGATCAATCAAGGTATTTGCAATACCACCAAAGACTATAAAAGTACCTACTATAACATCAGCATTCTCTGGATCTTCCTCAACGGTGATCATAAACGCTCTTGGCACTACTGCACTCTGATTCATGGCTGCCTGGGTTCTTACAGGAACAGCTCCACGTTCTCGGCCAACTCTAGATCCACTGGGAACGCTGGCCACTGATGCTTGCACTGTCTGTGCAGGAACTATAACTCCGGACCTTCCCAACTTAGGACATGAAGATCGGTAGTGCCCCATCTCATTACACTCACAATACCTCACCTTAGATAGAGGAAGTCTAGGGCGAGTGTCTCCGGATGAAATACCACGGTTGTTGTTGTAGCTGTTACTCCATCCTCGACCCTGGGACGCTGGCAAGGATCTGTTGGCGGTAGTCTGGAAACTTTTGTTCTGGTTTCCACCACTCTGTGCAAATTTTTTTCCCGGATCTCTTCCATCTCTCTTTCGTTCCCCATCTAGATAACCTCTGCTCGAAGGGCATTCGCAAGCATGTCCTGATAGGTCTCATAGACTTTGCATCCCATAACAGTCTGGATACAAGGCCTAAGCCCATCCTAGAAATGCTTGCACCTAGCCTCTGGTGTAGATACAAACTCTGTCGCATAGATGGACAACCGGTCAAACTGGATCTCACAGTCATTCACTGACTATCCAATTTGTTGTTGCAGACTCAGGAACTCTTGCTTAAGCTAGTCTTGATAGACATCTGTGACAAACTTCCTTCGGAACATCTCTGAAAACTATGCCCAAGATATGGTAACTGGTTTTGGTAGGTTCCGTGTGGCTGATTCCTACCAGTTAATTGCAAGATTTCGGAACATGGAAGCGGTATACCTAGGCCACATGTTATCGGTGTATTTGAGCATCAGCATCACTCGGTGAGTTTGACGAAGCCAATCGTCTGCTGCTTGAGGGTTGGTGACCCCCCCATAAAAGGTTCGACACCGAGTTTGGACAGCTTGGTGGAAATAGGATCCTCAATAGGTCCTTGGTTTGCCTGTTCACGAGCCTCTATAGCATCTAATCGGGCATCTATAGCGTATTGATGCTGTAGAATCTGCGACATGGTATGCAGAATCTGTGTTGTGTCGCCTGGTTCTACCATGGGTACTTGTCTACCCACAATAGGTTACGGCTGATCGACCGATATTTGGTCATCGTCTAGACGTTGCTCAGCATGTTGATTTCCTCCCACCGGATCCATTCGTACCTATATGAAAATGTTATGCACGCATATTATATCAAATCATGACAAGACTATGCATAAATAGGCAATCATGCCATCACAGTTCTATCCCTAGTGACCTACCGCCCGCTCCGCTACCAAAATGAAACGCCCCGACTCGTATTTACCAGATACAGTAAACACGTGCTAGAACTGTTCTTAATAAATAGGAGGCAGTATAAATGTAGCAAAATACAGTACAATATCAATTCAAATACAACATCTGTCACCCGTACTCGGGGACCATTATTCAATGCACACACTATCTCATAACAGCAGTAGTACAAATTATAGCAGTAACATAGGCAAAGTGACAACACAGCAACGGAAGTCTTTTATGATGAGATGCAACGGAGGTATGGATCCGGAGTCTGTGGAGAAGATGCAGCAGTTGTAGAACCCGTACCTGTACTACGAAAACTCATCCTACGTGATGAAACCACGTAGGCGAGGGGTGAGTCAGAAACGCTCACTGGCACAACAATGTACAATCATCGAGAAACAGTAATATGAAAAGCAACTATAATACAATAGAAGTAATACACAGACAACAGCCAAGACATCACTGAGAAATTTGCACCAAGGTTAAAAGACAACACCATTATTATCTGTTACCAAATTTTACTTTTATTGGGCCCCGTCACGGTTAAGCTAGGGTCGTACCTGGTTATTAACTAGCTCCGGATGCCAGATCAAATAGAACCCCCGGATAGACATCCCAAAAATAATCAAAACGGGATAGACATCCAAGCATCGACATGCTTATCATAAGTAACCCGATCAAGGCCACCACAGAACTAGCCTCTAACCATTTAGTCGTACCACTACTTCACACGTGACACTTATGTCATCATCTTTTTCGTGTTCAATCACAACACGATTTCCATTTTCCAATTCCTAATTTCCAAGTTAATCATCTTAATCACAATTAACAGTCCAATCTAATCCAACAATAACAACAACAATAATAACAAAAGGACCCATAAACAATTCCAACAGTTCAATCAAGGAAATCAAGAATCGAGGAAAAACACGACATAATTATAGGCAACATATCAAAGCTTATCCATCCTCACCTTAGCCGATTATCTAACCCTGGAATTCCTCAACAGGTTCCAAGACTGGTTCCTCGGGAAATTGCTCGTTTTCAACTCCTGTATAGTATGCACAATAAGATGTACAACATTGATATGTATATGATAATCTAATATTGTAAACCATAAATTAAAACACTAAATGGGCTCGGGTATCGCTCGGGTTATATTCCATTATCCTCATCGTTCTCCATTTTAATCCATGTGCCAAATATTATATCATACTTATACCAGGATATTATTCCGGTACCATACTTTGATAATACCCTTTCCAAAAATATCTCCGTAAAAATTATTTATTTATTTATTATATTGTATATTCTTTTCCAGAAATATAATCACCATCAAATAATTTTTCCAGGAATTGATATTATATACTTTCCAAAATATCCCAAAGTATCATATACTACATACTTCCCAAGATATAAATTTATAAATGTATACATACTCATTTTCCAAAATTGCACCATATAATATATATTTTTTTAAAAGATAAAAGATGACAAAGTAATTATCTCATTTATAATCATATACATACCATTATTGTTTTCCCAAAAAATTATTTACCATATATATATATCTTTTTCTAAAAAGTAATCATATATATTTTTTTTCAAAGGATATAATCATTACCTTGATTTTCCCAAAATATTGTTATCTCAAAGTACTATATTTTTTTCGGAAAATATTTTTCAATTTATATATTTTTTCCGAAAATGTAATTATATATATTATTATGATTTTATTTTTCTTTTTTTAAAAAAAATTCAACGGACTAAGCCAAATAGTTCAAGCCCAGCCCCAAAACTTCCGAGTCTAGGTGCAAGGCCCAGGCCAAGGCAACGGGCTCAAGGCGCAAGCCCAAAGCCTAGGCCTAGCCCGGCAGCCAAGACCCAGGCGCAGCCGGGTCACACCCGTTCACAGGAACGGGTCGCTCACCTTGCGCGAGCTTGCTGGCAACGACGCGGGACGACAGGCGAAGGAGGCGGCACGGTCATGAGGAGGCACGAAGGAAGGCCACGGCTGCTGGCATCGTGAAGGTGCGGGAGCGAGGCGTCGGCTAGTGGCGGTTGTCGGGTTGCAGGCGTTTGGGAAAGATGGATCTGCAGGGCGGCGGTGAGCTGTGTGGAGGCGAGCCAACGGCACGGTGCAACGTGCAGGTGGGAAGGCGATGCAGAGAGGGGAGGCGAAAGGGTGAAGAAGAAGGAAGAGGGAGAGGAGGCGGCGTGTGGTGGTCGTTGGTGGTGTGTGGTTCAGTGGCGGCAGATGGGGGAAAGAAGAAAAGAAGGAAAGGGAGGGGCACGTGGTAGCTGGTAAGTGCTGGTTGTCTTTTTTTTTTCTTTTCTTGTTTTTGGCAAAAGGTGTGTGTGTGTGTGTTGTTTTTTTTTTCTTTTGTTCTCTTTTGGCTCTGGCAGGAAACGAGGAAGAAGAAGTTAATAAGGAAGCTGGGTTGCAGGCAAAAAATGGTTTACTGGGTGGTGTGGTGCAAGGCATGCAGGAGGTTACACTGCTTTTATAGGCAGTGTGCATGGTTGGTGTCAAAGGAGTAAAGGCAGGCGTCGCCTGCATAATTGAGCCGCCTCAATTATGCAGGTCTGTCTGCATAATGGAGCGTGTTCTGTCCGGACAAAAAAATAACTAATATACCCTCTTATCTTTATTTCGGGTCCGTTCTTTCGAGGATAAACCTGACTTTTCTGAAGATTTTTGGACCCGAAAAAATCCAATTTTGGTCTGTAAAATCCGCAGAAAAATCCAGAATGCGGGACAGGGCTCGGTTTTGGAATCCGATGCTCGATTTACCTTGAATTAATTACGAGGAGAAGAGGTATTACAGGAAGGTGAGGAGGAGCGAGGAGGGTAGTAGCCACGACCACCGCCTCCACGACCGCCTCGACGGCCGCGGCCAACATGGCCCTTGTGCTGTGTAAAGAGGGCTTGAGAAGACTCAACAGTGAGAGGGGAAGAAGAAGAGGAGGAAGACTGTTTAGTTTTATGAGTCTCTTGAGCCAACAGTAGGGAACGTAACTCAAGAAAACTAGGAAGAGGTGATTTAGACGTAAGAAGTGTAATAATATCAGCATACACATCAGGAAGACCATCTAAAATTTGCATAACAATGTCATCATCACTCAAGCAATGACCAATAGACTCCAAATTATCAACTATACTACGAATAGATTGGATATAATCTCCCATAGTCTGGGAATCTTTCTTAGCATTAACAAAGGCTGAGCGAAGTTCCATGTATCTAGCTTGGACATGGTCATGGAAAAGCTGTTCCACCGTTAACCATACCTCTCGCACCGTGGAGAAATGGCCAGGACGGATTACATGTCTCACAAAATTGGGGCTAATGGTGGCATAAATCCGAGTGACGAGGGTACTATCGATTTGATGCCACAAAGCAAAGAGAGGGTTGGGAGAGGGTGGTGTATTAGAGTCGGAGGATGCAAGATAAGGGTCTGGAGGCACACCAGTTCCATCAATGTGATTCAACACTTGATGTGACTGAAACACTATATAGAGAAGACTCTGCCAGACAAGAAAGTTGCTAAAATCAAGCCTGGCAGGGACATAGTTTCGAATGTTACTGACACTGAAAATAGAATGAGAGGCAAGGGTAGAGGTCGTTTGGGCCGGAATAGTGGAAGAAGAAGAAGACGAGGTGGAGCCAGACGAAGCAGAAGGAGAAGAAGACATGTGGAAAGGAAAAAAGAAAGAAGTCAAGCACAAAGAACGGAGCGGATGAACAGATTGAATATGAGGATACCTAAACATGGTCATCCTGATGAGTATTTATATTACAACAATGCACAAGTGTTGTGTGGGTACAAGACTTCTAGTCACGTTAACGATAACTATACTAACTATCTATTAACCTTATCAGCTAACTAACTGTTAACCTTATCAGCTATTACTCTATTAATTCTTTCGCTCTCTTTCTTTCTTTCTTTCTCTATTTCCTTTTTGGTAAAATAGAAAGTGTGGAAGTAGTTGCTCACACAATATAATCTTACACATATACTTACTCCTAATTCTGCTAAAACTTTTAAAATCCTTCTTTGCACAGTCGGTAGGGTGCCCACCTTAACAGGTGCCGATCGAAGCCCGGGAGAGATTAGTCTCGTGTTGACGAGGATACTCTTCTAGTATCAAAAAAAATTACTTTCACCAATTACCGATGAACTGCTGGAGATGTGCTGTTTTTTTTATGCTACTGGAGATGTGTTGTTTCTAGCTAATTTTTTCTTGATATGAGTATGAGACAAGGAATTAAGTAATTTCCCATTTCTTTTCTGAATATACATGTAAGCATAACTAGGATTCATTTATGAGCTTCATTGTTACCCACTGTGAAAGTATCTGATATTCTGAATTCAATTTCTATTTGCAGAA
This sequence comes from Turnera subulata, assembly GCA_028386065.3. NCBI lineage: Eukaryota > Viridiplantae > Streptophyta > Magnoliopsida > Malpighiales > Passifloraceae > Turnera > Turnera subulata. The sequence continues at coordinate 138,076 of JAKUCV010005043.1, read as the reverse complement.
GCTCCCTACTACAACAAACTTCCATTTCCATTTGCTTTGTGGTCCCACACCAACTTGGGAGACAAAGGTTTGCACTTCACTAACTTATGGAGCATCAAAGTTGTGCAGCAAACATACATTTTCTTCACCATCTCCAGTAGTGTACAAAATAAAATTTGTAGCTGAATACAAATGTTTCTTTCCTCCCCATATGGATAGTAGTAGATAAACAGGAATTAATTCTAACTTGGGAGACAAAGGTGTAGCTGAAATTAACATTCAGTACTAAAAAAATTGGAGTTAATTTCAAGGAGTTCTTGTATGGCTACTAATAATTGTTGCTCATCAGCAATTACCAATAACTTCTTTTTTCTTTCTAAATTCCATTAATTCCCCAGTTTCACAGCTACCCAGTATATAGTATTGGTTAAATCTGAATCATCTTTTGGATGCATACTCTATAAATATGCTTTATATGCTAATTATTAAGACTTACTGTTTTATCCCAAACTTGAAGTGTTAATCTATGTTTATCATTTATGTTGTTTTCTAGGTGCCTTGAATTCTAGTGGGCCTAGTTTGTGGTTTGGGTTTGTAGACTTGTTGTTAATTAGGGTCCAACTGTTTAGTTGCCGAAAGTTCAGGTTTACATATGGAGACTGTAAACAGGTTTTGTATTGTACTATCATTCATCATAGTGGAAAACTCTCTCTGTTCTTGTCCGAGGACGTAGGCATCATTGGCCGAACCTCGTTAAATCCTTGTGTCTTGCTCTTTTCTTTCTCATTGAGTGCTTCATATTGATTGTGAAAAAAACCACGATCTCTTAACAATTGGTAGAGAAGCACAGGGGTTATTTTGGGTTCACAATCTAGATCGTGAAGATGTCGACTTCAATATCTTCTTCAGCAAAGTATGAGGTTGAGAAGTTTGATGGAGGATCTTGTTTTAGTCTTTGGAAGATTAGAATGAGATCTTCTCTGGTATTGCAAGGATTGTGAAAGGCAGTTGATGAGAATTTTCCTGAAGGTACAATAGATACGGTGAAGGAAGAGCAGAAGGAAAGGGCTTTGAGTGCGATTTTCATGTCTGTCACCGATAGTGTGCATCTTGAGATTGAGGCATCAGTATCTGCGAAAGAAGCATGGAAGAAATTGGAGGATAGGTATTCTGTTAAATCATTGATGAATCGGCTCTACCTGAAGAAAAAGTTGTATACTCTCCGTATGCAAGAAGGTACACCTATTAGAAATCACCTTGATGAGTTTAATTCGATAATTATGGATTTGATGAGGACCAAGCCTTGATTACGTTATGCTCATTACCACCATGTTATGAAACCTTTGTTGATACAATGTTATATGGGAAAGAAAGTGTTACACTGGATGATGTCAGTAGTTTGCTGAAATCAAAGGAGCTCATAAAAAAAAAATTCCAGATAACAAAACAGAAGGTGAAAGTTTGGTGAGTAGGGGAAGAACACAGTATAAGGATTTCTCTAAGAAATCTAAGGCTAGGTCAAAGTCTAGAGCCAAGCATAGATTCTGATTAAAGTGTGGAGAGAAGGGCCACTTGAGATATGATTGTCCAATGTTGAAGATTAAGGGGAAGCAAAAAGATGAGAGTTCTACGAATATTATCGACAATTGCGTTAATTCTGATGACAGTGATCGAGCAGGAGAAGTTTTGTCGGTGGGTTCTATTCATGGACAAAATTCATGGGTTCTTGATTCTGGTGCGACGTTTCACATGTGTCCTCACAGGCATTGGTTTGCTGCATAAAAACAGATGAGTGGGGCTGTCTTCTTGGGCAATAATAATTCATTGCCAGTGGAAGGGATTGGTCATATCAAGTTAAGAATGTTCGATGGGGTTGTTAGAAGCATTGAGTGTGGCAAGTTCCCCAGATGAAGAGGAAATTAATTTCTTTTTCAAAGTTGGATGATCAAGGATACAAGTTTCATTCTGAAAATGGGATCCTAAAAGTGTGCAAGGGCTCTATGGTACTTATGAAAGGAAAGTTGGAATCTAGGCTGTATTTTCTTCAAGGTAGTATGACTTCAGGAGAAGCTGCTGTTGCGTCAAAGAGTAGTCAACTAAGTCAGTCTCAGTTGTGGCATTTGCGTCTTGGTCACATGAATGACAAAGGATTATCTGTGTTGAAGAAGCAAAACTTGCTGGATAGGTATAAAAATGAAGCTCTAGGATTTTGTGAACACTGTGTGTTTGGTAAGCAAACTATAGTGAAATTCAGCAAGAAGGCCGAACACAAGACCAAGGACAAGTTAGATTACATACATTCTGACTTGTGGGGTCCGAACAGAGTTCCTTCTAAGAATGGTGCCAGGTATTTTATGACTTTGATTGATGATTATTCTAGGATGGTGTGGGCGTATTTTTTGAAGACAAAGGATGAAGCATTTCCAACTTTTGTTAATTGGAAGACGATGGTTGAGCGGCAGACAGATAGAAAAGTTAAGCGTCTTCGGACTGACAATGTGTTGGAATTTTGTAACAGTGCGTTCAACGATTTCTGCAGCATAGAGGGAATAGTGAGGCACCGCACTTGTGCAGGACCACCACAGCAGAATGGTGTTGCAGAACGTATGAACAGAACGCTTTGTGATAGAGCACGAAGCATGCTTTCACATTCAGGCGTAAGCAAATTTTTTTGGGCTGAAGCTATCAATACAGCTTGTTATTTGGTTAACAGGTCTCCATCGACAGCTATTGAGTTGAAAACTCCTTTGGAGGTATGGTCTGGTTCTCCTGCTGATTACTCTAATTTAAGAGTGTTTGGTTTTCCTGCATATGATCATGTGAGGGATGGTAAACTTGAGCCGAGGGTAAGGAAATGCATCTGGAGTAAAGGGTTACAAGCTGTGGTGTACAGATACCAAGTCTCCAGGTATGATTATTAGTAGGGATGTTGTATTTAATGAGTCTGCCTCACTGGATGGTCAAAAGGAGAAGACAATAGTAGAAATAGACCGCGGTGTCAGAGAACAAATTGAGCTTGAGATTGATATTCCACAAGTTCAGCCTTGTAATATAGTTGTGGAGGAGGTGCAAAATCCTATGGTTGATGATGCACCTGTACAACAACAACAAACGTATAACATTGCCACAGGTAGATCAAAAAGGCAACCTAAAGTACCAGCTAAGTATGCAAATGTTGCTGATGCAAGTCTTATTGGTTATGCAAACCTTGCAGAATTTGCATTGTCTGTTGCAGAAACAATTGATGCGCAAGAGCCTAATAGCTATAAAGAAGCTATTGCTATGCTGATCAATGGATTGGTGCTATGGGTGAAGAGATTGAGTCTCTATACAAGAATCAGACATGGAAGCTTGTTCCATTACCGAAAGGACAAAAGGTAGTAGGCTGCAAGTGGGTTTTCAAGAGAAAAGAAGGAAATCCGGGGGTTGAAGCACCTAGATACAAGGCAAGGTTGGTAGCTAAAGGTTTCACACAGAGGGAGGGGATAGACTACATTGAAGTATTTTCTCCAGTGGTAAAACACAACTCTATCTGGGTCCTATTAGCTATAGTGGCTCTTCATGACTTAGAGCTAGAGCAGTTAGATGTAAAAACTGCATTCTTGCATGGTGAGTTGGAGGAGCAAATTTATATGAGACAACCTGAGGGATTCATCACTCCAAGTATGGAAGACCATGTTTGCTTACTTAAGAAGTCCTTATATGGTTTGAAACAGTCTCCTAGGCAGTGGTATAAGAGGTTTGATACATTCATGGTTCGTAGTGGCTTTACTCGAAGTGCATATGATAGTTGTGTGTATCACAAGAAGCTTGTAGATGATTCTTTGGTGTATTTTCTGTTGTATGTTGATGACATGCTCATTGCTGCTAAGAGTATGTCAGAGATTACCATATTGAAAAAGCACCTCGGTGAGGAGTTTGAGATGAAGGATTTGGGTGCAGCAAGGAAGATTTTGGGAATGGAAATTATAAGGAATAGAAGTGTTGGGAAGCTTATGCTTAGTCAAAAGTCCTATGTTGAGAAAGTTCTCCAAAGGTTTAATTTAGCAGGTACTAAACCTGTGCCTATTTCATTTGCTACACAGTTCAAGTTGTCTGCAGACATGTCACCAAAGACAGATGAGGAGATGGAAGAAATGTCTCTTGTTCCATATTCAAGTGATGTAGGTAGCATCATGTATGCTATGGTATGCACTCGTCCTGACATATCACATGCTGTTAATGTTGTGAGTAGATACATGTCGTATCTGGGAAAGGAACATTGGCAAGCTGTGAAGTAGATTCTGAGATACTTAAAAGATACTGCTAGTGTTGGTTTGACGTTCGACAGAGCCAAGTTAATGAATTCAGTTGTTGGCTATGTTGATTCAGACTATGCAGGGGGACTTAGATAAGAGAAGGTCTTTGACAGGTTATGTCTTTACTCTTTCTGGTAGTGCTATCAGTTAGAAAGCAACTTTGCAAGCTATTGTTGCGTTGTCTACTACAGAGGCGGAGTATATGGCTGTTACTGAAGCCGTGAAAGAAGCTATTTGGTTACAAGGTCTAGTAAGTGATCTGGGTTGACACAGAAGAAAACTGCAGTGTTCTGTGACAGAGTGCTATCCATCTTACTAAGAACCAGATATATCAAGAGCGAACAAAGCATATAGATGTCAGATTTTACTTTATTCGGGACATTATATCACAGGGGGTTATTGATGTGAAGAAAGTATCTACACATGATAATCCAGTAGATATGATGACCAAGGCAGTTCCAGCTAGCAAGTTTAGGCATTGCCTAGACTTGATTGGTGTATGCAGTATGCAGTAATGCCCGTAAGAGGGCTGTGACAAGGCAGGGGGTTGTTTTTCGTGGTAGATGAAGAGAATTCAAGTCAAGGGGAAGATTTGTTGTTTTCTAGGTGCCTTGAATTCTAGTGGGCCTAGTTTGTTGGTTGGGTTTGTAGACTTGTTGCTAATTAGGGTCCAACTGTTTAGTTGCCAAAAATTCAGGTTTACATACGGAGACTGTAAACAGGTTCAGTATTGTACTATCATTCATCATAGTGGAAAACTCTCTCTGTTCTTGTCCGAGGGCGTAGGCATCATTGGCCGAACCTCGTTAAATCCTTGTGTCTTTCTCTTTTCTTTCTCATTGAGTGCTTTTATATTGATTGTGAAAATAACCACGATCTCTTAACAATTTATAGTAACAAAAATCTCATCGGCAGATGATCTGCATTTCATTTACTGTCATATAATTCCTCTTGCAATTGTAGAAGCTGAAAAATAGAGAGGAAGGCAAGATACCAAGGAATAGTTCCAAATGCAGTGATTCCAAAACTAATGTCTGTTCTAGAGAACGATCAGGCTGCTTTGCTAGGAGAACTCGATGATGAGCTTCAAGATATCAAGCGTGAACTAGAAAGCATGAGATCATTCTTGGAGGACTGCGACAGAAGGGGACCTTAAACGGAAGCAGAGAAGAGTTGGGAGGCCGAAGTCAGGGGTTTGGCCTATGATGTAGAAGAAATTGTTGATGAGTTCATGTACTCCATGAACTGGCGACGAGGTATAAGGAAAATCACTCAATATATTGGAAATGCCATTGCCTTCCCGAAGGATATTTGGGCGAGACATGACATTGCCACCAGGCTTCGAAAGCTCAAAAGTAGGGTCCGAATTGCCGCTGAGAGGAGCCAACACTATGGTGCTGAACTCGGGGAAAGCAGCAGAAGCTCTCTAACCTATTAAAGAGTGCCACTTGGGGAAGAAGCTATTTTCCTGAAGGATGATGATGTTATAGGCTTTAAAGATGAGCATCAAATGTTGATCAGATGGCTGACCCCTGGAGAACTACAAAGAACAACCATTTCAGTGGTGGGGATGGGCGGGTCAGGGAAGACCACTCTTATTGCCAAGACCTACAATTGCAAAATTGTAAAACGGCATTTCAAATGTAGTGCTTGGATTACTGTCTCCCAAACCTACTTGATGTTAACATGTAAACTGGGTATTTTATTGATGTTGTGAATAGTGTACATAGGAGAGAATCGGTAGAAACTGAAAGAGGGAGAGAGAGTCGGGAAAGAGAGTCCTGTTCTCTTTGATATTTTTCTATGTATATATAGTACAAGACAATGAGATTGTGTAGGCCATGTGTCACGTTGTCATTGGTCACGATCGGATTTCCTCTAGATGAGCGTTGATTCCATCTGGATAAGTCGGTAGAGAAGCTCTCGGGTTCTCAGGTTCTGGTCCTTGTCTGCAGGTCCTGGGTCTAGGTCTGCACTCCTTGGACCGTCTAGAGGACCTAGTCTTCATGCCATGTTCCTATCATGGGCTTCACTCGTATTTTGGCTTAATTGTGGTTACCAAACATTGGGCCTGTTCATGGGTTTGGGCCCATCCCTATCAAGAGCTCCCTAAATGGTCGAGCTTGAAAGCTTGAACATTTGAACCTTCATGATGATAGGATACGCTTTGATTGCCTCTTTAAAAACCTTACCAGGAAAAACCCGATGGGATAAAAACCTGATGAAGGAAAAAAGAGTGCAGTGCACGTTTTTTTCTTCCTTCCGCGTTTGCATGGAAGTGTTGTGATCTAATCCTTCTTGGCAACTTCTTAATATTGGTTTGGGAAGCACTTGACTTGCGCCTTGCCTTGGATTTCATTCTTTAGAGGGTCCTAGCTCCTTATGTCTCAGGTCCTGCCTTTAATATTTTGATGTGGTTTAGGTTCTGGATTCTCAACATGGTCCTTCATGGACTCAAGCTCCTTTGGCCTTTGTTCCATTCTTCTGGGTGCCTTTGATTTCTTTGCACTTCACCTAGCACTTTTTCACTTTTGATTTTTATGTCCTTTGTCAAGAGTTTGATCGTCGACATTGAGTTGGTCTTGGAAACTTTTGAGCCTTTATTAATGCTTCACCAATTCAAGTGCCTTTGTCGCGTTCTTGAGAGTTTCTTTAATTTCCTCATGTCTTGCTTGGAGCTTTCTGCCAATTCAATTATCTCCACTTGTTGCATGCTCGTGTTAGCTTCGGGTTTTGGAATAGTTGTTTCTTCATTTGTCTTCAAGCAGGTCCTTTTAGGCACTTTGTGCTTCCGTTCCTGGTTGTTGCCAATCTTGTACCTTCACGGGCATCTGTAGTTTCTTTCATTGCAAACTCCAGTGTTCAGCTTTAGCTCCCAGCTTTTGCACTTAGTTCCAGCTCCTAGCTTTTATTTTAGTACCTCCTGGATTTTTGCTACGAATCATCTCGTGTTGTTGGGCTTTTGTTTGTCCTTGTAAGAGTTTCCTTTTGAACTTTGCGCCTTGGATTTACTTCAGCATAAGTTTTGTTGTTGTGAATCCAGTGAGCTTCATTTCTTGTGAATTCCTTTGCTGCTTCCCAACTCTTGAGCCTAGGTCTTGGCTTTCTGGACCTAGGATTTGAGCTGCTAGTATCTTCTTTAGAGTATCTATGGCTTTAAGAATTTAAGCTCCCAGCCTCTTTCTTCAAAGTTTGCCTGGCTTTTGCTTGGGCCGATTTATAGCATTTGCAAGTTCCATCGCACAAGTTATTTTCTCAGATGTTGCCTGCAACTCCTGCACCAAGCTTCTTCGTTGGAGCTCCAGGTACTCCTTTCCCATTTTGTTGTGGTTTTATTGACTTATGATCAGGTCCAACTTTTTAGGCACCAGGACCTGTTCATTACTTCTTTTGGCAATTTTTGCTTCTTCTTGCGTATTGTGGTCTCAAGGACCTTTTTAGGCTTTTGGAGGCCTTTGATTCCTATTGTAATCTTGTGGCTTAGGCTCTTGAGCCTTTGATTCTAACTTTTTCCAAATTTTGTCAAACATTTGGAGGTCTTTAATTCCAGCTTCTATGGATGCCATTGAAGACCTTTAATTCTAACTTTTGAAGGAAACTTTAAGCTTTTATTCTTTAATTCCAACTTCTATGGAAGCTATTGGAGGCCTTTAATTCCAGCTTTCTTTGAAGCTTTTAGTAAGCCTTTCTATGTCATTGTAGGTCTTTAGTTCCTGCTTAAAACAAAGCATTTTGAGACCCTTAAGTGTCATTACAGGTCTTTAGTTCCTGCTTTCAACAAAGCATTTTGAGACCTTTCCGTATCATTATAGGTCTTTAGTTCCTGCTTTCAACAAAGCATTTCGAGACCTTTCAGTATCATTATAGGTCTTTAGTTCCTGCTTCCACCGAAGCACTTTAAGACCTTTCGGTGTCATTATAGGTCTTTAGTTCCTGCTTCTACCGAAGCACTTTGAGACCTTTAATTTTCAAATCTAAGGAGCTTTATGATTCCCTTGTAAGAGGTTTTGTCTTGGTGGACTTTATCCGGGTGCTAGCTCCCATGTGGAGTTTCTTTGTTCCTTATAGCTTTAGGAGAGGTCCTGGGCAGTTTTCTGCCCCTTCAGAAACTTCGTGTTTGGTCTGCAGGTCCTAAGCCATTTTCCGCCTCTTCAGGGGATTCGTGTATGGTCTGCAGGTCCTTTTTCAGCATCAGTACTTTGTTAATGACTTCTTTATTTGTTGAAAAGTTGATCGCCTTCCTCATCTATGCCTTCAGGTTGAATTTTCACCTTCTCATTTTTGCGAGTCTTCACAAAAATCCTTCTCGAGCATGTGGTTAATCTTGCATTGCAATTTTCCTTCACATTGTGGTTCTTCTCTCCAACCTTCTTGCTTTAATTAAAGCATTTGAAGTTGTCATTCCGCACCTGGGAAGTCTCACCCTTCTTTGAAGTTCTTCTCGCCAAAATTTCTTGCTTTAATTAAAGCATTCTTCATTTGAGGTGGATTTGAATTTTGTGCCCTCTTTTTTGTCTTGAGGACCTCTTGTTACAGGACCTTTGGGTGCAATTATCGCCCTTCACCAGATTCTTTGGTTATTTGCCATGGAGTTGTGATTCATGTTGGCATTATTTTGAACAGATCATATGCGCTTCTATGGTCACTTTGTTAAGGTTCTGATTGGCACTTGCCCCTCTCGGAATTTTTATCAAGTTGGCATTGTATAGTCTTGTAAGAGTTCTATGTACGATGTTAATCATCACAACAAATCTTTTGGGACTCCATCTCCAGTAGCTCTCACCTCTATAGGGGCTGCTTTCGGCTACAAGTGAGCTAGATCCGCGTCAATACGGATTGTTCATGCCTTCGCATGGGTTGATTTTCATCTAGATGGACTATTTTTTCTTTCCTTTGCTGGAAATACCATTTGTCTCCAGGAACTATTTTCCTTCTTTGTTGGGTTTGCTTGTTGCAAAGATTGTTTAAGCCTTCATAGGATTGTCTACTTTTTGTTCCGTATAAGTTGCTTACTCCTAGGTTGCTTACACCTTCGCAGGATTAGCTACCTTCTATTTGGTGTAAAATGTGTTTGCCTCCATGGGCGCTTTTGTTTCACAAGGACTGCATATGCTTGGGGTCGTTCTGGCAAGTCCTTCCCCACGTGCGCTTCATTTGTTTACCTCTAGGAACTACTTTTTCTTCATAGGGACCGCTTACTCCTGGGGTTTCACGGGCAGGTCCTTCTCCATATGCACTTCATTTATTTCGCCTCCAGAAGCTACATTTCTCCTCCATAGAGACTTCTTACTCCTAGGGATGGTTGTTCCCTTACTGGGATTGTTCTCCTTCGTGGATAATGCTGCAAGGTCCAGGTAGGTTCTACACTTCATGCGACTTTGGTCGCTTGCTTGCATTTAGTGCTTTTGTTTCAAATGTTCATTATGAGGATTTGAAGTTTTCTGACACTTGATCCAATAGCTCATCAGCATTGGCTCCCACTCGCAGGTCCTAGTTACAGCTCCTCGGGGCTAGTGGTCGCACTCACGCCTTATGCTCGCATGGTTATTGAATTTTTAGGGCCTGGAGCTCCACTGTTTTGTTGGTTCTTGCTCCCAACGGTAGGTTTCCCTCGCAATAGATGCATCCATCTCCAGGGGCAACTTTTGTTCTCCAGCGAGATTACTTATTCAAAGGGCTGCATGCTCCTCTGCAGGGGTAGTTCGCTCCAGGGGCTGCTCCTTTTCTTTAGAACAGTTTGTTGCGAGGTCTCGATAGGTCTTTTCACAACTTCAGTCGTTTTCTTGCTTAGTATTTTTGTTTCAAATGTTCATTGTTGGGGAGTTGAAGTTTTCTAACACTTGTCCCAACAGCTTAGCATCATTAGCTCCCACTCGCAGGTCCTGGTCACAGCTCCTTAGGACGAGCGGTGCTGACTGGATGGCTTGATGATGGCCTTTAAGTTTTTTGATGTCACATTGCTCCACTGAGATGTTTTATTCGCAAATAGTTGAGGATGAAGTTTCTTCACTTTAAGGTTCTTAGTTTCACGGCTTTACACATTTGCTGGTTCTTGGGCCCGATATTTTGCTTCTTTCGCATGAGATTTTTGCCATCAAGCACGGTTCTATCTTCTGGGGGATTGTTTGTTCACGGGGCTGCTTCCTCCTAAGGTTCCATCAAGTCCTCGCTGCATGGGCTGCCTTTTGAGGTCCTCTGATTAGCTCCTCGTTGGGTCCAATGTCATCAACTCCATGCGCTATGCTCGGTTTTTGTGATGACGGTTGCTCCTATTGTAAGGGATGCTTCTGCCTCCATGGACGATTTTCCTTATGCAAGGCTTGCTTGTTTTTGTTGTTATTTTTTATTGGGGTGGTTTTCACGTCCTGGGAGTTATTGTCGCCTCTGCATGCAATACTTTTCAAGGTCTTCGTGAAAAAGGTCCTCGGGTCCAACACTTCGTTCCTCCTCGAATAAAATCATGCTTTGAATATAAAACATCTCACATGCAAAGTAACATTCCATCCAAAGAAAAATGGAAATCGTTAGTTTTCCACACTGACTCAATTAAATGAACTGCACTTAGCATAATATATTAAAAAATTTCAATTACGTGGATAAAATATAATTAAATATACAATAAAACAATAGTAAAACATTAAATAATTTTTCTGATTGGCTTTTGATCTCACGGGTCAACACATAATTTTTCATTTTGGGCTTTGGAAACATCATGGGCTGCCCATAGGTCCACGGGTCTTGCCCTCCTTATTTTTTGAAAAACAGGTTTAGGCCCATTCAACATCTGGCTCGTTAGTTGTCTGAGTCCACCACCAGCTTTGCCCATTTTCTTCTTTTCGTGTTTTTGCTTTGGACGAACAGCGCACCATTATTCTGGTGCTATGACTCCACAGCGACCGGCGACACCTTCCACGAGTTGATGACTCATGTCCGGTGCATCTCTCAGCTCGGTAGGAAGATCGCATCAGCGGGGGACACCGGTACTTCTTCGCGCGTCCTCCAGCAGCGACGGCCCTGGGAGATTTGTTTTAAATTCTCCTCCACCGTTCTGCAACAACGACGTGACCAAGGGAAACGGTTCCTTTTGGGTTTTGCCTCCGCGACTGTGCCTTGCTCCAGTGGAGGCGTCGGGTTGGGCTCTGCTTGAATCCGACCCCGATGAAGGCAACACCAGCCGGTGTCGGTGGTGGTGCTCCTTCACGTGTGTTAGCTCGACGCCAAAGGCCTCCTCTCCTCATCAGCGAGTCAGCAAAAAAGTAAAGACAACCAACCTTGATGATTGTGTGTTCATGACCTCCAGTCCATCTCCGGAGTTCTCCTGCCTCTCCATGGGGCTTTACTTCCTTTGCGTGGCCGGATTTGCAGTCAGTGAAGCTAGTTCTCGCCAGATCTTGCGTGGATGTCGAGTTCCCAGCTCTTATAACCACGTCTTCACCACGATCTGCCTTCATCCACAGCTGTCAGCAAGCGATTCCTTGCTTTGCGGCCACTTCTTGCAACAGATATGGGAGTTACGAACGGTGTACGTTTCCCCCTCCTTGCTCCAGCGATTTCTTCTTTTCCAGTGCTCCCTATGGTTGATCTGTTCATCTTTTTTGACCGCTCCTTGCAGTGAAGACTAGGGCCACGAACAGCGGCAGTCCACGGCCTCCTGCTCGAGCGACCAGATCGGGTATCATCTCGCAGCTCCATATGTCGCACGCATGGTTTGGCTTTGATTTTTCTTTTCATTTGAAGATCTACACAGATTCAAGAAATAAAATACCATTAGTTGTATGATTAAATAGATTTACCATAGACAACACGTTTGTTGCTGGTAAAATATTTTAGATCCTTTAGATCTGCTAAATTTATTGATGCGCTGGACAGTCGTTGAATTTTTGCTATCTGAAATCGTTGTCGCTTGATTTATTGATGGAATGAATGATTGCTGGTTTGTAGGGTATCTGGCTTTCAAATCGTTCCCGGCAACGGAACCAACAGATGTTAACATGTAAACTGGGTATTTTATTGATGTTGTGAATAGTGTACATAGGAGAGAATCGGTAGAAACCGAATGAGGGAGAGAGAGTCGGGAAAGAGAGTCCCGGTCTCTTTGATATTTTTCTATGTATATATAGTACAAGACAATGAGATTGTGTAGGCCACGTGTCACGTTGTCATTGGTCACGATCGGATTTCCTCTAGATGAGCGTTGATTCCATCCGGATAAGTCGGTAAAGAAGCTCCCGGGTTTTCAGGTTCTGGTCCTCGTCTGCAGGTCCTGGGTCTAGGTCCGCACTCTTGGACCATCTAGAGGACCTAGTTTTCAAGCCATGTTCCTATCATGGGCTTCACTCGTATTTGGGCTTAATTGTGATTACCAAACATTGGGCATGTTCATGGGTTTGGGCCCATCCCTATCACTACTATATTGAAGACTTGTTTAGGAGCTTCATTCAACAATTTTATGAAGCAACCAATAAAGCAGTTCCATGGGATTTGAATAAAATTAGGTACAGACAGTTTGCGGTGATGCTTCTAGCCTACCTTGAAAACAAGAGGTACGTGGTGGTTTTGGATGATGTATGCGATACAGAACTCAGGAATAAAATTAAAGTTGCACTTCCGAATAGCCAGAATGGTTGTCGGGTCATCATTGCAACTCGGATGGAGGATATAGCAGCAAAGTCTTTTGAAGTTGGAAGCAATATCCACCTGATATAATATAGCCCATTGGGCTCAATCCTTTGCCATGAAGACAATTCACAAGCCCAATTCCAATAGGTCCAGGAACCCGAGGCCCAAAGAAATTCAGCCCACGATCCAACATCAGCACCCTTATCCATCCGAAATCCGATCTTGACCGCTCACAACGCGACACTTGGCACGATAAGAAACCCGTGTTTGTCCAATAGGCAATAACCAATATTTGTTATATAAAAGTTTAAAATTAGGGCATTAGGGGCATTCTCTCTATCTCTTCTCTCTTGGCCGATTCATCAGTTGTATTCAACATTCTCAATCAATAAAATCTCTCCCAATTTGGGCTCCTATTTCTCACTTTATATCATTGGTTCCGTTGCCGGGAACGAAAATTCAAGCAAAGCCAGATGAATCAAGCATCAATATTCAATCCATCAACAAATCCAGTAAACCAACAACGGTTCATCCATCCATTAAGCCAAAGCTAGACAAATCCAGAGAAAAAATCAAGCATCAATGTTCAAGAACACACAAGCAGTTCATCAATCAACAGTTCAACCAACAGATCAACCAAATTCAACAGATCCATTCACAAAACGAGCAGATCTGATGGATCCAACATATTTTGCAAATAGTAAATATGTTATCCACGGTAAATTAATTTAAGCATGCAACTAATTTTTTTTTATGCCTAAATTCTTGCAGATCGTGAGGCAAGCAAAAACAAAAGCAAAGGAAATTCCAAGCCAAACAAAAAATCCATAGTGGAGGAGAACCCAAATCCCATAGCCGAACATGCTGTTCGTGAAATGGCGCACAGCTGCAGGAACAAAAGACGGATGCGGATCTGATGAGATCTAGAGTCAAACCATCAACGTACATAGTAGATCCAACAACAACAAACAAATACAACTCAAGGACAAATCGATCGAGATTTGCATAACACATCCAGAAAAGAAAAAAGCTCTTACAACAAACTTACATGTAGGAGACGAGCAGACCGGTCAAAGGAAGCACTCAGCTTTTGCTGTCGGGAAACGACAAATACAGAGCCGCACGCGAGGAGAGGGAACTCGAAGCAGACCCTCAGATGTTGCTGGAGCAAGATGTGGCTCTACCCAAAGGAGGAGATCTGATGTTTGAAAGGGCCGGAGAAGAAGAGGTAGTTCAAGATCCAGGTCCGGTCAGAGCATGGTCGTGGAGGCAAAACCCAGCAGAACCACGCCCTTATGCCATGTCGCTGCTGAAGAACAATAAAGGAGGAGCCGGTGCTTACCAATGCCGTGGTCGTGTCTCTAGACTACAAAGCATGCCGGAAGCCGGTCGTCACCGGAGAAGAAAGGATGAGTAGCGCTTGGAGTGGTAACCCATCGCGCACCATTCACACGCCCAGACCAGTAAGGAAGCAGTGACCAGATCGAACGAGGTTTGTGCACCAAGGCATGTCAAAAAAGAGAGAAAATGGTGACGAAGAACGGAGAAGAAGTAAGATCTGAGCATGCTGTCGCTAGATTTGTGAGCCGCACGCCCGCAGATAGTCGGGTCACCACTGCCGGAGATGAGAAAGACGACGAGAACACATCTTCTAGTCTGGTGAACGCCTTTGAGGAGCTCCATGTCGCCAAATTCAATAAAGGTGCCAGAGTTGGAGGTGACACCCGATGCCGTTGTGAGCGCACCTGCTGTCGCCATTGCCGATCGCCATGAAGGCCAGTCTTGGTTCGTGGAGGTGCTGCTGGGAAGAAAGCATCTGAAAAGAAGAAAAAAAAAACAAAAAAGGAAGCTGCCAGAAGACTCGCGAAGAAGTGTAAAGAAAAGAAAACTGAAGGAACTAAAGAAAGGAAGAGGACCTGCACGAAACCCACATGCACCCCCACGATGTTTCTAAAGCTCCAAGTCTACAATTGAAAAAATTTCAATGGCCCAAAAATGCACAAAGCATACAGGCCCAACTGACTTTTAGTCAAAATATTTACTGTTTTCTTACTATCAAAGGTTTCAGTATTCCTTTATGTATTTAACACATTATACTAACTAATAAGGTTTTAATTATTTTATGTATTATTACAAGTATAATTTATCTAATTATTTAAAAAAGTAATCATTTTAAATTTTCGTAGAATGTTATTCTTCATGAGATATGTTTATATTCTAAGCTGTTTAAGAAGGAGCAGCACGACACGCTGGTCCTAAGGAGAAATTTCCCGGAGGTCCTCAAGAAGCAATCCCAGGAAGACAAAGCAATCTCTGCAAGGAAGAATATATTAAAAACTTGCACAAGACTAGGAGTAGACGATTCCACCAGAAGAGAACGTAGCTCCTGGAGGCAAAGCACTTGATCCCACATAGAAGCAATTACCCTCAAGAACAAGTGATCCCTACCGAAAGAAAACCATTCTTAGAGGAGAAAGTAGCAGATCCTATGAAGGTGCAAGCAACCCCAAATAACAATCTGTCCCAACGATGAAGAATGCAATTCCTGGAGGAGAAAGCAGCAAATCCTGTGAAGGTGCAAGCAACCCCAGAAGCAATCAATCCTAATGATGAAGAATGCAGTTCCTGAAGGCGAAGGAACAAGGAGTTGAACCCAGGAGGAAAAATGCAGTTAGGAGTTGAATCCAAGAGCAAGAATGTAGTTCCTTAAGGCAAAACAAATGATGTGCATGAAGAGAGGACCTGCCATGCAAGAAGCAGCCCCAAGTACATGCAATCCTTGCGGAGCAAAAGCAACCTTTACAGGAGTGAGAATGAGTGATGGAGGAGCTAAAAAAGCTTTGCCGAGAAAATCAATGGCGAACAAAGAACCCTTGCAAAAATATAAGATGTCAACATGACAGAGGCCTAATGAAGTTCACAAGAAGAACAAGTACCCAATGAAACCTTAACAAATAGAGCCAATAGGAACAACCGGTTCCATGACCAATAACTGAAGTACCTGGTGAAGAGGCAAACTTGCTATCACAGGACCTGCATTGCGAGGTCCTCGAGAAGAAAAAAAAAAAGAAAGAAAAATTCAAGATCTACTTCAAGCAAAAAAAAATGCTTTAATTAAAGCAAGAAGGTTGGAGAGAAAATCTTCAATTATGATGAAACGCTACAATAAGCAAAGTTGCCATCCAAATACTTTAATCAAAGCAAGAAGGTTGGAGAAGAGAACCACAACATGAAGGAGAATTGCAGGAATAGGTGTTGACGCCACGGAACAGAGACTCCTAACAAAGAAAGTTATGGCAGGTCCTTTATAAAAGGGGAGCGAAATGATGAAGCTTAAGAAAGAGGTCCCATGAATTGCATATGACTTTACAAATGCCAAAATGCACTAGCCATAAAGGTGCCATAAATAGCAAAAAGGCTAATGCGAAGTCTAAAGTATAAAATGGCGAACTCGTACTTAAGTAAATCTGAAAGCTTGTCCAAAAGAGCAGGACCTCCCCATAAACTCACTCAAGCAAAGAAGTCATATTCAACAATAAACAAGCCCGCATAGTTCAAGCAAATTGCAAAGTGCAAGAAGGCTCCATGGCCCGTGCAGGCCTTACGCGTAGGGTGTTAACCTGTAAAACCGCACAAAGGCCAAACGTGGGCAGATGTTCCCCAAAACTTAACGGCCTAGAAATGGGTCGTTGGTGCCCGAGAATAAAGGCTAAATTGTGCCTTAAAAAAAAGTTCTTGGTACTCACAAGGAAGAAACCAAACATGGAGCTAGCAAGATTATAAAAAGAAACAAAATATCTTTGGCATCCAGGAAACAGGAGCTGATTTCAGAAGCTAATAAAGCCATCATAAAAGGAAAAGAGTCCCTAGAGTTCCAAATGAAGCTTCATGCAGGAGCTGCACATAGTGACCAATCAAGAACCTCGGAGAAGGAATTGCAAAGGCATAAAAAGAAGTTAAATAGAAGGCAGAGATACTTTGAAGAAAAGACTAGGAGCTCAATTACCAGACCTAGAGGCCAGGATCTAGGTGCAGGAGCTCGGGAAGCAAAAAGGGAAATCACAAGAAAGTCATATGCTAAATGAAGCTCATTAGTCGCTTGACAATGCAATTTATGACTAAAGAAACCAGAAGGCCTAAGGCCAAAATGGAACTATTGTAAATGTAGAGGCTGCTCCAAGTTCCGGTAAAGCCAGAACCTGCTCCAAGTTCCTGCAAAGCTGGAACCTACTTCGAACCTCCCCAAAAGTAGAAACTGTCCAAGAATTCTTTTGCAAAGACATGAAGAATTCAAAAACTTGCAACTGTCCAAAGGGCATCAAAGCCCGATAAGAGCTTTAGTGAAGCATCATCAAATGATTTCCATCAAGAAATGCAAGAGGAGCTAAAATAAAATGTCAGAAGTTGAAACTAAGTGCAGAAGCTGGGAGCTGAGGTTGGACATATAAGCCAGGAGGAAAAGAGCAAATTCCCAACAGATTGGTGACGCTCATAAAAAGAAGCGTGGGAAAAACTACAAGTGCTAGGCAGAAGTTCCAGGATTTCAAATACACCAAAATACCAAGGAAAGTAGAGCCTGAGAGCTGCGCAAGGAACTGGGGACTGGAACCGGGTGCTGCGAAGATGTCATAAGGACCTGATTAGCAACGAACATCAAGAGGAGGACCTGAAGAATGAAGTATGGGCCTATCGAGTTTTAATTCACGAACAACCACGAAGATGCCATGAACTTAATCGCACTAAGACACTGAAAGTAAAGCATACAACATACCAAGAGGTCCTACAGCCAATGCTACAAAGTGATGCAAGTCACCGAGGCGAATTTGGAAACTTGAAGAATTATGCACGCCAAGGCGACCATGGAGGATGCAATGGTGTCAAGCATGGAATTTGGATGTATTCCAACAAGTTCAAAGTTCATCATCATAAGCTTACTTTCAGAGTCAAGTCCAAAATTCGAACTCACAAGAAATTTAAGAAGAGATGGAGATTAAAGTCAAGAATGCGAAGAACTCGCGCGGAAATTCCTGGAGCATGCAGTATCAGAAATAAATTCATATCTCAAGCTCTACAACTCGGATTGCTGCGATCTTGGAATCTATGGAAAGATAAGACGAAGATCTACAACTTTCATGTTGATACCAAAAGCTGAATCTGCCGTTTTCGTTACTTAAAATGCACTTTAAATCGACGGACAGATTCTGTCCGAAAATTCAGTTTTGTCTTTTTTTAATTTGGGTCAAGTCCATGTAATTGGGTTTAATTATTGTGGGCTTTAGTTAATTAGTTTGGGTAAATGTTGTTTGGGTTTATTTGAGTTCGATTCCATGTTGGATTCAATTAAAACCTAGTTGTCTTTGGGTTAGATTAGGTGTCAAACTTGGAGACAAAGTCAAAATCTAATTTGACTAGGATTTGGGATTGATGCCGAATTAGGGTTAGGGATTTAGAATAAATAGGAACCATTACTTTATATTTTCGATAGAGTTGATTTGAGATAATAAAATTGCCCTTTGAGGTTTTTTTTGATTGTGGATTCAATCGTGATCGAGAGTGGATTCTCTTGGTTTTATATTAGGGTTTGAGTTTACTTATCAAGTTTCTTGCTTGTGGCATTTATTCAATTCCTTGTGATTCTAATCCCTTTGTTGCCTATTCCTTAATTGAGTCTAGGAGGTGAAGAATAGAATTGCTAAAGCCTATTGTTGTGTATCTACTTCTTTGTTGTCTAATCCGTACAGAGATTAGGAGGTGAATGAGACTTACACGGCGAGTTTGATTGAGATTGACGATCGGGACAATCAGATAGTTACAGAGGTGGAACTAGTGGATTCTAGGGCTGTTGCCGTATCATCTTTTGGTAGCGGAGCTGAGGTTTCAATCAATCATATCCTTTGTGTTTGTGTTTTAATTTAATCGTGGCCTTTCAATTCCTGTTCTTTGTTTAGATTTGTCGATTTATATAAAAAAAAAAATTGTCGAGTTACTGTTCGCAGAGTACTGTTCACAGTTACTGTTCATCGAGTATTGTTCACCGACTACTGTTCATCGGTGTTACTGTTCAAAAAAAAAAGAGAAAGAGTTAAAGTCAACTTGGTTATTGTTGTTGGAATTGGAATTGTGGCATTGGATTGCAATATTATCAAGTGTTTCTTGCAGGAGATTCAATTGGTTGATTGTTGTTTGTTAATTGGTTGGTTGAAATCAAGGAGAAGTTGGATTATTTGCTGGATTGAAGTCGATTTCTGCAGGAGGAAGTGTGCTGTGTTTTATCGATTTTGTATATCTGCTGATATACGAAATTTTTCTGCCGGATTACTTTTCTTTGGTGATTTCGATTTGAGCTTTTTTATTGTGTTGGGTAATTGTTGTTTCATAATTGCTCAATTGTGCTAATATTCATTCACATACATATTCTTGTTCTTGTGTGTGATCAATCTTTCTTTCTTGGAGTCAAATTTGCTTCTAGAATTGATAATCCTTTCTTTCTTCTTTAGGATTTCTTTGACTTCTTGAATTAAATTGTTGTTGGTTGGTTGCTTGATTTTGTTTTATCTGAACCTAACGTATAAAACTGAAGCAGAATCAAGAGTGGCAAAAGGCTGAGTGTTACATCTATTGCCATTGAGTGCAAACACGAGAGAACAATTCAAGAGAGTAAACACGTGAGGGAGTGGTGAGAAAATATTTTTCTACTAACACTTTCTTGCAGGTGATACATCATGAATGGTTCTAGTGATGATGATAGGCCTGCTACTATGGCGGATTTTCGGGAATTGCTCCAACGATGGGATATGTCGTTTAAAGAGGCGATTGATCGGATGAATAGGCATGTGTTTGATACTCAAGTCAAGGAAGATGGAGTTGAGCAGAGGGAGAATCTTTTTCAAACTAGATGTTTGATTAGTGACAAGGCACATAGCATGATCATTGATGGGGGAAGCCACACCAATATGGCAAGCACATATATGGTGCAAAGTTTAAGATTGGAATATTTGGAGCATCCTAGACCCTATCGGCTACAAAGGACGAGTGACATGGGAGAAATTGAGGTAACCAAACAAGTCCTGGTTTCTTTTTCCATTGGCCGGTATTTTGACCAAGTGTTGTCTGATGTTGTGCCTATGGATACATGCCACATATTGCTTGGGAGACCATGGCAATATGATAGAAAGGTGATACATGATGGTCAAAGGAATAGGTGCACATTCACCATGGGTGAGAGGAAGATAGCACTTGGTCCCTTGCCTCCAAAGGAAGTTGATGGGGATCAATTGCATGTTAAAAGTCAAGTGGAAGCATGGCAAGCCAAGAAGGCCAAAGCTCAAGCAAAGCATGATGACTTTGAAGAGGGCTTTAAGAGAATAGATGAAGTTGTTGCTAAATTTTTGAAGTCGTTCGAAGAACTTTGGATAAGAGAGGAAGAGAGGGAGGCTGAGAGCCTTGCAAAAAGAGAGCTAGAGAGGGAGGCTGAGAGCCTTGCGAAAGGAGAGGAGATTTCAAAAGAAAAATTTGAGGAGAAAGAAAAGAAAGAGGAAGCCGAGAGTGAGAGAAGAAAAGAGATAAAAGAAGCTTCAAAAGAAATTGTTTTAAAAGGCTCAAGTGAGAGAGATGTGAGGGTTGAATATGAGGAAAAGAAGAGTTTGTTTATACTCTTATACAAAGAGGCTTGGTTTAAAGCTAATATTAACCCTTGTCTTTCTAGATGTGATGTGTTTCTTTTGCAGGTTCCTAATGATACTTGTCCTAAAGGATTGCCGGTCCTAGAAGAAGATGGATCTATATATAAGGCGCCGATTACAATCAAAAGGGAGTATCAGGTTTTAAGTTCCTTTTCTATGACTTTAATGCCTAAATTGGACAACATGACGAGCAATTTAAATTCTTACTTTATTGATTTTCATCCACATAAATTACTTGTTATGCATACTTTTGAGTTATTGTTTTGGAAGGAACAAATTAATGCTACCTGCATGTTGCTTGATCCGGGAGGAGAAGCTAGAAGCATGAAGCTTGATCTTTTGCACATCATGATGGGTTCGCAAGGTGAGTACAGTGATCGTACCATCGTTGATATTGCTTTTCTCCTATTGACTTTGTAGGTATCGATTCGAGGACGAATCGCTTTGAGGAGGGAGGGAATGATGCAAGTCACCTAGGCGAATTTGGAAACTTGAAGAATGATGCACGCCAAGGCGACTATGGAGGATGCAATGGTGTCAAGCATGGAATTTGGATGTATTCCAACAAGTTCAAAGTTCATCATCATAAGCTTACTTTCAGAGTCAAGTCCAAAATTCGAACTCACAAGAAATTTAAGAAGAGATGGAGATTAAAGTCAAGAACGCGAAGAACTCGCGCGGAAATTCCTGGAGCGTGCAGTATCAGAAATAAATTCATATCTCGAGCTCTACCACACGGATTGCTGCGATCTTGGAATCGATGGAAAGATAAGACGAAGATCTACAACTTTGATGTTGATCCCAGAAGCTGAATCTGCCGTTTTCGTTACTTAAAATGCACTTTAATTCGACGGACAGATTCTGTCCGAAAATTCAGTTTTGTCTTTTTTTTAATTTGGGTCAAGTCCATGTAATTGGGTTTAATTATTGTGGGCTTTAGTTAATTAGTTTGGGTAAATGTTGTTTGGGTTTATTTGAGTTCGATTCCAAGTTGGATTCAATTAAAACCTTGTTGTCTTTGGGTTAGACTAGGTGTCAAACTTGGAGACAAAGTCAAAATCCAATTTGACTAGGATTTGGGATTGATGCCGAATTAGGGTTAGGGATTTAGTATAAATAGGAACCATTATTTTATGTTTTCGGTAGAGTTGATTTGAGATAATAAAATTGCCCTTTGAGGTTTTCTTTGATTGTGGATTCAATCGTGATCGAGAGTGGATTCTCTTGGTTTTATATTAGTGTTTGAGTTTACTTATCAAGTTTTTTGCTTGTGGCGTTTATTCAATTCCTTGTGATTCTAATCCCTTTGTTGCCTATTACTTAATTGAGTCTAGGAGGTGAAGAATAGAATTGCTAAAGCCTATTGTTGTGTATCTACTTCTTTGTTGTCTAATCCGTGCAGAGATTAGGAGGTGAAGGAGACTTACATGGCGAGTTTGATTGAGAATGACGATCGGGACAATCAGATAGTTACAGAGGTGGAACTAGTGAATTCTAGGGTTGTTGCCGTATCACAAAGTTATCAAGATGATCCGTCTCCGAAAAGGAAGCACCCCAAGAGCAGGAACTCCAAGTTCAAGCGATAAGGGGACTAAGGATCAAGACGCTCAATTGCTTAGACAATAACTAGCAGTGGAGAATTGTAGAAACTCGCGGGAAGTACGCAAAGGATCACCGACTATCAAATGCTCGTGCTCAAAGTGCCCAACCATTTGGGGGACTAATGATATAATATAGCCCATTGGGCTCAATCATTTGCCATGAAGACAATTCACAAGCCCAATTCCAATAGGTCCAGGAACCCGAGGCCCAAAGAAATTCAGCCCACGATCCAGCATCACCACCCTTATCCATCCGAAAGCCGATCTTAACCGCTCATAACGCGACACTTGGCACGATAAGAAACCCCCCATGTTTGTCCAATAGGCAATAACCAATATTTGTAATATAAAAATTTAAAATTAGGGCAATAGGGGCATTCTCTCTATCTCTTCTCTCTTGGCCGATTCATCGGTTGTATTCAACATTCTCAATCAATAAAATCTCTCCCAATTTGGGCTCCTATTTCTCACTTTATATCACCACCACATCAAACCAATGGAAGAGAATGAAGCTTGGACCTTATTTTGTATGAAAGCCTTCCCATGGAATGCCAAAAGATGTCCGCAAGAGCTTGAAGACTTGGCCAAAGATGTTGTTGAAAAGTGCAAAGGCCTTCCACTTGCAGTTGTGTCTTTGGGTGGTCTCTTCTCTACCAAACGTTCAGAGTTGGAATGGAAGACAACCTGTAATGGCCTTAATAGGGAATTGAGCAATAGCAGTATGGTTCAACCTATCAAAAGCATTTTGTTATTGTGCTGCAATGATCTTCCTTACAGATTGAAGCATTGTTTTCAGAGGAAAAGACTTGTTAGATTATGGATGGCAGAGGGATTTATAGAGAAAGTCAGGGAATGGACACCAGAAGAAATTGCTAACCGATATCTTATGTATTTAATTCCACGAAGCTTGCTTCAAGTGGTAGAAATTGACATTTATGGGCTACCAGGAACGTGCAAGATGCATGATATGCTGCGGGAGTTTGCCAGCTCAAAGTCTGAGGAAGAGAAATTTTGTGCTTTATATGAGGATCGAATAGGAGGGAGACGAGAAGAGGGTGTGATACTGATATATTATAGCCCAATGGGCTCAAGTCCACAAGCCCAATAAGCAGCACAACCCAATGCAACAAGCCCAGAAAAAGAGCTGAATTGTTTGAGTAAGCATGTAATAAAAGAGGCATCACAAGGGCTAGACACGCGTCCAGTCCCATCACGCAAGTGGCAAGGAAGAATTAAGATAACCAACAGATATAACAAAGCTCTAGGTTAAGAAAGAAACCAATAGATAATACAATGTAATAAGTCCACAATATAAGGGACCTTATTGTATGGAGAATAGAACAAATATTCTATCTATCTCTCTCTCTTCTCCCGATTCAATTCATGTATTCATTACCTTCTTTATTAATAAAAGAACTCTCCATTTTTGGGTTCCAAATTTCCTATTTTATATCAGATACGCCATCTATCAATCCAAGAAAGTCAGGAACAAATAAAACCTTGGGAGGGTATGACACAACTTCGGTCCTTTCTTCTCTTTGGGAGTGGAACTATTGATTCAACTATGATTAATAAGTTGCTATCTGGTTTTAAACTCTGGAGGGTGTTAGACTTACGAGGTGCTCATATAGATACATTCCCTGACCACATCGTCATTTTGTTCAACCTGACGTACTTGAATCTGAAAAGAACCCGGATCAAGAAGTTGCCTGAATCCATTGGAAGGTTGAGGCTCTTCCAAATGGAATTGTGAATCTGAAAAGCTTGAAGTATTGTTTGAGTGGTAAGGCTGTGATTGGAACATAGTTTCCTCCAAACTTGAACACTTTAAGTAACTTGCAATTTCTTGGCTATGTGGAAGCCAATAGCACTGTGCTGAAAGAGATCCGTAGCATGGCTCAATTAGTGAGGCTGTATATCACGAATAATGAGGTCTCAGATGAAGAGGACCTGTGCATTGCAATACAGAATATGCCTCTACTTCGCCGGTTATCTGTCTGGACAAATAAGAAGGAACAAATCCTTCGTTTGGATGCATTGAAATCACCTCCTCCATTCCTCGAAAAGCTCACTTTGTCCGGTAAGTTGGAGAACATCCCACATTGGTTCAGGTCACTTCAGAACCTGAGGCACTTGACCTTGCATTTCTCTAGATTGACAGATGAACGGCTTTCGCAATCTTGAGAGCTTAGTGATATATAATTTCCCTAATCTGCAAAGCATAACCATAGCCAAGGGAGTTATGCCGGGAATCAAAGAGTTATGTATTGAAGAATGCAGAATGTTGAAGGAGGTCCCTAGTGGTATCAATTGTCTAACCAAACTTCAAGAACTGGCGTTGGCAAGTCTTGCAGCGGATGTCTTAAAGCGAATAGAAGAAGCTTCTGGTGTGGATCGGCCGAACGTTCGGCACATTCCGAAGATCACTTACTCTTACCAGGCATCATAGGGGTGGTCAAGGAGAAACATTTCTTCATTCTTTGATTCTATCCCTACAGAAAAAGGCTTGGACGCGACAGGTTTCCTTCTAAATTCCCTTTCTTTTTCTAACTTAAGTACATCCTTGGACTTCAAATATTTACACTATTATTTGGCTTAGCAATTTATAATTCAAATTATTATTCTTTGCAATTAGCAGATGCCATAAAGGAGTAGATATATATGTGGGCATGCATGCTTTGGCAGAACTGTATCTGCATTATAGTTTCTTGGAGTTGGAGGATAGATATGCCTAATTATATATGTTTGTTTTGTACATTGAATGCTCTGCAGCAAAATCAGTTTGATGCTATAACCCTCTGCGGGTATGGACATATAATGCCTCTTAAGTGTTATTCCGTCCAATCCAGAAACCGATTTATTTCTCCACTGTTCTCCATTAACCATGTAACCTCATACAGTTTCGTTAATACAACAAACGATTAGCATAAGAAAAACAAAAAAAATTCTCTTTTCTTTTTCCATTTCGCTTCTGTTGGTTGTTTAGATTTGTTTAGAACCAATGTAAGTGCAAAGGCGGATTGATAATACTTGGGTCACATAATTATACAAAGTAGGCACTACTTTTCTCTTTTTATATAGAAGGATATGATAAAGAGTTCAAAATAGAATTTGAAAAATTATTTATCCTGCATCCTCCTCCAGGACGCCAGGTAGCATATTCTCCCTAAAGTAAGCCTTAATGCAGGAAGAAAAGCACCTACTCCTAAACTAGATTTCAAAGTGTCGTCGGAATAACAATCCCGTTGTAGTTGTTTCTGGGCTCCATCATATTCCAAATTCTAGATGTTTTAATTCTTTTCGTTTTTTGCTTTTTGATGATACTGGATTTGTCATAAATTTTTCGGGTTAAACCCTGCTTAATGTTATTGGTCAGAGAAGGGACTCTAACTGTCACGCGGTGTGCGACGAGGGTTCGAGAATTGCACGGAGCATTCAAGAAAAGCCAGGAATGCGCAAGAGCCGTGTGGACAACTCTACCGAAGTGAGGAATTCTCTAGAGTCTCGGGTCAAAGTTTGGGAGTTCTAGTCAAACTTATTGTATTTGACCGAGTCAACCTTTAGGGATAAGGTTTGACTAGATATTTTGACGGGAGTTTCTAGACATGTGTGGGTAGACATGTGTAGATAAGGATGGGTAGATATTTTAGGATAAATATCTAGACCATGTAAATTGTTAGCCGTTGGATCGTAGGGCTTTTTGGGGTGCAATCCTAGACGTCCGTTGTGGAGGTGGGATTAATTGTCTATAAAAGGGGAAGGGTCCCCCCATTTGTAGGTAGATGGAAACCTAGAGAAATGAGAGTTAGGAATTGGGGAAATCCGTTGTACTTGAGCGTGGGGCTCACAATTGTACAAACTCTCTCGGGATTAATATACTCTTTGCTTTTCTCCAATGCTTTCCGTGTGTTCTCTTGCTAGCGTGGTAGCGGAGGTTTAGGTTGACTTAGGCTTAAGAATGGGGTTCTTGCCTAAGTGCCGCACGGGTTATTGTTGGGGATTTCATAGTCCCGTGAAAATTGGTGGCGGAGTTTGCATTCCAAAACTCCCGGCCCGTGACAGTTGGTAGCGGAGCCAATTCGATCCAACTCTGATGTCCGAGGTGGCTGCACGCCCCATTAGGATGATCTTTTGGGGAGATGGTAATGACCTCGAGACAATGGTGGAGTAATGTCACAGGTGGCTACACGCCCCACTAGGTGGATCTTTTGGGGAGAGGGTAATGGCCTCGTGACAATTGCGGAGTAAGGTTCGCTAGCTTGAGAATTAGTGGGAGATGGCTTCTAGGGAGGCCACGAAGTATTGTTGAAGGAGAGCACATTCCTAGGGAGGAACAACGCGTTCCCGAGGTAGCAAAAAGTCTCTAGGGAGAGGACTGAATTGTGGAGCGGAGTGCGAGTCGAGGCTTGCGTGGGTGACGCATGCCATTGGGATGGCGACATGGTTGAAGAGGTGGGCCGAGGCATTAAGGAGCAATGGTCAGGGGACCTTGAGGAGCTCCAAGGGGAGATGCAAGGCACTCTCAACGTAGTCGTGGACTCGTGGAAGAAGAAGATGGACGATTTAAGGGGCCGCCAAACCACATGATGCTTGCTACCGTGATGAAGGAGATGCGTAAAAGAGTAAATGCACGGGATCAGTGGGGATTGGTCTCTTTGCAAGAGAGAGGTTTCCATCTCGTTGGAGCTTCAAAGGCGTGGGTTTCGGGACCTCAATGCCATAGCCGGCAGTGGATTAAGCAAGCGGCACTCTTTCGAAGGAACGAGGAAGAAGGGGAGAGCTCCAACAATAATGCCGAAGTAGGCGTGGAGTTCGTCGACGTGACAAGAGTTATGTCGGTGCCATGTGCAACTAGCATGATCTTGATAGATGGGAGCAAGACATGCTTGGTTGGGATGTTGCACGAAGGGATGGCACAAAAGGTGAAGGCGACGGGCGCCATGCGACTTGTCGAGGATGAACCAAGGAGCCTACAGGAGCATGATGGGAAGGCGATAGGGAAGTCACCAACAAGGGATGTGCACCACAACAGGGCAAGGCCAAGGTGCAACAAGCCAAGGGATCGCAGGGGCGACACCGACACGTGGAGAAAGTGGAGGTGACCAAAGGCTTGATGGGGAGCACCAAGGGAGGTGGCCAAACCAACACGTTGACGCGGGGGCGAAGGCGTAGGAGGCGCATATGAAAGCGAGGAATGCGCAAGGAGTGCGCATGGGAACACAACGAGGGTGTTGCGTCATCAAGTGGGGGGAGAATGTCACGCGGTGTGCGACGAGGGTTCGAGAATTGCACGGAGCATTCAAGAGAAGCCCGGAATGCGCAAGAGCCGTGTGGACAACTCTAGAGAAGTGCGGATTTCTCTAAAGTCTCGGGTCAAAGTTTGGGAGTTCTAGTCAAACTTGAGTTTGACCGAGTCAACCTTTGGGGATAAGGTTTGACTAGATATTTTGATGGGTGTTTCTATACATGTGTGGGTAGACATGTGTAGATAAGGATGGGTAGATATTTTAGCATAAATATCTAGACCATGTAAATTGTTAGCCGATTGGATCGTAGGGCTTTTTGGGGTGCATTCCTAGACGTCCGTTGTGGAGGTGGGATTAATTGTCTATAAAAGGAGAAGGGTCCCCCCATTTGTAGGTAGATGGAAACCTAGAGAAATGGAGAGTTAGGAATTGGGGAATTCCGTTGTACTTGAGCATGGGGCTCACAATTGTACAAACTCTCTCGGGATTAATATACTCTTTGCTTTTCTCCAATACTTTCCGTCTGTTCTCTTGCTAGCGTGGTAGCGGAGGTTTAGGCTGACTTAGGCTTGAGAATGGGGTTCTTGCCTAAGTGCCGCACGGGTCATTGTTGGGAATTTCATAGTCCCGTGACAATTGGTGGCGGAGTTTGCATTCCAAAACTCCCGGCCCGTGACACTAACTCTTCTATTACATTACTTACTGAGAAGTTCATTCTCGTCATGATTGATCCACTTTGTTGACTAAGTTGACGATTTGGGACACCAAATCCTCGAAAACAGCCCAACATCCACTACATAAAGACCTACTCGATACCAGTTGAGGTTAGGGATGGCAATGGGTCGGGGTCCAAGCGGGGAAAGGTTCCCCTCCCCCACCCCCGTTTCAGAAATGTTCCTCGTCCCCATCCCCATTCCCCATTTGGGGGGAATATTGCCCCCATCCCCGTTCCCCGAGGGGAATCGGATCCCCACGGGGACCCCATTCCCCAATTTGATAGATAAAAATTGGTAAAATATATATATTTTTTAAAGTAATCAAAATTAACTTATAAACAAATTTAATTCTTTTGGCTTACATGATTCAAAATATAAGACAATAAAATTAAAAATTATGACTAGTTTAATTATTTTGGCTTACATGATTCAAAATATAAGACAAGAATATTAAAGATGGTTACTAGTTCATTGTCTCTACTAGAACACTAAAATGAAATCAGTTGCTACATTCAACTAACTCAACAATTGCATCTCAAAAATTTTGCCTACTCCCCAATTCCAACTTATTGGTTAATCGGATAATAACTCAATGGTATTTTTGTATATTTGCTTATTTCAGGGTCCCCGTGGATTGGGGGGAGCACTCCCCGCCCCCATTCCCAAATTCCCCACGGGGCCAAAATGTCCCCCGTCCCCACCCCCGCAGGGGAAAATTGCCCCCATCCCCGTTCCCCATTCGGGGATTCCCCGTTAACAGACATCCATTGCGATCCCTAGTTGAGGTAAGCACTTTGGTTACAATAGAGATCTTGTCAATTTGCACGACATATTCACTAACATAGGCATTAATTAAAGTGTTCCAAGAATATAGACATCCTGGTTCTTCTAATTCCGTTTCCTGCATTTTGGAGGTGATATGTGAAGACCGCTGCCCTCTGAGGTCATCACTTTTTTCTCTCAAATTCTGCATCTTTACTTTTTCTCTTGGCTTTGTTCTCTTTTCCCACAAAAAATAATATGTCTTACTTTATTCCCTTTTAAATTTTTAATTAATATTTTTTTATTTTATTCTTCTCTTCTCCTTCTCTCGTTTCTTTCTTCAAACTTTTTTTCAGACTCTTTTTATCTCCTATGTGCTAGCAAGCTGTTGAATCCATTATGATGAAAACAATTATAATACTCAAGTTGTAGCCAATACAATGCATTTCAACTAATAGAGGATAGGTTTTGTTTATTGTCTATAGCTATCTGTCGTTAACTAATCTCATTTGTGTACCTAGTTAGGATTCTTGTACCCTTGGGACTCTTATGCCCTAATATATTATTTATACACAACAGGAATGCTATTGAAGGCATCCTGGTATTCGTACTTTACATGGTAGCGGTGCAGGTATTCATTTGTTGAAGTCTGTCTTGTATCTCACAACATGTCTTCTTCTCCCAATGCTTCTTCTTCAGCCCTATCTGGCTCTACCTCACCATCTTCTTCTTCTTCTATAGCAGCTACACACTCTGTTTCCACTTTGGTGGTTCACTCTGTGCTTAGTGTAGGCAACATCCGTAATTACATCCCTGCTAGGCTTGACTTTAGCAACTTCTTAGTTTGGCAAAGTCTTCTTTACACAGTTTTCCAGTCCCATCAGGTCGTCGACCATATTGATGGAACCGGTGTGCCACCGGATGCTTTTATTCCTTCCCAAATACCGGATCAACCACCTGAACCCAATCCTCTCTTCACGCAATGGTCCCAAGTTGACAGCACTCTGGTCACTTGGATCTATGCTACCGTAAGCCCTGTTATTCTAAACCACATTGTCCGACCGGGCTCTTTTCTTACTACGCGAGAGGTGTGGTTGCACATCGAATAGCTTTTTCATGACCATGTCCAAGCTCGTTACATGGAGTACCGTTCTGCCTTTGTCAACTCAAAAAAAGGGACTCAGTCTATGAGCAATTACCTCCAGTCCATTAGAAGTATAGCTGACAATCTTGAGTCTATAGGTAGGGGTTTAAGTGATGACGATATCATCATGCAGGTCCTTGATGGTCTCCCTGAAGAATATAATGATCTTGTTACCTTGTTAACCTCCAAATCTCCCCTTCCTTCTTTCTTTGAACTCCGGTCGATGTTGTTGGCCCAGGAAACCCGTAAGTCCAAACGAACTTCTTCCTTGTCTTCCACTTCCTCTACCGAGCCTTCTCAGGCGCTTTACACCCAACAACAGTTTTGTGGTAATAATAACCGTGGGGGTCGCGGTGGTAGGGGTGGTCGTGGTGGTTATTCGTCCCCACGACCGCAACCCTCTTCTTGGTCGAACCCTAATTCTTTCTCCCCTCGTCCGTCACAGCAGTATGCCTCGCGTCCTCCTTCCTCTTCTAATAATGCTTTTGCTTCACGCACTAATTTTGGTCCTCCACCTTCTAAACCTCTGTGTTCTCAAACATCTATTTTGGGTCACGCACCTGTTCAGAAGGTCCTATGCAGGTGTACATGAGCAGCAAAGTTCTGGTCCTCTTTGGTTTGCTGATACAGGAGCAACGAGCCATATGACCAATTCCACTGATGCGTTGGATACTTTCCAGGAATATCATGGAACAGATTCTGTCCAAGTGGGTGATGGTAAGTGTTTACCGATCACACACGTTGGCGTTAAGACCTTTTTTTTTATACATTTACTTTTAAGCTTCTTAATGTTCTTGTTGTACCTCAGCTCAAAAAGAATCTTCTTTCGATGAAACATTTTGCTATCGATAACAACGGTTCTGTTTTTTTTGACTCCACTGGTTTTTCTTTGAAGGGGCATTTTTTTCGCCATCAACAGATTCGGTGCAGTGACACCGGACCACTATATTCTTTATGGGTGTGTCCTGCCCCATTTTCTTCACCGAACCAAGTTTTTTCAGTCAGTTGTGTCTCTGCAATTCTGTGGCACCGGCGACTCTGTCACACCGGCGCACCGGTCATGCAGCAGTTTACTTCTCAATTTCCAGAGTTGTGTTCTTC
Source organism: Turnera subulata (assembly GCA_028386065.3). Taxonomy (NCBI): domain Eukaryota; kingdom Viridiplantae; phylum Streptophyta; class Magnoliopsida; order Malpighiales; family Passifloraceae; genus Turnera; species Turnera subulata. Next base: position 106,928 of record JAKUCV010005043.1, on the reverse strand, counting down.
TTCCAATAAGGATAGGTTTTGTACAGCTTGTCAGATGGGCAAGCAAACACAACTTCCATATCCAAAGTCTTTAGAGTCGTGTTTAGGTTTATTTCATGTTGTTCATTGTGATGTATGGACATCACCAGTTGTTTCCTTCACTGGATTTCAGTATTATGTTTTGTTTCTTGATGAATACACAAAATTTTGTTGGGTTTATCCTCTACGTTTTAAGCATGAGGTGTTTGCTAAGTTTAAGCAGTTACATGCTAAGGTTAAAACTTATTTTGATCAACCCATTCGTTTTCTGCAAAGTGATAATGGTGGAGAATTTTGCAATTCCTCTTTTGATGAATATCTCCAACAACATGGAATTCTTAGACGTCTCTCGTGTCCATATAGCCACCAACAGAATGGCATGGCTGAGAGAAAACATAGGACTATACTTAACTCTATTCGGTCAGTTTTGTCCCAAGCCAATCTTCCTCCTACTTTTTGGGTAGAGGCTTTGCATCATGTGGTTTTTGTCCAGAATCGTCTTCCCCACGTCTCGCTTTCTTGGCACAGTCCTTATCAGAAACTCTTTGGTCGTCGTCCATCTTTTTCAGATTTTCATGTTTTTGGCTGTGAGTGTTATCCTCTCAACATGAGTCCCTCTAATAATAAGTTGGCACCGCATACGGCACCTCATATCTATCTTGGGTTTTCACGAAACCATAAAGGTTTTCGATGCTACCAACCCATCTCTCGCAAGGTAATCATATCCCGAAATGTTGTTTTTAATGAGGATTCCTTTCCTACTTTAACAATTCCACAACCCTCGGACCCTCATCCTCACGCAACCTTTGACCCAACAGTTATTTTCACACTGCCTGGCTCACTGGTTCCCACTACGACTCCTCATATCACCCACTGCAAACAGCAATCCATCCCAACTACTTCTCCGTCCCCTTCTGCCACGACATCTTCCTCTTCTCATCCTCCTACCGAACCCTATCACTCACCAACACAATCTGAGTCTTCTACTTCTTCTAGTACTTCAACCCCAATCGAACTCCCATCTTACCCCGCAACTACACCACGACCTGACACCTCAGTTTCACCTACTTGTTTTCCCCTCTCTTTTCCTTCACCGCCCAAGCATCATATGACAACAAGGTTGCGGGCTAGTATACGTAAGACAAACCCACGATATGCTCTACTTACCTCTACTACAGACCCTGATCCTCGCACCTATAAGCAGGCTTCCACAAATGAAAATTGGCAACGTGCCATGCAAGACGAGTATCAGGCTTTAATACAAAAAAAGACATGGGTATTGGTTCCTCCTCCCGCTGCTCACATCAATATTGTTGGTTCCCGATGGGTGTATCATCGGAAATATCATTCTGATGGCACACTATCCAGATATAAAGCGTGCCTGGTGGCGCAAGGATACACACAGAGAGCAGGTGAGGATTTTGAAGAGACTTACAGTCCTGTTGTGAAACCCGCAACTGTTAGGACTGTTCTTTCTATTGCAGTTTCTAGAGGCTGGCCTGTGAGACAGTTAGATGTTAAAAACGCTTTCCTCAATGGTTTCTTGAAGGAAGAGGTCTACATGAGACAGCCTCCAGGTTTTGAAGATTCAGTGCATCCGGAGTATGTTTGCAAGCTCCAACGCGCATTGTACGGTTTGAAGCAAGCACCCCGTGCCTGGTATCACAGATTTGCTTCTTTCTTGATTGGGAATCGCTTGCCTCATTGTTTACATTACACACGACTCAGGGTGTTGCTTATCTTTTATTGTATGTCGATGACATAATTCTAACTGCTTCCTCTTCAGGTCTTCTACAGCAACTGCTTTCTTGTTTAAAGCGAGAATTTTCGATGACAAACCTAGGGGATTTGCATTATTTTTTGGGCATACAGGTGGCTCATGTTCGTGATGGTCTTTTCTTACATCAACAGAAATATATCCATACAATCTTGGCTCGTGCCAATTTGAAGGATTTGAAACCATCTCCAACTCCTATGCAGCCCAAGCTTTCGTTATCTATTCATCAAGGTGTGCTTTTACCAGATTCAGAACAACGATTATATCGAAGTATAGTCGGTGCATTACAATATCTTACCTTTACACGACCGGACATATCCTTTGCAGTCAACTCCGTCTGTCAGTTTATGCATGCACCTACGAATGTTCACTGGGCAGCAGTTAAACGGATCCTTCGGTATCTTGTAGGCACTTCTTCATATGGCTTTCTCATTCAAGCCACAACCTACCAGACAGTGACTGCTTTTAGCGATGCTGATTGGGCCGGTTGTATAGATACACGTCGTTCCACAACCGGGTATTGTGTCTATCTCGGCGGTAATCTTGTCTCCTGGTCGGCCAAGAAGCAAGCTACCGTTTCGAGAAGTAGTGCAGAGTTCGAGTATAGGGCTTTGGCAAGCGTGGTTGCAGATGTTTCATGGCTAAACAACCTTCTTCTTGATCTTCGTTGTCCACCGAAGCTGCCAATGATCATACACTGTGACAACTTGTCTGCCACCTTCCTTGCTAATAACCCGGTGCCACACCAGCGCACAAAACACTTGAAGATTGATCTCCATTTCATCCGCGAACGAGTTCAGAAGGGACAAATTCAGGTGGTTCATGTCGAGTCTGCTCAACAACAGGCAGATATTCTCACGAAAGCACTAGGCACATCGAATTTTCTTTTGCTACGTTCCAATATGAGTTTGGTTTGTTTAACCACCCTCCAATTGCGGGGGAGTAATAGAGGATAGGTTTTGTTTATTGTCAACAGCTATCTGCGTACCTAGTTAGGATTCTTGTATCCTTGGGACTCTTATGCCCTAATGTATTATTTATACACAACAGGAATGCTATTGAAGGCATCGTGGTATTGCCCTAATGTATTATTTATACACAACAGGAATGCTATTGAAGGCATCGTGGTATTCGTACTTTACATCAACAACTAACAAATTAACTTTTTATCCTTTTCTTTTAACATTTTAGATATCATTAAATAAGAGAATCTTGCTAAGTTTTAAATATTAACACCTGACACTCTCGATTGTAAGGTGGTAGGCATTCTTGGAAATCCAAATTGAAAAGAAACAATGGCCAAAATGCCACGTGAAAGCTCATGTATCCCATAATGTAGAGCTTCTTTTTATAAAATGAAATAAGACATATCAGCAGTAAAAGCTACATTCTTTTTTCTTTACTAAACAGGTAAGTAAGCTATCTTCATTCACGGGAGATCCTCGAGTTGAGTGACGATTATGTTATTGGTTCCATTGTGTCTCTTTTTCAAAGCATTTGTAGTGTTTTACTCTATTGATAAAGGTAGAAGGAAAACGTGATTCCCCTTGGGGAAAAAAGAGGAAAGAAAAAGAAACAAGAAGATTGCTCGAAAGCATGTCTAGACTGATTTCTTTATAAGCAGGATAACATGTAAGGTTTCCAAGCCAAGCCTATCAAGTCATAGCAAAGAAAGACATTATAAGACTAACATGGCTGCACCATCACTCCCAAAGACTTTTGCACTGAAATCACCCTACAACAACAAATACCTTTCCTACGTCTATGAAGAAGGGGAAGTTCATGGTTTGCTCAAATTCACAGCAGACAATGTTACCGTACTGTCAACATTCCAAGTGGAGCCGGCAAAGAGTGGAGATGGCAAGCTTGTGCACATCAAATGCTGTTACAACAACAAATACTGGAGGAGGTGGTCGCCCAACCACTACTGGATCTCTGCAGAGGCCGACCAGCCAGAGGAAGACCAGTCCAAGTGGTCATGTAAATTGTTCAAGCCCTACTTCTTTAGCTCTGATCCTAACACCTTCGAGCTCTGGCATGTCCAGCTGCTGGCTCACTATGCATGCTCATTGAGGGAAGGAGGCTTGTTCAGATCGCTGTTTACAGCGAGCTTGCAGATCCTGTTGCTAGTGAAATCAAAGATGTTGAGTTTAATTTGAACAATGCAAAAATCTCCGGCCAAATCACCGTGGAGTTGGCCACAGGAATTGCTGTTAACCGCGACGAAACATCCGCCCAAACAAAGGTTGTGACGCTAGAGTACAACAAAAGTGAGAGGTGCACCTGGAAAGTTGGCAGCACGATGAACACCAATGTTGTGACCAAGATCAAGTCCCCCATTCCGGCCATCGTCAAGGGGATTGCTCAGTTATTTGGAGAAGTTTTCGGGGCCATACGAGTGGGGGAAAACTGTGGAGACAGAATATGGAGTGGAGACAAAGTACAACGTTATTGTGCCATCGTTAGGCTTGAGATTGGGTTCTTGCCTAATTACATGAAAATAAAAAAATTTTAAATTCAATTCTAGATTTAAATAAATTTACATAAATTTAAATAAAATTCATAGAATAATTTTAAAAAATTAATTTGAATTTCCAAATAAAATGCACTATTACACGTAAACAAGTAAAAATACACATGCATAAACATATTTATTATTATTATTATTATTATTTATCTTGCGGGTACAACGTTGAATCTGAAGCTGTTAGAGTCATTAGTAATGTTAACCTTGATACTGTCATTCCATGAGAACCACATACCGCCCCACATTGTTTTGGCCGGGAAGCTCGAATCGATTTGCTGGAGGGAAACGAAGTGAAATGACACCGTGATAATCTTCAGGCTGCCACAGGGTCTCCGTTAAAAGTACCATGTGAGAGGAGGATGATGGTGACCTGGTGTATGGGTGTTAAGTGTTAACTGGTATTCGCTCATGGTTCCTTTCCGCAATCATCATAGTCGTTGATATCTTGTAATTAATTGTTCCCATTTAATATATGCATTTTTTATATACATCAAAGTTTTTATCTTTTAATTGGAAAACTCGTTGATATCTTATAATTAATATTTTCATTTTGTACAAGACTTAGTTTTGTTTTAAAAAATACAAATATTTTTTCATACGTGAAATTTTTTTATGAAAGTACCTTAAGTATTTATTTAACATAATTGATTATTTAAAATTAATTAGTTGCTATTTTCAAAATGTTAATTTTTATTTAACTAAAAATAAGGCTAAATAATAATAAATATATATGCATTATTTACGACTTTTTAAAAATGTTGTACATCAAAGTATTCAATACCTTGTAGCAGTTTGTTTGTGGGTTTGTATTAATTCTTTTTATAACAATTAAATTTTTATGAAAGAATATCAATAGTATAAAATTGTGGGAGGGAATTTTTATTCAATATTACCGAAGGATTATTTTTCTCTCACAAAAATAACAGTAAATTGTGCCCGAAGGATTATTAGTGAGGGATTATTTTTCCGTCACAATTTAGCGAGGGATTATTGTTCCCTCGCTAATAGTGACGGAAAAATCCCTCACAAAACTGGAGATTTTTTTCAATATTAGTGAGGGATTGTTTTCCGTCACAACTTAGCGAGGGATTGTTTTTTCCCACACAATTGTGACGGAAAAAATCCCTTACAAAACTGGAGACTCTTTCCAATATTAGTGAGGGATTGTTTTCCGTCACAACATAGCGAGAGATTTCTTTTCCCTCACAATTGTGACGGAAAAAATCCCTCACAAAATTGGAGACTTTTTCTAATATTGGTGAGAGATTGTTTTCCGTCACAACTTAGCTAGGGATTCCTTTTCCCACACAATAGTGACGGAAAAAATCCCTCACAAAACTGGAGACTTTTTCCAATATTAGTGAGGGACTGTTTTCCGTCACAAATTAGCGAGGGATTACTTGTCCCTCACAATAGTGACGAAAAAATCCCTCACAAAACTTGGCGGGTAGTGAATTTTTTTCCCGAAAATTTTTTGTCCATTCTATGCGAGGGATTTTTTTTCCTTCACAAATAGCGACGGAAATATCCCTCACAAAAAAGGCGGGTCTTTGGCGCGGGCAAACATTGTGAGGGAATTCTGAATTCTTCACCAAAACCGTCACTAAAGTTTTACGACGGAATAATTGCCTCACAAAATCCGACACAACACTACTACCTAGAAATCCCTTGCAAATGCCGTCGCAATTGTGAGGGGCAAAAATCCCTCACAAAAATCCCTCGCTAAAACTATGTTTTCTAGTGGTGCCACCAAATAGTAGGGTGATGGTCACTTTGTGTGCAACACAGGCCTCAGTTGATGTTCCTTTCTCGTAAACACAGGGTGTTACTCTCGCAAATGGGACGGAGTTGACTGCACAGAAGATGGTTGATGGGGTTTACAAGGGGATCAATCTGTTTAACTTCAGGTATGAGCCAAAAGCGATGAACAATTGAAGATATATGCAGAATCCTAATGAAGAAAGTGATGCTTTATTGGGAGCATGACAATAATAATATCCTCGATCTCCACTGTGATCTAATAATGTTGGGTGTGATTTGTTCTACCATTGTTTCTATTTAAGTTCCAGGCTTCTGTCTGTATTGTTGTTGTTGTTCATGTTGTGTTCATTCTTTAACAGCAACGGGTTGGCTACTTTTGTTTCCGTATTTGGTTTGTCTAATAAGGACGTGCCACGCTTGTTTTTTTTATTCCCCTAAAGAGGAACGATATAACATAAAATCGTATTTCCTCGTAAATATGCAACACGTGGCTCCGAATGTGGCCGAGTCGAAGAGAAAAATCCATGATTGATGAGTAGTAGAGGAGGGAAGTTCACTGTAAAATTTTTAGGCCCACAGTCCATTAAAAAAATTTTTGAGGCCCAACTTGACTACATGGACCAAAAATTGGTTTCGTCCTTTTACATTTTGTATATGACATTCAGACCTGGCAATTCGTGTCCGCGGGTCTGGTTCGTATCGGGTCATACAGGTAAGCATGTACTAAACCCTCGACACGAACATCACACAATTAATAATCGACACGTACCTGCCTTTACTGGTTGACCTGCTCAACCTATTTACTTAAAGGGTTCAATAATCAGTTATCTATTTACACAACCCGTTTACCTATTTAGGTACCTGTTTATAAAAATTATACATGATGACAGGAAAAAAAAAACAAACATAACCCATTTACCTGTTTAGTTACCTATTTACAAAATTATACACAACACATTGACACAAATGACTACATAATTCAACATTCCAATACCAATAGGCAATATCCAGTCCAAGAGCTAAACATACTCCAGTAAGAAAGTCCAGGAGCTAAACATGCTCTAAAAAAAAGGTAGAAGCTAAAAAATTAAAATGCTCAAAATGAGCAATATAACAAATGTCCCCTTGTCACGGGGTCATTACCCTCTCCCCAAAAGGTCAACCTAGTGGAGTGTGCAACACCCCTATATATATGGCCCAAGACCTTCCCCTTCCTTTCCGATGTGGGATTCTGTCACATTCTCCCCCACTGAATCCGACGACGCCCTCGTCGTCGACCGGGCACCCTGTCTACTCCATCCCCACGGAGCGCTTGGCGTGACATCGCAGTTGGGTCGGGTCGGCTCCGCTACCACTTGTCACGGGGTCATTACCCTCTCCCCAAAAGGTCAACCTAGTGGGGTGTGCAGCACCCCTGTATATATGGCCCAAGACCTTCCCCTTCCTTTCCGATGTGGGATTCTGTCACATTAACAACATAGTCTAGGAGCTAGTAAAAATGCTGCCATAAAACTTCATTTCAGCCCAAAAATAATACTGAAAATCCAACAAAAAATGGTTATCCGAACACCAATACACAATTCAATAGCTTGAGCCCCAGACGTTGAAATGGATTGGGGATTCCTGCAAAAAAAAAAGAAAAATACATGCAATTTTAATTCTTGCTTAACTGCCCCAGACGTTGAAATGGATTGGGGGTTCCTGCAAAAAAAAAATGGTAAAATTTATTACTAATTAGTCATTTTAAATTATAAAAAAAGAGAGGGAGGGGCTTTCATCATGGAACCATAAACAAAAAATTTGTTGCTTCAGGCGAGAGAGCCAAATAGATGAGACTATGACACCAAACAATTTTGAGAGTTTACAATATGGGAGGAATGAGGTAGTTTATAGGAAGAGGAGGGGGTACTCACGAATCAGGAGCGCAGAAGGACCTTGAACTGGAAGCGACAGGTGGAGACGAGGACGGCGACTAGAGCTCGAAGTCCCGGGAGAGAGTTGAAATGGAATCTGATTTTTGGGGAGAGAGTTGAAATCGAATCTGATTTTTTGGCTAGGGTTTGTGTTTGATTTTGGGGGTTTTTGGTTGAAGGAGAAATCCACGCCGACGACTGTGAGTTCGAGAGGGAGAGAATTGAAATTGAAGCTGATAGTGAGATTGAGAGGGAGAGAGAGTTGAATTTTTTGTTAGGGTTTGTGTTTCAGTTTTTGAGAGAGAGGGAGTGTGTGTGCTATGTTTGAGAGAGAGAGAGTTTCGATAGGGATGAGTGAATTGTGTGGTTAATTGGTTACTAATTGGATTTGGACTTTGGTAGCTAGTGCCTGTGTCGTTTGTTTTTTTATTATTAATAATTGAGAATTGACCGTGAAAGAACAAAGACTGAAATAAGTAATAACTCAATTATCCAAAAATTAAAATTCAAAATAGTACAAAATAAACAGGTTTGTGGGTTCGTAACCTGAACTGTCTTTTTCGTGCTGGGTCGTGTCGATGATGTGCATGAAATTACATATATTTTACAGCACACACTGTCGTCTTTTGGCATTGCATTCATCGATTATTCATATATTTAGGTATCAAATCACTTCGTTTTCAGTCAAAACTATCTTTCCTCATCCTTGGTTGCTTTCAGGTGCAATTTGGCACAATTTGAAGCTTATTTGGCAATTTTTGGTTCAGCAGCGCCGTTGCTTGTAGAAATGGACCTGACTATCAGCAGCGTCGCTGTCGACAAGGAACTCTGACTCAGGGTTTAACCTTGGACGATTTGCACCTATAATCTAGAAGAATCAGGAGTGTTGTGAATAATAGACTTAAGCTAGAGGGGGGGTGAATAGCTTATGACAGAAAATTAAAAACTTTGCAGGAAATGAAGTGCGGAATTGAAAAATAGAAGGACACAAGAGATTTTTATCCTGGTTCACACACACTCTACTAGTGTGGCTAATCCAGCCCTTCAAGTCTCACTTGAAGATTTCACTATCTACGTTAAGCTTACGGGTGCTTAACAAACCGTTACAACCTAGGAATTCTAGTCACAAGAATCCTAAACCTGAAAGTTCAAGTCACATGAAC
>JAKUCV010005043.1:0-92617 GCA_028386065.3 Turnera subulata | reverse complement strand
CCTTGTACAATTTATGGATCTAACTCTTCTTTCTTGGCTCTTCAATTTCTTGTGCTCATTCATTTTGATCCTTTGCTCTTGAGTGGTATCTTGTGCTTGAGGATTGGTTTGACTTCATTTCTTTTTGCTTCATCTTTGTCATGATCTGGAATTGGTTTGTCAATTATCAAAACCTGCAATGAACCATGAGTTCTAACAAGGAGGATGCATTTGGACACTCCTTCTTTGGAAAGAAGTCTACTTTTGCCACTTTTATGAAAATTACTTATTCTCCAAGACTTAGGGTTTTAATTGAAGACTTGAGCATATAAATAGAGAAGAGACAAAATCCTAGAGCACACGTTGGCTACTGCATCAAAGTCGGCAAGAAGAATTCTGAAGGTGGAAGAAAAGTGATAGTTTTTAGGTTTTTATTGTAAGCATTTCGTCAACACTGTTATTATTGTATTTTTCTTTCTCCATGAACTAATTCTTCTATCTAGGTTCAAGGAATGTAGCTACAGTATGAAGTTTAATTTATGATTCATGTTTTTGGTTTTTTTTCAATTTGTTCTTGCCTTGATTTGATATAGGGAGCTTAACAGTGTCTGCGGCTTGATCACCATCAAACACTATCTTAGACACCATAGTGACGCACCTAACGGAGAAACTAAGAACTCAGACCGTTCTATATCAAGCCTCTACATTACCAATTGTCGAAAGAGATTTTTAGGGTAGTTGAGGATAACAGCGCCTGGCACAGCGGCACTGCGCCCTTGGAAAGAGCTTCGCTGACAAAAGCAGGTTGTTCCAGAACTAGGGTAGGTTTATATCTACAGGTGACAGTAGTTGTAAACACTTTAGGTCAGGTAGCTCATCAAGGTAGGCAAATTAAACCACCAGAATATTGAATTGTGGTTAGACATCGACGCTTTAGTAAACCCCGGACAACCTAGGTCTCCATCCACTGAGTTCTCTTCCCAATCGACACCCAACCTTCTTTTCTCTGATCTCTTTACGTGATTGATTCTGTTTATTATCTCACTCTCCTTTATTTCTTACTATTTATTTTATTTGTCTTTTATATTTTGGATTACTACTATCAAATCACTATTGGTTATTTACTTTCGTTGTTTATAGTCTAATTGATCGAGAGCCTGAGGTCAGTATTATTTCATAGTCCCTGTGATTAGATGCTAACTGCTTTTTGAAAACTTTGTAGCGTGGTCGGAATTTATACTATATATTAAAACACAAAAGATTAGCATGAAGTGATTTGACTCTTTTGCTTTGGAAAAAATTTATTATGACAAACCTATCCTTTAATTAATTTATTTATGCCAATCACGCACGTGTATATTTGGCATCTAGATCCTTCTTTTTTTTGATAAAGTACAAATACTAAAAGAGAAGGTGGTTCTAACAACTCAAGTGATTACTTTATTTTTTTTTTTCATTCTGAACGCATTTTAAAATCACACAATTCTAGGTGTGGGTGTTAGTGATAGATGAATGCAACATTATCATACAGGTGATGAAAATTCGTTAACCAAGGATGAGCTGTCCAATGCCTTTTACCACCTGTAAGGATAAAAACAAAGAGTACAACAGCAAGTCACCGAAGAGATGACGTTAACTGAAAGAAACACAAGCACACCTGAGTCCCTACTTCTACAGTCGAAATAGAGTCCAACTGCAACCTGAAGATCTAAAACCTCAACCTTTTACAAAACAGAAGGCAAGGAAGATTTAAACAAAAGTGATTCAGCATGGCATGCCAGCCAACACCTTATCTGCTTCAATACCCCCTTAACCTGCTATAAAATTGCAGTAGCTATTAACACCAACAGGCCAACAATTCCATCTCTTCTCGACAAATAGGTAATGTCTTCAAGTATATATATTTGCATTAATTTGTCTCTCATCAGCACTTCCTTAACCCTTTTTTTTATTGGCTTCCCAAACAAATTAATAAAACTTACTTTCCAGGTACAAGGTTGCAGAAGAACAGACAGCTACCTGATTTTTTGTCACCTTTAGGAAGCAAAGGCATATATATATATATATATATATATATAAAAGGGAAGCAAAGGCATATCTACAGTTGCTGCTATAGGATTTTGCTTGGTGGTGAGAATTTCCCAGCTTTGAAATTCTTGATCTCTAATACTGCATTTAGCTACCTCTATTAATTATGTCATTGCTTTTGTGGTTCTACTATGTTATCTAACACCATGCAGGAGGATCCTTAGATGGGTAAGATACAGAGTTGACATACGTCATCACCTCTAGAATACGCAATTCTGGGAACTGCAGCAGACCACAAATGACTTCCCCTAACAATCATTTCACAGAAGCTTTTGTTTCATTACGGTAAATGTTTATTTGCCTGAGCCAGTATTCACTCATGGTCAAAATAGTTGCCCATGGGTGGTCTCTTTGTCTGTATGAATTTGATTACTTCCTCCCCCTTACGGTTAAAATAGTTATACCTTTTTGCCTCCATAAAGCCATCAATTATTTGTTGAGTAAATAAAAATAATAACAGATTTTTTATGATATATTGATGATACTATTCTTTCTTAATGTTGCTAGCTCTTTAGATAGGAAAGACAAGGATTATTATGGTTGTTATATGTGATTATAGATGTATCATATTTTTTATGATAATAATTGAAGTCAACGAACGAATTAATATACTTTCTGTTGGAATTGCCTCAATCCCGCAGCAATGCGCGGGTAACTACCTAGTATATACATAAACAAACTCAAAAGTTTTCTACAGTAAAAGAGGGCGATCCATCCTCAACGTCTTTCCATTCTACAGTAAGAGCCTAAACATTACTAGGTTGACGACATCAACCTACTTTGTTCTTCTTATTTAGCTACGTCGATGGCAATCCTGATAACCTCGGATCACCTGATTTGGCTTCTGGGAATTTATCTGTGTTCCTGCCTCTTTTCGCTCAAATAGCCTTGGATACGTATAAGCCTTATGGTGCTATTTCTCTAAAATTTAAACCATTATGAAAGTCTAGTTAAACTTTTTAACACTTGAAGATGAAATTTAGAATTGCACCATATAAACATGAACCACTCTGAAACTACTGAACTAGGAAAACGTTGTTCATGGCAGGGTAAGGATGGCCCCCTGAAACTTTAATTTGTGAAGATTGGGAAGTTTTGCCCTTTACCTGATAGCCCTAATCCGCCTGAGGGCATTAGGTAGGATTTCAACTTTTTTGCCTAACTTATCTAGCCCCTGATGACTCCCTACTCGACTGTTCCCTGATCATCCTGATGTGGGGAATTTTTTAACTGAAGTAGATGACTGCGATGATGACGGATTTCACAGATTTATTTACGCACGGTTCAGATTAAGTTGAAGGGCATGGTTTGTACCCTTAATGTCCCCTTATACTTTTTTATTTGTTGTCTTTTGACTATTGGGTAGGATTTGGGAGTAGTTTTATACTTTTCTTTTAACCTTTCACATGCATGCCACCTTCCAACATAAAAGAAAAAGAATTCCCAAAAGAAAAAAGAAATATTTGTTTTGATTCGTCCATGTCGATATTACACATAATTAAGACAAGAAAAGAGACCACGACTTTCCCAAAGGACAGGTAAAGAAGCAGCTGAGCTAGCAGACATAAATTTCCTGTTTATTCTTTACGCCAAGATCCAAGTTCAAGAATCCTTCAATGGCAAATGACAGTCATCTGGCGCATAAGCTTCTTTCTGAATCTTTTTTTTTTTTTGGGAAAATATAAATTGTGGAAGTAGTTGCCTTTACTCATATACTTTACTCCAAGTTCTGCTAAAAACTTCAGGAATTCTCTATCTCACTGCTGTGATTACTTTTCACCAATTACGGATGACTGCTGGATATGTACATGTTGTTTCAATTTTTCTTGATATGAGTATGAGACAAGGAAATTAAGCAATTTCAATCCCTTCCTCATTTCTAAATATGGATGATTCCTTCATGAGCTTAACGGCTGTCCACTGTGAAAGTATCTGATCATCTGAATTCAATTTCTATTTGCAGAAGCTCTCTTCAGTAGCAAAAATTCCATTCCCACCAAAATTGGTTAACCTGGTGCGAGAAAAAGGTTTGTACTTCACTAACCTATGGAGCATAAATTAGTATTATCTTCACCACGTGGATCATATATATCTAATGGCATGTATACTATACTATACTGATACAGGGGAAAATTAGTATAATAGAAAAGTCAGAACAGTATGGCAGTAGTTCCAGATGCAGTGATTGCCAAAATAGTTTCGGGTTCTAGAGAGTGAGGCTTCTTTGCTTGGTGGAGTAGGTGACGAGCTTCAAGATATCAAGCGCGAACTTGAAAGCATGAGATCATTCTTGGAGGACTGGGACAGGAGGGGACCTCAAACCCAAGGAGAGAAGAGTTGGGTGGCAGAAATCAGGGATTTGGCCAATGATGTTGAAGACATCAATGAAGAGTTCATGTACTCCATAAACAGGCGACGGGGTAAGAAGAAGAACCTTCAATATATTCGAAATGCCATTGCCTTGCCGAAAGATCTTTGGGCAAGACATGACATCGCCACCAGGCTTCAAAACATCCAAAGTAGGATCCGTAATGCAGCGGAGAGGAGCCGACGCTACAGCAGTGAGCGCGTGGAAGGCAGCAGAAGCTCTCCAACAGATCACGGAGTGCTACATGGGGAATCAGCTCTATTCCTGAAAGATGATGATCTTTTAGGCATCAAAGATGAGCATCAAATGCTGATGACATGGCTGACTACTGGAGAACTGCAAAGAACAACCATTTCAGTGGTGGGGATGGGTGGGTCTGGGAAGACCACTCTCATTGCCAAGGCCTATAATTGTGAAATTGTAAAGCGGCATTTCGAATGTGGTGCTTGGATTACTGTCTCCCAAACCTACTCCAACGAAGACATGTTTAGGAGCTTCATTCGACAATTTTACGAAGCAGCCAAGCAAGCACTTCCATTGGATTTGAATACAATGAGCTTTAGATAGCTGGTGGAGATGCTTGTCAACTACCTTGAAAGAAAGAGATATGTGGTCGTTTTGGATGACGTATGGGATACAGAGCTTTGGAATAACATTAAAGTTGCACTCCCAAATAGCCAGCATGGTTGTCGGGTCATCATTACAACTCGGATGGAGGACGTAGCAGCAAAGTCTTTTGAAGTTGGAAGCAACATTCACCACATCAAAGCAATGGAAGAGAATGAAGCATGGACCTTATTTTGTATGAAAGCCTTCCCATGGGATGCCAGCAGATGTCCACAAGAGCTTAAAGATTTGGCCAAAGATGTTATTGAAAAGTGCCATGGCCTTCCACTTGCAGTTGTGTGTTTGGGTGGTCTCTTCTCTACTAAACGCTCAGAGTTGGAGCTTGCTCTTTCAAAATCAGAGGAAGAGAAATTTTGTGCTTTATATGATGAACAAATAGGAGCAAGACGAGAAGAGGGTGTGATACGCCGTCTATCAGTCCAAGCAAGTGGGACAGAAATAAAACCTTGGCAGGGTATGTCACAACTTCGGTCCTTTCTTCTCTTTGGGAGTGGAACTATTGATTCAAATATGATTAATAAGTTGCTGTCTGGTTTTAAACTCTTGTGGGTGTTAGATCTACAAGGTGCTCCTATAGAAACGTTGTCTGACCACATCGTCACCTTGTTCAATCTGAGGTATTTGAGTCTGGCAAGAACTCGGATCAAGGAGTTGCCAGAATCCATTGGAAGATTGTACAACCTTGAAACTTTAAACCTTTTTGAGTCTCAGGTTGATGCTCTTCCAAATGGAATAGTGAATCTGAAATACCTGCGGTACTTGCAATCGAGTCAACTGAAGGATGGAACGTATGTTGACTTCAATTGTTTGATTGGAACAAGGTTTCCTCCAAAATTAAACGCCTATAAATAACTTGCAAGTTCTTGGCCTTGTTGAAGCCAATAGCATTGTTGTGAAAGAGATCCGAAGCATGACTCAACTGGTGAGACTCGAAATCACGAATATTGAAGGCTCACATGAAGAGGACCTCTGCTTTGCAATCCATAATGTGCATCTGCTTCGCAGGTTATATGTCAAGGCAGCTAAGGAGGATCAGATCCTTTGCCTGGATGCATTGAAATCACCTCCTCCATTCCTTGAAAGGCTCATTTCGGTTGGTAAGTTGGAGAATATCCCACAATGGTTAAAGTCACTTCAGAACCTGAGGGAGTTGGCCTTGTATTGGTCTAGATTGACAAATGATCCACTTTCACATCTTGAAGCGCTGCCAAATTTAAGGCGCCTTGAACTTGCCAAAGCGTAGAATTCAAGAACGGCTTCCACAGTCTTGAGATCTTAAGGACATTTGATTGCGATAATCTCCAGAGCATAACCATAGACAAGGGAGTTATGCCAGGACTCAAATTTTTAGAGAATGGCAAATGCAGAATGTTGAAGGAGGTCCCTAGTGGTATGAAGTATCTAACCAAACTTCAACAGTTGTGGTTATCAGATCTTTCAGAGCAGTGGCGGATCCAAGAATATTTTCCAGTGTAGGCAAAAAAATAGTAAATAATCATCCCAATTTTTTTTATATTCTTTAAACTCAAAAAAATTATACTATTAAAATAAAATAAATATTATAATTTTTCACTAAGCAAATATTTTTGTCACTTATTGCGATTTTTTATGATATTCATCACCGAGAAAGTTTTTTCGATGAAACAAATTAAATATGTATGTATACTCTTAGTATTAAAGTAATCGGTATAGTAGTTTCCGACATTTAGACATACAAAGAAAATAAATTAATTTTAAAATCAATCTTCTTAGAGGCTATAATGGGAGAATAAAATCAATCTTCCTAGAGGCTACAATGTGAGAATAATATTCATAAAATTAAATTCTCTTTTAATTATGGGCATTTAACTAAATTATTCTTTTAATTATGGGAATTTAATTTTAGCAACATAAATATTGTGTAACTATCACTTTCATAATAATTATTTATTGTCACTCAAAAACCTAAGCATGCTATACAAGTGAAAAGATTATAATTTAATTAATCCTCAAAGTCTAAATTTTGTTTTGAAACTTTGCAAAATAAACCATTAAAAAATATCACTTATCACTTAACAATTCACTCGATTTAGCTATTTTTATGAGTTGGTGGTTATTTGTTGGAAACATGAGAAGGAAAGGGAATAGAGAAAGCTGGATAAAGAGTTGTGTGGCTAAATAAAATAGGCAGTAACTGTCATAGAGTAAAATAGGAAAAGATTTGGAGGCATTTATTTTTAGTTTAAAGCTTTAACTACAATATATTTGTTTTTAAGTCAATTACGAAGCTTCTATATTTAAGCCATAAAAACCTCCTATTAAATGTTCAAAGATCTCAGTGTAGGCAATTTATATTCAAGTCATGAAAATCCCTCCACATTAATAGACAATTGACATTTAATTCATATAAATCCCTCCACATTAATTTCTCTTTTTAGATCTCAGTGTAGTCACTTGCCTACAGTGACTACACTGTAGATCCGCCACTGTTTCAGAGGACCTTATTAAGCGGATAGAAGAAACCTCTGGTGTGGATCGTCCCAATGTTCAGCACATTCCGAAGATCATTTACGAATACAAGAATTCATCAGGGTGGTCAACCAGAAACCTTAAAGGAAAAAATTATAATAAGGGTGTAGTTGAGAAAGGTTTGTGTTGGTATGAAGAAAAATAAAAGAGCAAGGACTTGTAAAGAAACAAAGGAACAACAAAGGACTTGGTATGGAAGAGAGGAGCAACACAACAAATTTTGGGTTTTAGGAAAGCACACACTCCATTTTAATACATCACCAGCTTAGTTTTTTGTTTTTTTCTAACACAATCACAACTTTATACTTAATATCTAGATATTTTTATAGATTTTTCTAGATAACTATCATTAATATCTAGATATTTTCTTAGATTATTCTAGATAACTATCATTATTATCTAGATATTTTCTTAGATTATTCTAGATAATTATATAAAGTATCATGATATTTTAGTCTTTGATTAGACCATTCTAGAATACTATAAAATATCATGATCTTTTACAAGATTTTTTGTAGCAAGCAATCATGCTTCAACACTCCTCCTTGATTTCTTACTGCAAATTCCCAAAGCAACTCTGAGCTTCTCAAATCTTTCTTTGGGCAATGCTTTTGTCAAAATATCAGCTAGATTATTTTCAGAATTGCAATGGACAAGACTAACTTCATTGGCTTGTTGCAATTCCCTGATGAAGTGAAACTTGATCTTCATATGCTTCGTCTTGCCATGAAACACTGGATTTTTGGATATTGCTATTGCAGATTGATTGTCCACCATAATCTCGGTAGCTTCTTCTTGATCTTCTTTGAGATCATGCAACATTTTTCTCAACCAAATTGCTTGGTTGACAGCACCAGCAGCTGCCACATATTCTGCTTCTGCAGTAGACTGGGCAACAATGTCTTGCTTCCTAGAGTTCCAAGAGAAAACAGCAGTACCAAGGGAAAATAAATAGCCTGATGTGCTTTTTATATCGTCATGAGAACCAGCCCAGTCGCTATCAGAAAATCCATAAAACTTGATCTCTTGTTTTTGCTGAAACCAAACACCAAAATCAGCAGTGCCTTTAATATATCTTAGCACCCGTTTTGCTGTCTTGAAATGTAACTCACTAGGAGTATGCATGAATCTAGAAAGTAAGCTAGCAGCAAACATAATATCTGGTCGGGTTGCTGTGAGGTATAGGAGGCAACCTATCAAACTTCTGTATTGAGAAGCATCGGCTTTTTCAGAACCATCTTCCTTGGTTAGCTTCTCATTCAAAGCCAAAGGTGTACTGACTGGCTTGCAATCAAGCATCTTGAACTTCTTTAGAATCTCCAATGCATACTTCCTCTGGCTTATGAAGACTCCTCCTTCAGTTTGACATATTTCCATACCAAGAAAATATGCCATCTTGCCCAAATCAGTCATCTCAAATACTCTACTCATCTCCATTTTGAATTGTTTCACAAGCTTTGGATTATTTTCCGTGACTAACAAGTCATCCACATACAAGGACACAACCAAAAAATCTGACTTGGTTATTTTCACGTATAGAGTGGCTTCATTTTTGCTCCTTTGGAAACCAAGTTGAATTAGATACTCATCTATCCTTGTGTACCAGGCTCTAGGAGCTTGTTTTAGGCCATATAGAGGCTTTTTGAGGAGGTAGACTTTCTCTTCACTTCCTTTGACGATGAAACCTTGAGGCTGCTCAACATAAATTTCTTCATCAAGAAATCCATTGAGAAAGGCTGATTTTACGTCCAATTGGAAGATTTTTCAGCCTTTTTGGGCAGCCAAGGCTAGCAAAAGCCTAATTGTATCATGCCTTGCCACTGGAGCAAATGTCTCAGTAAAGTCTACTCCAAACTGCTGAGAGTAGCCCTTCACAACCAACCTAGCCTTCAGCTTATTCACAGAACCATCTACATTCAACTTGGTTCTATAAACCCATTTAACTCCAATGACATTTTTGTGACTTGGTCTATCAACCAAATGTAAGTTTCCTTAGAGCTATATGACACTCATACAAAGGCTCATCAAGCAGCGGATAGATAGGAAACTACCCTAGAACCACATGTGAGGCTACAAAACCGAATAACAAATTTTACTTACTTGGAGATTAGGATCTTTCACCTAATTATGAGTATAGAACCAGCAAGAGAAGGAAGAAAACGTCCTCTCCTCTACGGTATCCACACGAACCTTGATCGTCCCGGAAACGTCACACGAATCCAAGAACGGGCACTTCCACTTGATGTGCTAGCAACAAGAATGGAAGCTTGTGTATATGGGTGTGTTTGTACTTCCTTTCTGTCACACAAAGAAGAGAAGCTTCAGAGAGTGTTTTTGGGTGTTTCAAAACGTGGTGAAGGGCAGAGAATCAGCTAATCATCTGATCAATTAGCCACCCATTAACACCCACTCAATAAGCATGATTGATTAGTGTTAATGGCCAACACTTTGGCCCCATGATAATGACTTTCATTATTATGCTTCCACTAAAACACAACCAGACATAAAACACTCACAAAGCACTAAGTTTGACCCAATAATTCTGATAATTAATGAGCCAAAACGACCCTGGTCCAACCACGGTCCAACCACACCCGGTCCAACCATGGTCCAACCACGGTTCGACCACCTGCCCGAATCAACGGTTCTATGTGTGTGACCCTGTAGGCACTTGTAACGTCCGGCAACGATTGTAAAATCTCATTTTACAATCATAAACAAAGAGCGGCGTCTAGCAACACATCATTGCTACCCGAACGACAAGATCATTACTGATTCTCTATGCCTCGGAATATGTCATCGTCCTTTCGTCCTATTATCAAGATCAAACATGAGACATGGAATATGCCAATCTCATATATGTCTAATCTATGTTTCTTGATCCCCGAGTTAACTGTATAAAACGGATACCCATGATATCAACATATCACCTAATCCGAGCATGGCCATGCATTTCACAGTTCAACTCTATCAAGAAACCGTATGATAATACACCCGTTATATGGGTCGAACAAATCCCGTCTTGATCAATCAAAACCCACTACATACTCATCATATACCCAATAATTACCCTTATGTCCACCCAGTTACGGGTGACTAGGAATAATATCAAAGCATATGATTCATATGTTGGATACCTTGATGATCTCAGGTCGAAGGACAACACATCTATAAGAAACACTAATGACATACATATAACGTTCCATGTAGTGTTCTTATGTGGGTCGGTCCGGTCCACAAGTTCTCTAACTTGTACCCGTATGTAGAATTCATATCACATATAAATTCACAACATACGCTAGTCTTGATTTATTATTACAACCCGTCCATAATAATAACCGACTAGGGACATTTAAGAATATATCAAATATATAAACTAGGGTTATAAATATGTGCAAGTAATTATCTCATAATCATATTTATTGGAATAACCTCAATGTATATACATGACTACAATCATCCATAGATTGGCTTTTGGGCATATAACTAACACCAAATACCAAGTCTGATTCTTTTCTATCATATTCATCTCCTCCTGCATTGCATCTCTCCATCTAGAAATTTTACTGGCTTCTTCATAAGTTGTGGGCTCTAGAACAGCAACATTACATCTTTGATATATATCAGCAAGAGTTCTAGTGCCTCTAACTGACTCTTCTTCCTCCTCTTCTTCTTCAGAATTGTCATCTTCTTGATTTATTTGTGGGGACAAGACTTGAGAAGATTGATCATCATTCTTGGAATTTTGCCAATTCCAAGATGCATTTTCATCAAACTTGACATTCCTACTGACAATAACGTTCTTAGTTTTAGGATTATAGACTCTGTATCCTTTAGCAACAGAACTATATCCCACAAAGATTCCAACTTCAGCCTTGTGCTCCAGCTTATCCCTCTTGACATCAGGTATGTATGTGCAACATACACAACCAAATACCCGCAAGTGCTCCACAGATGGTTTGAAGCCATTCCAAGCCTCAAATGGAGTTTTATTGT
Source organism: Turnera subulata (assembly GCA_028386065.3). Classification (NCBI taxonomy): domain Eukaryota; kingdom Viridiplantae; phylum Streptophyta; class Magnoliopsida; order Malpighiales; family Passifloraceae; genus Turnera; species Turnera subulata. Next base: position 81,051 of record JAKUCV010005043.1, on the reverse strand, counting down.
CTAGAACTTTTGTGGGCAGCCTATTTTGAATATAAACAGCAGTATTCACCGCCTCTGCCCAAAAGCTCTTAGGCATCTGCTTCTCAAATAAGAGACACCTAGCCATCTCCATGACTGTTCTATTTTTTCTTTCACTAACTCCATTTTGTTGAGGAGTATAACTTCCTGTGAGCTGATGAGAGATGCCAGCATCTTCACAAAACTTGTTAAAATTTTGTGAAGTGTATTCAGTCCCGTTATCTGACCTTAGGACCTTTATAAAGCAGCCACTTTGATTTTCTACCAAAGCTTTGAATTTTTGAAATACTTCAAACACGTCAGATTTTTGCTTCAAGAAATAAACCCAGCACATTCTTAAAAAATCATCTATAAAGAGGATAAAGTACCTGCAGCCTCCCAAAGAAGGTACTTTCATTGGTCCACAAACATCTGTATGGACTAATTGTAATTTTTCTGAGGCTCTCCAAGCTTTGTTGATCGGAAATGGCAATTTTAATTGCTTTCCCTGTTGACAGACCTCACAAACAGCAGAGCATTCTCCAATAGCAGGCATGTTATGCACTAATTCCTTAGCAAGAAGATTTTTTAAGGAAGTATAATTGACATGACCTGACCTTTTATGCCAAAGAGAGGTCATATCAACTGTACTTGCATATGAATGAGCATTATTGTTCCTCAGATTTAATGAGAAACTTTTATCCTTCATGCCAACAGAAAATATCTTGTTGTTTGCAGCATCATATATAGTGCAAAAATTATCTTTAAATATCAACGAATAATTTTTCTCAAGTAATTGTCCCACACTCAATAAATTCTGATCAAGCTTGGGAACATATAAAACTTCAGAAATAAATTTGGTACCTGATGGAGTTTCAACTGCAACAGTACCTTTACCTTTGACATCGATGTAGTCTCCATTCCCAATCTTGACCTTTGAAAGATAAGACTCATCCAAGTCTGAAAAAGCATCTATCTTGTGAGTCATGTGGTGTGTGCAACCACTGTCAATGAGCCAATCACCGCTCATTACTGTTGTATAACATGATGCAACAAATAGTTGTTCTTCTCGTGCTTCTTCTTGCTGGTTTTCAATACGTTGAGCCTGCTGATCTTGCTGCTGCTTCTTTAGTTGGCATATTTTATCAACATAGCCTGTCTTTTTGCAATTTTTGCAAAGTGCATCAGGTCTGAACCAACAATATTTCTCCGAATGATTTGCTTTCTTGCAAAAAGTACAAGCTGGAAATTATTTTTTCTGGCCAAATTTGGTGTCGCCATTGTACTTCTTCTCCGCAGCTTGCTTTTGATTGTTAGTGCTGAACTGATGCTTATTTTTATGTTTAACATTCATAGCTCCCTCTGCTTGAATTCCTTGTCTGAGTGCTCTCCTTTGCTCTTGAGCTTGTAAAGAATGAACAAGCTCTTGCAATGTTATTTCAGACAGATCTTTTGATTCTTCCAGTGAGGAGATTTTTAATTCAAACCTCCCCGGAAGACTCACCAACACCTTCTCAACTACCCTCTTATCTGGGAGATCTTCTCCCAAAAGTCTGATTTGGTTGACAATTTTCATCAACCTATCAGAAACTTCTTTGAGTGACTCAGCCTCCTCCATCCTCAAAAACTCAAATTTCACGTCTGAGATTGAGGACTTGCATCTGCCTTGATTTTTGGCTTCCCAAAAATTCTACCTTCAGCTTATCCCAAGCTTCTTTGGCACTTTGGCAAGCCGTAATTCTTGTAAAGATTTCTTCAGACACCAACGGAAAAATTACAGACAAAGCTTGATAACCTTTTGCAATTTCTTCGTTGTGTTGCTTTATTTGATTTGATTTATAGTGGCTTCTTCTGAGAGTGGAGTTGGATTTACACCAACATCAACCACCTCCCATAAGCCATAAGCTTGAAGAAAAGCCTTCACCTTCACAACCCATGTTTGGAAATTTTCACCTGTAAACACAGGTGGTGTAGGTACTGTGAAGTTTCTTGACATCAAGCAGGATTAAGAAGTTGGTTTTTTAAGTTATAATGAAGGCTGAAATTTTTGGGTATTGTGTTGTGAGAGAGATTATAAGTATTGTGTTTTGGGGGGTTTATGGTCCCTTAAGAACAAGGGGGCTCCGCTACCAATTGAAGGAAAAAATTATAGTAAGGGTGTAATTGAGAAAGGTTTGTGTTGGTATGAAGAAAAATAAAAGAGTAAGGACTTGTAAAGAAACAAAGGAACAACAAAGGACTTGGTATGAAAGAGATGAGCAACACAACAAATTTTGGGTTTTAGGAAAGCACACACTCCATTTTGCATTACATGACATATTTATACAAGTACATCACCAACTTAGTTTTTTGTCTTTTTCTAACACAACCACAACTTTATACATAATATCTAGATATTTTTATAGATTTTTCTAGATAACTATCATTAATATCTAGATATTTTCTTAGATTATTCTAGATAACTATCATTAATATCTAGATATTTTCTTAGATTATTCTAGATAATTATATAAAGTATCATGATATTTTGGTCTTTGATTAGACCATTCTAGAATACTACAAAATATCATGTTCTTTTACAAGATTTTTTATAGCAAGCAATCATGCTTCAACAAACATTCGCCCATTCGTTGACACAACAGGTTTCCTTCAAAATTCCCTATCCTTTTACTAATTTAATAAGTTTTTGTGATCGGGATAATATATAATATTATTCTTCTATAAAATTAGTAATTTTTAATATAAAAGTAAATATAAAATGATGTTTAAATATAGTTAGGTGACTCTAAATTAATCGAGTAAGGTAGTAACCTTTCTACTTTAGTTTTAAAAGAACAAGCACAGAAATTTTGACTTTAATTTTCTTTTACTATTATTAATGTTAATTAGTGATATTTCCTTATACTATATGCCAACGGGATAGGTGGATGAGTTTCCATTGGTTTAGAAGAGTATTATATTGAATTTTTTACATAGTATTCATTAGTGTATGATACCAGGTAGAGAAATTTGTATCTTATTTTTCTGGATTAGTTGGTGTATGTCTTGTATGTATAGACAGATAGCATACCTCTATTTACATCTACTGCTCTTATTGTTTAACTTATTTGTTAAGTTGCAGCAAACTCACAAGGGGAGGAGGAGGGCTCTGGTGGAGGCACTCGAAAGATGAGTTAAGTTCCACGCGTGGTAGGAATTAAGAGAGACTGCCTTGAGAGTCAAAAAAACATCCTTTTCCCATTTCATTCTTTCAAATTAATTGGATCCCGGCAAAGGCTCCATATACGGCAAATGTTTTGTTGTTCTTGATTTTTGCTTGTTGCCCTGACACTACTATCTATCTCTTACTCCCTTTATGTATATATGGTCGTAAAAACGCTAGTTTTGCATAAAAGTCATTATAGAAGCAACGGTTTAATGCAAATATTACGATTGTGAAAAAAGAAGAGATACATTTTCCAAAATAGAAATTCTTATATATGCCAGCCAGTTCTAAGGAAACATGGAGCAGATAGAAAAGAAGAACAGTTGCTAAGATCTCGAGCTTGATAACAGAAGCGACTCCTCCACAGTATTATATATATATGGAGCAACTTTCCTCTTTCACCTACAAAAAGAGACCAAAACAAGTTTTTAATACAACCAAAATGAATTTCAAAATTTATATGCCAGCCAGTTCAATGCTACCCCACATATCTGATATTATCTTCGCAAAACCTTGATGTAACCACCAACAAGACTGAAATCTCAATGGTTTGAATCCCCAATTTGTTCTATCTTGGGATAGAATCAGTGGCCAATGGTCCGATGATCCCCTCTTGCCGGTAGTCAAGCGTATAGAGTTATGTATATATATATAGTGGTAAAAACTCCAGTTTTTAGAATAAAAGCCATTATAGAAGCAACGGTTTAATGCAAATATTACGATTACGAACAAAGAAGAGATACATTTTCCTAAATAGAAATTCTTAATTATATATGCCAGCCAGTTCTAAGGAAACATGGAGCAGATAGAAGAGAAGAACGGTTGCTAAGATCTCCAACTTGATAACAGAAGCGACTCCTCCACAGCATTATATAGAGCAACTTTCCTCTTTCACCTACAAAAAGAGACCAAAACAAGTTTTTAATACAACCAAAATGAATTTCAAAATTTAAGATGTTAGATAAGCAAAGCAGGAGGTACCTTAACTTCTGCATGGGCTACTGCTGGATACCGATTCGCCAGCTCATCAAGCTTGGTCTTGAATAGAACCTCCTCCGTGGCCATCTGCCTCCTTAACGCCTCCATCACCCTCTCCTTCTTCTCCTCAAGTCGTTTCAACTCCTTATTGCACTCCACCATTAGAACATCAAACGGCTGCTACGCTGTACCAACTTGTGGAACCCTTATGATCACCCTGTCCTGCAGCTTCTTCTCTCTTATTTGATTATTGGCACTCTCTTCCACCACAAATTCTGCAGACTTGACGCATCTGCTGAGCTCCATCACATTCTTCAAAGTCATCCTCTTTGGTATAGATGTCAAGATGCCCCCCCGCCTAATAGCAATGGACAGAACCTCGTCCATATCATCCACCGTAACAGGTGATGAACAAGGGGACCTTTCACCGCCGGCCGACATGTTTACTTCTTCAAACGTGATCACTTCTTCGATATGAATTAGTCTTGTGAAGTACTAAAGTCGAAGGCTAAGGCATTTATAAAGCTCTACGCCTCTGCAATGAACTAAGAGAGACTGCCTTGAGTGCTAAAAATGCATTCCCTCCCAATTTCATTCTATCAAACCAATTAGATCTCAGGAATGGCTTCGTACTACAAATATTTTGATGCTCTTGATATTGATGCGTGTTGCTCTGACACTACTATCCATCTCTATTGCCATCAAAACCATTTTGTGACTAGCAGAAGTCATAAAGGAGAAGATACGGGTAGAAGTGTATGGAGGGATTGCTAGTTGCTTTCTAGTTTCTTGGACCATCATTATATGTTTGTATTGCATTGGACCTAAGTAGGATACCTATATCTTTGTAATATATTTGAAATCATTGATTGCTGATGCTTGTATTTTGGTAATGGGAAATGCATAATCAAGAAAGATACGAAAAAATGAACGTGAAATTAAGAAAAAATTGGAGTTAAAAGAAATACGCCTAAAATTGACCCTCTCTTGTCGATCTGTGATGGTAAATATTTGTGGTTTAATATATCTTGGAAACTGTTCCCCAATTTTTTTTTTTTAAGAATCACTAAATCCGTTCCATCCATCGTCCAAAATGAAATTGAACCAAGTCAGTAAAAATTGAACTGGTGTGAACTCCTTCGGGTTCATGGTGTTGATCGACGGTATTCTTTGGCCTATCATCCACAAACAAATGGTCAGACCGGAGCAATATTTGAGGTGTTCTGCCGGAAGTAAGCCTAAGCAGTGGGTACAAATACCACCTTGTTCCATTCTTCTTTGCAATGCCTCATGTACACATCCCTTACTTTCCCGGTGATTCAGAGAATGAGTCTGTTGATATAATGTTAAAGGAAACCATTTCATTGTTTAAGCATTAGCCTATTAGAGGGCAAGCTCATATGAAGCGTATGGCTGATAGAAGGAGTGAAAGGTCTTTTGCTGCAGGGGATTGGGTTTTTTTCTTAAACTGCAGCCTTATATGCAACAATAGATGCAACATTAACAAAATCAGAGGTTGTCGCCAAGTTATTTTAGGCCTTACAAGGTTCTGGCAAAGGTTGGTTCCGTAGCTTACCAATTGGAACTACCTGCGGGCTCCCAGGTACACAATATTTTCCATGTTTCTCAGATAAAATGGGCTCCTGTTTGGTACTGAGCCTGTGAAGCTACCAATCACTGTTTTCGTCCAACAGTCACTAAGTGGCAGGTGCATTGGAGTGGGTCTCCACCTACTGATGCTTCAAAGGAAATTGCAGTGGAGATACATAAGCGTTTTCCAGCTTTAATCCTAATTGATTATTGGTTAATGTGTTTGAAATTGTCAATCATTTTACAACTTGTTCTTAGCTTCAGTATGCATTGTGTTTTTTATTCCGAGAGGGGAGCGTCATTCATTTGTATTTGATGTATGATTTATTAGTATTAGATATGTATGGAATCCTTTCTTTAATAGAAACCTATGGAAAGAGTCCACACGGTTCAACATCAAGAGTTTGTTGTCTCGTCTTTGTCTTGATGCACTGAAATCAGCTCCTCCATTCTTGAAAAGCTCATTTTGGTTGGTAAGTTGGAGAACATCCCACAATGGTTCAAGTCACTTTAGAACCTAAGGCACTTGGCCTTGTCAAGATTGGCAAATGATCCACTTTCGCATCTTGAAGAGGCTTCTTGACTTTGTCAAAGCATATGAAGAGCTACCACCTAGAATTCCTGAACGGCTATTGCAATCTTGAGAGCTTACATATAATTAGTTGCCCTGATCTGCAAAGCATAACTATAGCCAAGGGAGTTATGCCTGGAATCAGACAATTAGGCATCGGCTTTTGCGGAATGTTAACGGAGTTTCTTAGTGGGATCAAGCTTCTAACCAAACTTCAAAAATTGTTGTTGATAAATCTTGCAGAGGATCTTATCAAGCGAATAAAAGAACCATCAAGTGTGGATCGTCCGAATGTTCAACACATTCCTCATGTCGGTTATGCCTACCAGACATCATGAGGGGGGTCAACTAGAAACTTTTCTTCATCCTTTGATGCTATTCCTATAGAAAAAGGCTTCGTCACAACAAATTTCCTTCTGAATTCCCTAAAAGCAAGCAGATGTAAAGGACAAGATCTCGATCACACAAAGGGAAATAGGTACATAATCAGGAAAGATACTTAAAAAAAATGCCAAATCAATCAAGTAAAAATGAGAGTTCAAAAGAATTTGTCTTGCAGATTTATCAGCACAAAAATAGAAATATTCAAGGGTTCTGATGAGTTATGCCAATTAAAGCCCTCCCCAAATGAAGCCGGACGGATGAGCTAAAGACAATTCCCTAAAATGAAGCCCTATGGATTAGTTAAAGACAATTCAGCAAACTACAATTCCTCCAATTGAAGCCCTACGGATGAGCTAAAGATAATTCAGCAAACTGCAATTCCTCAGCCCACATTATAAATTGTCTCAACACATGCAAACCAAATCAATCCATAATCAAAATGAAAATAAAGAGAGGACGGTGCTTACCCATTGAAATCGAACTCGGCCAAACTTCAACTAGGCAACGCCGCTTCACTGGATCGACTCAATACGGCTCGCCATAGGACCACTCGAGCATAGTAAAAAAACGAGCACGCTGCCGAGCCAAGACCAAGCCTCGGCATCTCCCATTGAGTTGTCTGTTGTAATTACTTTCCACTAATATATACCACTACAATGTGCTCTTCTTTTCTACTAGGAAGAGTTACAAATTTAGTTAACCCCCATATTGTATTTCTTTAATAAAACATTTATTAGTAGCAATAGATAATATGTCTTTGTACACAATTGGTGTCTTTGTACCCCCAGATTACAAGTCTTTGTCCCTCTTGGTGGGTAATCTGTAAATACCACTGTAAGCGCCTGCTGGGCCCGGTGGTTTGCCCTGGCCCTAGACTGGGGGAGCCTCCCCTCAACCTAAACTTTTATTCACCAAAAAAAAAAGTAACAAAAAAATCAATCATTATTATATCTAGCAAAAAAATAATTTTTATAAAATTATACGAATTATATTTCTATAGGGTATTAATATCACCTAACTATTACATTTTTATTTTTATCTTTGAAATTTAAAATAAATAATTTTTTGACGAATGACAGACTTTTATTAGATAATCATAAGTTGTACAAAATCAGATATTGCAAGATCAAGGATATGCTGAGGAGCATCCTCGACATAGACCTGCAGTTCAGTGTTACTTCTTGCCATTAAAGCAATGGCGTGAGCAACCTTATTCTCATCTCCTTGAACATACGAGAAAATGACCAAAAAGTGGATTCCGGCAAATTAAAAGCCAACTTGTGTATTGTAACTAATTATATTGTTTTATAATAAGTATATTAGAATTTGCAAGTTGATAGGTTGACTTAGAGGAGCAAACTTCTTAGCGTCAAATTTATTATATATAATTAATAAGCCACCAAGAATAAACCAAGGTTAACATTATATAATCAAATGGTCGATGTATACAAATAAATAATTGAATTATTATGTTAAAATTAATAAGTTAATTTTGACAAATAGAACCATCTCAATTTATTAGATTCTGCTACTTTAATAGTTTGCCGTGCTATTATAAGATATTATTGATAGGTTGACCTTTAAAAATAATGAGGTCAACCTATTAATATTAACAATTACAAAGTATAAATTGGGATAGTATTTTGTGTTTATATTTGGATGGAAACAAAAGTATACTCAAATAAAGAAATTGAATATATTGTCACTTGAATTTTAATATTAAATTTAATTACAAGTAGGTAATCAACTTAATATTAAAGATAATCCAAGAGGAGCATGATATTCTTGGAGCATCTATGACCCTAGATTTATATATACTATAATATAAAACTACACACGGTCAGCATGAAAAAACCCATGTTACTATCAAAACCTCATTAGGAGCTCATTGATGGCCTTTGCAAGGATGCGCAAGTTGCCAAGGCTTTGAATCCGTCAAAGTTGTGGGATAATTGCACCGTGAGTCCTATTAATTTTCTCCAAATTTCATTTAAGTCCTAAATTCAAAAAACGAATCATTAGAGTACTATAACGTTTTAAAATGACACCAATCGAATCCCCATCTAAATTTTCGCCAATTTTTTACTGACATGGCCTTTAAATTTGACTTGTCCTATGCCATTTCAGATCCACATCACACCTGACAGGGATTATACGCCACATTGGTGTGAATACCCGACCCAAAATCACTTGGAACTATTCACATTTCCCTTACACCATCTTCATAACCATCATCCAACATCTTTGGAATCGGCACCCAAATTTTATTAAGGGACAAAAACTTGGGGAAAAACCCTTCATGTGACTCCATTTAGGCAACCGGATAACGAACCAAAGATGCTGGACCCGGGGATTCGTGATGGATGTGAAGGTGTTAGGCACCCATCCATGTTGGGACGAAACTTTATGCAATTAGAGGATTTTGTATGTCTTGTGTAAGTGTGAGCACCAAAACACATAATAACTGAATATTAAAAAGAAATGGGAGAAGAAGAAGATTGGGCTTGAGTTTCCACCACTGGAAACCACCTACGTACCCCGACGATCGGGTTCAAAGCCCACGTAGTTCTTGACATGGCATCACAACAATCACATCATCATCAACATCAGCATCTCAATAATAATTGGTCAAACAAAAAGGGATTAGAATTACCTCTTGTAGCCCTCCTCTAGCTCTCTGGTTCGGTTTGTGCCTCCCACACAATTTCCTCCCACTCCTCAACTCAATCTTGGAGTTCTTCTTGATTTTCCCCTTTTGCTCCTTCAATGGATGATGCTACCCACGAAATTCTACCAGAGTTTTGCCTATGGAACTATTTCTTAAGGTTGGAGAGATAGAGTTTCTCCAAGCTTCAAAGCTTTATGAAGAGTGTTTGTGTAATAGAATGTGTGTCCCTTGAAATGTGAGAGAGGGGCGTGGACCAACTTAATGATCAAAGTAATGGCCCGAAATCTGGGCCAAAACCGAGTAGAATCAGATTACGGGCAAAAATCGGGGAGAAAACGCGTTTCTGGGTGTGCATGACCGCCATGGCCGGCGGTCATCCTATGGTTGACAGCCAGGCCGGGCGGTCATGGGTGGATGACCGCCCAGGCCCGGCGGTCATCCCGCGCCTACGCGTCTCACCCGTTCTTTTCTTTTTCGGTCCCGATTCTCCCCTAATTCCTCCCTGATTGATCCTACCGCGTAATTAATCCCTAGATTGCTCAGAATCCTCTGCTTTTTTTATTACTACTCCTCTCAATCATCTCCTAATTGACTAATTACATATTGATTCCTCATTTTAAGCCAAAATCATACCAAAGATATTCTTGCTATTATGGAATGATTTAACTCTGATTTTTCACGAAAATCAGAGCTAAATTTGTGTGCAAGCAAGGTGTTAATGGGCTGTGCAACTCTGAATAAAAGTCCATACCTCATTAAATTGGACCATTACATTTATCTTCAACCCAAATATAATTAGATTTAATAAATAAACAAGCCGAAATTTAATGAGATAAAATAAATTTTAGCAATTTAGTCCTTAACATATCTTATGATTAAATCGTCTCATTAATCCTAGGCATATAAAAGTCTTAATTACTATAACGTATAAATTCTACTAAAATTAAACCCCATCCATGCTTCAACCCAAGACTAACTCATCAATCTTATGATTTAAACATGTCTGGAGTCTAATCTCAATATAATTTCCATGGGTCAAATTTGGGTGTTCACAGATGCCCCTTGTTGGTGAGTCTTTAAAACTTAAAGACGAAGCAACGCAAGGAAGGAACAACCAAATTTGGATAACGAATGTGAGTGTTATGGACCAATGGTCGGAGCTCCACCTCAAGAGTCATCTCATCCCGAAAGTCATTAACAAAGGTTCATCTCACCTATGCTAACAAAGGATATTATCACCCGTGGAGATTTTGCCAACTAAGGATATTATCAACCTCCCGTGGGGATTTTGCCAGCTAAGGATATTATCACCCTCCCGTGGGAATTTTGCTAACTAAGGATATTATCACCCTCCCATGGGGATTTTGTTAACTAAGGATATTATCACCCTCCTGTGGGTATTTTACTAACTAAGGATACTATCACCCTCCCGTGGGGATTTTACTAACTAAGGATATTATCACCCTCCCGTGGGGATTTTGCTAACTAAGGATATTATCACCCTCCGGTTGGGATTTTTCTATCTAGGATCATCTCACCTATGTTAACTAGGGATATTGTCGCCCTTCTGTGAGGATCTCATCTCATCTCGGGGGTCTTGGGATTTTTCTGGTCCCAAGAGCTAACGGGAATCATCCTGTGGTTCATCTACATCGTCTCGAAGCTCCTCTATGTCGGGACAACATCCCTAGGATATCTATCCCTCAACATCTTCATCCACTCTACTTTAGGGGTATCTGCCCCCAACGACTCTCATCTACCCTACTTCTATCTTAGAGGCATCTGCCCCTGGTCTCGGCTGGTCTAGATCAAACATGCTCGCGGACCCTTCGGATCCTCCCTCATTCAAGGAAACAGTCCAAAGAATAGGCTCATCACGTTTTCAAAAGACTCATCATTCTAAAGCAAAATACACGTCTAACTCATCATAACACATACCATTGTAAATTCAAGTAAAAGATCATAAAATGCCTGTTAAGTGATAAATACACATGTTTTCCTCGCCTCTCTTTCATATTCTCTCTTTCCCATTTTTTCCTTCCTCTCTTAATTTTCTGGAATTTTTTCAAAAAAAAATTTTTGGGCGAATAGTGTCGGCCGGGCGGTCGTGAGGAGGAATGACCGCCACTTTCTGGCGGTCTTGTATGGATGACCACCAGGCGTGGCGGACTTCTCGTCATGACCCCCCGCGCTGGCGGTCATAGCTCCCGGGTTTTTGTCTTTTTTTGCTTTTTTTGCTTTTGGGTTTGGGCTTTAGGGTTTTGTGCAAATTCCACCGACCCCAAATCGTTATAAATAAAACTTTAGGTACCCAGAACTCTTCACAACTTGTCAAAGCATATCTCAAACGCATCTAAGGCAAACATGAGTGAAGATTTCTATGCCAAGGTGTTCCAATGGATGGAGAGCATCCCCCAAACGCGTTGCTTCGTACTCAAGCCAACCGGACTTTGTGCCTTGTTCGACCTGGCTCATGTGAAGATTGATGAAGGCTTGATTCGTGCTGTTGCTATGTTCTAGGATCGTGACCATCACGTGTTCGCTTTGGCCCTTCCATGGCAGAACTCTGTCCCACGGTAGATGAATTTGGCGCGCTTTTGGTGGTTCAAATAGGGGAAGATATTGCCATGATCTCCCCCACCGCAGTAGCTGAGCTAGAGGTTAGTTCCTTTATGTCCCTTGACGGTAACCAACTGAAATTCTTGCTGGGCAAGGGGGAATTCATGAACTTATCTCCCATAGTTGATCAAAACCTTTTTAGTACTGCATCACGCAGATATCTAGAATGCAGCCCTTCCTGGGGAAGCAGACATGACCATGCCCTAGCTTTGGTTATGGTAAGCGAATTCTTGTTAGTCACCCGTTCTGGAGCGTGCCCCCTCGGTGTTGGCGCTTTGGTGGCTAAGCTCTTTAACGGATGTAACGTGGTGCCTTCTATTTTGAGCGAGACTCTTATTTGCTTGGATACTTTGGCATCTTATCCTGGCAAGCCCTTGACTGGTTCTCCCCTCCTTCTCCAGGTATCATTCTCGATTTATCTGACTTCTGAAATCGTGTTTACTCTCCCTCGCTTCTGTACAAAACTCGTGAACTCGTTCCTTTTTTTTTCAGATATGGTTATACGACCATCTCCAATTGATCGTCCCTCCAAAGTCTGGCCGGTATACCCCTATGGACTATCATGAGCAAAACCTCGTTGTAGTTGTTTCGTTTACCAAAGATTGGGTGCTTTTTATGAAGGATATGGTTGACAGCCAAATCTTGTGGTGTTGCTCTTTGTTCCACTTGCAAGAAGTCGCCTTTCGCTTGCCCGTTCAGAAGGTGGTGGTCCTCCCAGGGGTTTATCGTTCTAGGATAGCTAGACACTTTGGCCGTGCTTAATTCACTCCTCCGCCTTCATGCTCGCCCCTCGACATGTTAATGGACACCATACCATAAAGCTCATGCACGGATATTGTAGTCAGCCCATAAGAGTTAAAGTTCTCAATCCGAAGGCCCCCCTATTCTTCCGAGGGATATGAACAATGGTTGAAGAAATACATGGGTTATTCTGAATGGATCCTCTTAGGTTACAGGAACCGATTTTTAGGATCAAATGTTCACTTAGAACCCGAATCTCCTAGCAACAATGAAGAGGAAGCTTAAGCATACTGGATGTTTTGCTAGGATAAATTTTATGACATGTGTAATGCATGCAAAATAAATGAGTGAATGAACTCCTTTTTTCTTTCTTATCAACCTTTAAACTCTTATTAATAAAAGTGGGTTGGACCCTGAATTTTATCACATTCTTCCCTTTTTTAAGCACAAAGAATTGGATCTATATTATACATAGTATTTCTTCAACTGGTCCAGGTTGACTGGTTCTTGAAACTCATTCCCGTCCAAGTCTTTAATCTTTTGTAGCACCTCTTGACATGATTTCTTTGATGATGTAGGGCCTGATCCATTTAGCCTTAAATTTGCCCCTAGGGTCATGCATGGGTTGTCTTATTTCTTTCAACACCATGTCCCCTTTCTTCAATCCTCTCTCTCGAACTCATTTGTTGAAGGCTCAAGCTATCCTCCTTTGGTGCCCTTGCACATGGTATAAGGCTGATAATCGTTTTTCATAGAGCAATACTAACTGATCAAGTCTTTTATGTACCCATTCTGTCTCAGGAAGCTCAATCTCTCGAGCCACCCTCAAGGAATGCACTTCAAGTTCTATTGATGATACAGCTTCCATGCCATACACTAGAGAATATGGGGTTGCACCCGTCGAGGATCTGATGGAAGTTCGGTAACCCCAGAGTGCTAGTGGTAATTTTTCTGACCATTCCTTGTGTGTGGATATCATCTTTCCTAGGATAACCTTTACATTCTTGTTGGCAGCTTCCACTGCACCGTTAGCCTGGGGTCGATAAGGTGATAACCTGTGAAACTTGATACGGTAATCCTGGCACAACTTCTCCACATTAGCTTTGAAATGTGGGCCATTATCTGATATCAGCTCGTTTGGGACACCATAAAGACAGATGATGTTGTTTAGGATGAATTTGGCCACCTTTTTAGATGTCAACTTAGTATAAGACTCTGCCTCCACCCACTTGGTAAAATAATCAATGGCAACTAATATGTACTCATGTCCATTCGTCGCCTTTGGGGTTATCTTCCTAATGACATCAATGTCCCATGCGGAGAACGGCCAAGATGATGACATTGGTGTCAAAGGTGATGGTGGTTTAGAATATAGTTTCCCAAGGATCTGGCATGTATGACAACATTTCACAAATTTGGCACAATCAGCTTTCATGGTCGACCAAAAGTATCCCAATCGCAATATTTTTCGAGCTAACATGTCTCCTCCCATTTGAGGGCCCTCACCTTCCGCGTGAACTTTTCTTATAATCTTCTCGGCTTCTCCCGCACCCACACATAATAGATGGACCCCCATTGCGTGCCGCTTATAAAGGCTCCCTGCACACACAACATAACCTCTAGCCAGTCTTCTTAGAGTCTTCTTCTCAATTTTTATAGTGCCCCCAGGGAACGTCCCATCCCTGAGGTATCCCAGGATGTCTTTATACCAATGATCCATATCATCATCATTCATAATTTGGTTGTGTGACGGTTGATCAAGTTCTACAGCGGTGATAGCTATGACGGGAGCTTCGTCAGAAGGTAAATCTTTCAAATAACCCTGGAACCAAGTTTCACCCACCCCCTTTTCCTGGTTAAAGGAAGGCCGATTCCTTTTCTGGACCATCAACGGTAAGATGATAGCGTTGTTCGGCATTCCCATCATTGAGGAAAGTGTGGCCAAGGCATTAGCAAACTGATTCACCCTCCTAGGCACATACTGAAAGTCAATTTCTTTGAATCGGGAAGGTAACATCTTTAAATGCTCGTGGTAAGGTATTAGTCTTTCCTCTTTGATCCTCCATTCTCTCTTGACATGAAATATCACCAGAGTCGAATCCCCGAGTCCCCTAATTCGTCTTATTCCCATGTTCAATGCTAAACCCAGACCAATGGCACATGCTTCATATTCAGCCACGTTGTTAGTAGCTTCAAACTCCAGCTTGCAGGAGACTGGATATGTTACTCCGTCAGGAGATATGAGGATTACACCCGTCCCAAAACCTCGAGTGTTAGTTTCTCCATCAAAATGCATCTCCTATATTGGTGCCTCTAAGTTCATCACCTCCTCATCAGAGAATTGTGGCTGAAATCTCTCATCTCCATCCACCGGTTGTGAAGCTAGAAAATCTGCTATAGCTCCTCCTTTAATAGCTTTTTGAGACATGAACCGGATATCAAATTGTGATAGGATTGCCACCCATCTGCATGTACAACTGCTCGGCATCGGCCTCTCCATTAGATACTTGATGGGATCCATTCGAAAAATGAGCAAGACTTCAAAAGAGATAAAATAATGCCGGTGCTTCTGGCAAGCCCAGGTAAAGGCCACACAAGTCTTTTCTGCCAAGTTGTAGTTCAACTTGTACCCATTGAACTTCTTACTCAAGTAATATATGGCGGTCTCAATGCGAGAATCTGGCAAGTATTGAGCTAACTTGGCACCCATGGCTTCTTCTATGATAGTCAAATATAATAGCAACGGCTTCCCTTGCCTAGGAGGCTGGAGCACTGGAGGATTGGACAAATATCTCTTAATTTGTTCTAAAGCATCCTGGCATTTGTCATCCCATCTTACAGGAACTCCTTTCTTGAGCAACTGATGAATGGGTGCACAAATACTAGAAAGCAGAGCAATGAAACGACTGACATAATGAATTCTTCCCAGGAAACTTCGGACCTCCTTCTCATTCTTTAGAGCCGGAATTTCTTGGATGGGCTTGATCTTGGTGGGGTCTACTTCAACGTCTCGTTCACTCACCATGAAACCTAGTAACTTTCCGACCTGGACGCCGAAGACACATTTCTGAGGATTAATTCTCATGCCAAACTCCCAACATCTCTCGAAGAATTTTTTCAAATTAACCACATGAGATTCTCACGTTTCTAATTTCACAATCATATCATTGACATAAACCTCTACTTCCTTATGCATCATGTCGTGCAAGAGAGTGGTAGCCATCCTTTGATATGTGGCCCCGGCATTGATTAAACCAAAGGGCATAACCTTGTAACAGAATGTCCCCCATTCGGTTCGGAATGATGTCTTGTGTTTGTCTTCCGGTGGCCATCTTTACCTGATTATACCCTGAAAATCCATCCATGAAGGATAACAATGCATGTCCTGTCGTGGCATCCACCAAAAGATCAATATGGGGCAGGGGAAATTCGTCTTTTAGACAGGCCTTGTTCAAATCTTGGTAGTCCACACACATTCGTACCTTCCCATCTTTCTTCAGAACCGGGACGATATTAGCTAACCATTCAGGGTATTCAATAACTTCCAAGAATCGGACTTTATTCTATTTTTCTACTTCTTCTTTCACCTTCAAGGCCCATTGGGGCTGAAGACGGCGGGCTTTTTGCTTCACGGGTCGAGCATTGGGAAATAGAGGGATCCGATGTTGAGCAATGGTCGGGTCGATTCCTGGCATGTCTTCATAAGACCAGGAAAACACATCCATATACTCTTTGATTAGAAATGTCAAGTCCTCTTGGATGGGATTTTCAAGAGCCGCACCAATCCTTGTGATCTTAGGGTTATCTTCAGTTCCCAGGTTGATTTCGATTGAATCCGGGAGTTCATTCATCTCATTACATTCACATACATTATTCATGCAATAAATGTTATCACAGAAAGCATCCAAGTAAGCAAAAGAGTGCCTCATTTCATTGCTGCGGGATATGAATACATCATTGTTTTCGATGGTTTTTGAGCAAGAAAGGCCAATGTTAATGAAGTTTTTGTCTAGTCCGTTGGCTACATCTTCGGGTTCATTGTCTAATTCAGATTTACTCTCGGAGCTAGTTGTCACGGGAGAACTCTCATCAATTGCTTCCTTGCTGATCTTGAAAACAGTACACGGTTTCTGCCATTCCCAATTCCTACCCGCGTGCTCGATATCATGAACGACTCCTTGTGCAAAATCTCTTCCTCCAGCTCTTGGATCAATATCAATCGTGAAACAATCTTCACTTTAAACCCATCTCGCGGAACTGATCTTCCCATTTTGGTCTTGATGGAGTAAGGTTCCCGATCTACCAAACTTTGCATCTTGTGACAAATCTGGAAACATTCATTGATGGCATGCCCAATCACGTAACAGAACTAACAGCACTCATTAAGTTTCAGCATCGGAGGCCACAGCGGGTCACCTTTTATGCACTTCTTGAGTAGTTCCTCCAAAAATGTCGGGAGGGGAATGGATTCTCCATTGGATTTCTCAAGGTTCAGCATCTTGAATTTCTATGGTAACCGGGCTTCAGGAAACAAGGACAGACGGTCCGAATTCCAATCGCCTCCTCGCCTTTTTGTGGTTCTCAACAAATTTCCCAAAGGCTCCTGTTCCTCTCCCTTAGATCCTTCTATCTTCATGCCACCATTCTGAACCTTTCTGCTGCTTTTCATGATGTCACGCCTTGAATCTTGTCCCCCAATACTCCCGGGGGTCCTGGTCCTTCCTCGCTCGAGTGCCGTCAATGGTTTACTCACTGCCGATAGGGGTCCCATAGCTGTGGTCATCTTGGGGGAATCTTCATTACTCATGTTGCTCTAGATTGAAGGGGTAGCAAAGTATAAAGGTTCCAGGTACCCAAAGAGGGTTCGAAGGTTTCTTTTTACGGCGTGTAAGGATGAAAGGGGCACTCAATTCACATTTACTTGAATAACAATCACCCAAAATGCACATAACATTTATTGATTCATTATGCGTGAGATGCACAGGGTATGCAGCTGGTTGGGGGCTAAAAAGACTGCCGCTAAGGAATAGTTTGGCCTACTCACATGTGATAAAAGATATCGTATGAGGTCCAAGGCCCATTAATCCCTATCATTGCATGAGCAGCGAGAAAACGGTTCACACAAGCCACTATCGCTTAAAGAAAGAATTGTAGCGGACTTGGATCCCCTGACCCTCTTACGGTAGAGGCTTCACAACATTTACCATGAATGCAAGGCACTTATGATGACACATGAAAAGGCATACAGAAATTCAATAATTGCACAAAGTTTCTTGAACCCTCAAAGTCCCCAGCAGCGTTGCCAGCTGTGAATACCCGACCCAAAATCACTTGGGCCTATTCACCTCTCCCTTACATCTTCTTCATAAACATCATCCAACATCATTGGAGTCACCACCCAAATTTTATTAAGGACAAAAACTTGGGAAAAACCCTTCATGTGACTCCATTTAGGCAACTGGATAACGAACCAAAGATGCTGGACCCGGGGATTCGTCATGGATGGGAAGGTGCTAGGCTCCCATCCATGTTGGGGAAAAACTTTGTGCAATTAGAGGATTATGTATGCCTTGTGCAAGTGTGAGCACCAAAACACATAATAACTGAATATTAAAAAGAAAGGGGAGAAGAAGAAGATTGGGCTTGAGTTTCCACCACAAGAAACCACCTACGTACCCAGACGACAGGGTTCAAAGCCCACGTAGTTCTTGACATGGCATCACAACAATCACATCATCATCAATATCAGCATTTCAACAATAATTGGTCAAACAAATAGGGATTAGGATTACCTCTTGTAGCCCTCCTCTAGCTCCTTGGTTTGGGTTGTGCCTCCCACACAATTTTCTCCCACTCCTCAACTCAATCTTGGAGTTCTTCTTGATTTTCCCCATTTGCTGGCTTCAATGGATGATGCTACCCACGAAATTCTACCTGAGTTTTGCCTATGGAACTATTTCTTAAGCTTGGAAAGAAAGAGCTTCTCCAAGCTTCAAAGCTTTATGAAGAGTGTTTGTGTAATAGAATGTGTGTCCCTTGAAATATGAGAAAGGGGTCCTAATTATAGTGTTCTAGGTAGCCTAGGGGTGTTGACCAACTTAATGATCAAAGTAATGGCCAGAAATCTGGGCCAAAACCGAGTAGAATCAGATTACGGGCCAAAATTGGGGAGAAAACGCGTTTTTGGGTGTGCATGACTGCTAGAAGACCGCCCAGGCTCAGCGGTCATCCCGCGCCTACGCGTCTCACCCGTTCTTTCCTTTTTCAGTCCTGATTCTCCTCTAATTCCTCCCTGATTGATCCTACCACATAATTAACCCATAGATTGCCCAGAATCCTCTGCTTTCTTGATTACTACTCCTCTCAATCATCTCCTAATTGACTAATTACACATTGATTACTCATTTTAAGCCAAAATCATACCAAAAACATTATTTCTTTTAAGGAATGATCTGCAAGCAAGGTGTTAATGGGCTGTGCAACTCTGAAGAAAAGTCCATACCTTATTAAATTGGACCATTACATTTATCTTCAACCCAAATATAATTGGATTTAATAAATAAACAAGCCCAAATTTAATGAGATAAAATACATTTTAGCAATTTAGTCCTTAACATATCCTATGATCAAATCGTCTCATTAATCCTAGGCATATAAAAGTCTTAATTACTATAACGTATAAATTCTACTAAAATTAAACCCCATCCATGCTTCAACCCAAGACTAACTCATCAATCTTATGATTCAAACATGTCTGGAGTCTAATCTCAATATAATTTTTATAGGTCAAATTTGGGTGTTCACAGTTGGATGCCACGTCAGAATTGGGGGGAAAGTTTGGGGCCATTTTCTTTCCCACTTTTTCTTAGCAAGTCCCGCCATTTATTGGGACGTCTCCCACCATCCCCTGCCACCTCCATTAAAAGGCAGCCAAGCCACCTTCAAACCATTCCTCTATACCCATCCACCATTTCTGCCAACCTATTCCTCTCCATCCATTCCTCTCTACCCATTTACATTCATAGCAGAGGCCAAAACTCAGCCAAGCGTACATTGCATTGAAAGATCAAAACCAACCAAAAGCATAGCATCAATCAAGAAGGATGAACAACAAAACAAGGATGAACTACTTTTGTGGACTACCTACATTTGAGAGAATTTCAAGGACTCCATATAATCGTGGAAGAAGATTTGAGCCTTGTAAAGCTGGCATCTGCCCCTACTTCTATTGGTTAGATCCGCCAAGTCGTGAAGGTATTGGTGAGATGATTCCAAATTTGCTCCGTAGGGTTCATACCTTGGAGCAAGAAATTGGAGGTTTGACAAACCAACTTAGCAAAATGGAGGCAAATAATGCATTGTTGAAGGCTGAGAATTCTGGGTTGCTGAGAGACATTGAAAAGTAGAAGACCCAGAAATCTGGGTTGGAGGAAGAAAATCAAAGGCTGAAAAATAACTAACATCAGGAAAAATAACTAACATCAGGAAAAATAACTAAGGTCTTTCCATGACCTATTACACAGCTCCATTCACCCTTGATCCTTGACTTCCATCTTGTTGCAGCTGATCCGCTCTTCTTGTGTTCCTCATTGCCGCATTCCTCCTCCTTGCTAAGTCCTGTGGTGTAATAATGATGTGGTATGTGAGTCCTGCAAGTGCACAGGGTAGTTGTAGTACTCTATCAAGGTCGTATCCATAGGGACTGGGATGAGTCTGTCACTCCTTACCTTAGACGAATTAGGCTTGAAATAATTAAACAAAAATAGATTATGGGTGAGAGCAATTCAAATTTAAATCAAACAAGAAAATAAAAAGTAATAGTATGTTGAAGTAGGTGAAAATCAGGTTTTGGTGAAGTCTTAGGCATCTAGGGATTCACATGTCTTACCTTTGTGCTCTAAATTGCTTAATAGCATCATCACAGGCTGGGCCTGTGTGACGCCCTTGTTTAATCAGAACTCCTGAAAGGGCTTCCAACCTAATGTACTACCAAGGCTTTCGATCTTATTGATAGTTCCCTAAGCTTCCATCTACCCCCTTTCACTAGAGTAGACGTCCACTTAGAGGTGAAGCTCGGTGTTGGTGCTAATTACCCACAGTCTCTCCCTATCTTCTTTCGAACGGCTAGGGAGGGAAGGCTGACTATTGTTGGTCTGGTGCACTTGGCTTCTCCTTTCGGTCCTTCACCAAGCTGCCACTAGATTGAAAATAGGCTGCTTAATAATCAATCAAGGATCAGAATAAAAGTGGTTTCATTCTTTCTTGACTGTGTTATGACAGGCTGAGATAGTGTTGAGTCCATGACTGAGCCTGTGGCTAAGCCTGTTGATAACACAAGGTCAATTACACAGATCAGTTCTTGCAGGCGCTCTCAACCTATATTGAATCCATTTGTTTTCACTCACAGGTTCCTCCCAAGGTTCTCACTCATCCTAATGCTTTCACATCGGTCAAACTAAGGGGACTAAGAATTGTTGTTGAGGCTAATTCCTCAATTAGTTCCTAATTTCTCTTGAAACTAAGAGCTAAGGGTTGGTTGTTGTTGTTCCAGCAACTATGGTTTCTCCTTTCGGTCCTTCACCTAGCTACTTATAATCATGTATGGGTTTGATCAAGACTCAAACATGGAGCAAGTTTGCAATAACCAAACGAGAAAAACAGTTAAGAACATAGGAAGAGCAATTTATTGCACTTAGAACAGAGACATGCTTCACCCCTTCAACCTAAGAAGGGTTGTTTACTTCATAATCAAGGTTACAAAATCAAAAGGAATTAAGGGTAGCATAATATTTGGAACCAAGCTGGAGGTTAGGGACAACACGATTTCTGCCCAGAAAAGGCTGCAGCATCGTGTTTTCCTCTTGAACCCTTTGTTCCAAAGTTCTTCAGGTTATGGGTATTGATCGAGGGGTCCAGTTCGATGCGTGTTCTTCCTTTCTCCTCCTCTTTTACGGTGCAGATTCCTCTATTCTCTTCTCTCCCACATGCTGGAAGGTATGGCAGTTGGGCAAGTTGAGCTTCAGTTGCCCATCTTGCTCCTCGAGGTAAGGCAGCTTGGGAGGTGTGCCGAATGGGTGAAATCTGCAAATCTGCAGATTTTTAGAAGACTTAGGGGGAGGATAATGGTTCTTTAATTGTTAAATTCTTTGGGTGTGATGAATATCCCCTCTTTCCCATGCTTAAAGTTTTCTGAGTCGCTCAGGTCATGATTGCAGAGTTGAAAGTTCTGCAAGTGGTGAAGCTCTTCAAGTGGCTGAGTTTAATATTCTTATCTTTGCATTTTGGTCATCTGCAGATTCCACAGGCTGAGCCTGTGCTGGGCCTGTGCCTGAGGCTGTATGTGATTTCTTCTCATTTTTCTGNGGGGGGGGGGGGGGGGGGGGGATTCGTGGCCTTTTACTGATTCTGCAGAGAACAACAGGCTATCAAACAGGCTCATGCTGTGCCAGAGGCTGTTTCATCGAATTCTCCAATAAAATCTCCAAAATTTTTCAAAATGCACCTAGAATCACTAATCATACAGTAAGGGATGGGATTTAAGGGAATATGATGAAATAATGCAAAGTGAGGCATATAGTCATGATAAATTGGGAGAAAGTATATCTAAAATCATGCCTAAAACTATGCATATTTCATGTGCATCAAAACACCCCAAACTAAAGATTTTGCTTGTCCTCAAGCAATCACAAAAGAAAAGAATGCATGATTTCGAAAGGAAGTAAAACAATTCCAATGCTTCAGATTTTCGCTAGGTTTCTCCCTTGTGGTGTCCCAATTTAGGCATCCTCTTATTCTTCCTTAAAAACTGCATAGACTCTAATCAAATTCCTTGTCAGTAGTTTTGTCATAAAAATCACATGAATAATTTTGTAACTGGCCTCCATTCCTTCTGTCATTCGAGGAATTCAGTTAAAGATTGAAATGTGGAAACAGTACCTCACATGCAGACCCATTACCTCTTGTCTCCACTAATGTGCATAAGTCATCAAGCTAGGATCACTAGGACTTATTCGTGTTGTATTGAGGCTGGGTGAGGGTTGCCAAAGAAGGGTGGATAGTTTTTTGCAAGGGTCAATGGCTTATGAACTCGATTTCTTTTGTTTTTGTTTATGAACAGCATGAGATAGTGTAGAGGCTGTTTGACCTTGTATTTTCTGCGGTCTCATGCTGTTCAATAATTGTGTCCCAATACTTCAGCCATTCTTGATGTAACCACTGATTCCAATAGATGGATTGGATTTGTGTTCCTTGGTGGAGTATGATTTCCCAGATGTTGTCCTTGCCCTTCCTTCCTTTTTTTCTTTTCTTTTTTTCTTCTTCCCATATGTTTTTCATTTTCTTTTTTTTTAAGTGGAGGATGGCGTTTGTGCATCTGGTGGCGTTTTGAATTTTGCATTGGCTGAGTATGGGTCATTTTTTTTTCTAATCTTGATCAAATCTTGCTCACAGGCTCATCAACAGGGTGAGGCTGTTTTAAGGAGTTTGTGCCCTTAGACACTGATGGCCCCTGCTTATGGCTGCAAATGGTTGAGGGCGGACTGTGCAGTGTAATTGAATGGCATGGGAGCCATCTTGATTGGCTCAAATGGGGTTGCAAAGGTTTGACTGAGGTGCGGGTTGGTGTTGTCTATTTGGTGTGCCAAAGACGACCTAGATCCTTTCCTTGCTTGTAGACTTTGCTTTAATTTTGCCTTGACAGAAGTAATGGCCTGTTCTAAGGTAAACAGGCTGAGCCTGTTTACTTAGAAAAAATTCCTTAACATGGTCCTTCTCTTGACAGAGTTCATGGAATGCAGTTGCTTGATTATTCCTGTTCTGTTTTGGAAAAAAAATAAGACAAGTCATAAGATTGTGGTCTTGAGCAGAATTTAAATGGAACAAGAGAGAGTGCATAAATATAAAGACAGGCTCACATTGGGAGAAACAAAGTGAAAATAGATGAAAATCGAAATTGCATTACAAGAACATTAGAAAGTACATAGCATAATTGCATCCTAAAATACCCCAAACTGAAAAACTTGCAGTGTCCTCACTGCAGAAACAAAACAAAAATAGGGTACAATAACTACAAGGTCACATAAATAAAAAAAACACACTGTCGAAAACAAAAGAGATAAGGTCTAGGCTGAGTTATATGGACACAAAAATACCCCAAACTGAAAGTCTAACTATGTGTAGTGGGGTTAGTCTAGACTAAATCTATGCTGTTGGATCGAGGGAAAGTTAGTTTGTGGGCCTCTTCTTCCCGGATGGTGGTCGAGGTGGTGCTGGCGGTGCCCTGGTCAGTGCTCGTGCCATGTTGAGGAGGTTGGTGAGGGTTTCGGTCAATTGGACTTGCTGGCTCGTGTATTGGTTATGGAATTCTCGCATGACACGGGCCTGTGTCTCCCCATTCCTCCTCAGTTTTGTGATGCCTCGAGTGATGCTAGTGCGCATTTCCCCCATTGAGCCTGTGAGGCAGATCTCATGGGCAGAAATGCTCTCCTGGAGGCGCTGCTGACATTCTGATTGAGCATCAAGGGCCTCTTGTAGGCAGTTCTATTTTTGTAGGATTGGAAGTATCTATTGTCCAATCCAATCCAGCATCTGCTCCAGGATATCCAGCAATTAATCTCGGGTAACAGCCTGGGTTTGTGCCTGAGGCTGTGGGGCTACTGGAGGGGCTCCCTGTGGCTGCTGTTGGTCCAGAGTGTTTTGGGGCTGTGGCTCGCCCTGTGCCACGTCTACTCTTACAGCCTGTTCCTCAGGCTATTCCTCTGCTACTTCTTCCTCAACCTGTTCCTCAAGCTGTGGTGTGGGGAGGTTGAGGCGGTTGAGAATGGTGCCGTCGATCCAAATCGTGCCTTCAACTTCGTGGAACTGGTTGAGGGGGACACCAAAGTGTCGTGCCAGTGTTATGATTATCCCCGTGCCTGGAAGGTACTAGGCTTGTCGCTGTGTGTAGAGGCGGCGGAGAATGAAGCATCCTGTGTTGAGGGGTTGTCTGTGAACCTTGTAGTATAGAATGAAAAGCTCCTCGATTTGCACTATCAGGCGACTCCAGTTTCGGTCGTAAATGTTATATGCCAGGAAGTGCTGAATGACTTTGAGGCTGCGACGGCGGAAAGATGTGGCGCTGCTAGAGGAGGAGTTGTAGCCAGGGGTGTTGGAAATCTCCCTCCAGAATTTTTCGGTGTCAAAGTTTCCTGGCCTCTCCTGGTGTCCTTCGTTTGGCAGTCCAAAAATTAGGCTGAACTGGGTAACCGTGAGGACCCTATTCTCGTTGCCCAACCTGAAACGGGCGAGTCCATCATGACGCGGTGTGGGTGGCTGATAGGATAGTGAAGAGAAGAACTCATGGGTGAAGCAACTACCTGATGCTGTGGCGAAGGCTGATGTGGCGGAGGGCATTGATGTCAAGCCATCTGCTAACAAGCACAATCTGAGATTTTGCTCGTATCCACGCCCTCCTGTGGTCGGCAATTACTGCCCAGAAAATGAAGGGTTGGATGTCGGCCTCTTGTCCGGCCTGTTCATCTTTCTGTTGCTCTTCTTGTTCCTCCTCACCTTCCCTCTCTTCCTCTTCTTCCTCTGCTGCACGAGGGGGTGGGGTCTGGGGTTCTCGTGGGCGATCCTGGTTGCGTTTGGATCATCCTTCGTATGTTGGTGTGTGGGTGGTGGTTGAGGGGCTGGCCGTGGCGGCGGTTTTGTATTTGGAGGTGGTAGAGCGGGTGCGTGGGCGTTTGGTCAGGCGAGTAGGGCTTAGGGTGAGGTTAGGGATTGGTGTGAGGGCAGCGGTGGATGATTTTGGGGTTGGGTCCACCGTCATGTCGATGATTTCGGACTCGGGGATGGCGGTGCACTTTTTGGGGCGCACTTCAATGGGTTTGGTGGTTTCAATTTCTGGAAGGGGTTCTAGGTTTAGGTTAATCCCGCCGCTAGGATCCCGTGCTTCCGTCGAAGAAACAAAGCCTTTTTTTTTTAACTCGCAGCAAGTGGCAGATTCAACTGCTCGCTTAGCTGCAACTATTGCGCTCGTGCCTCTCCCAAAGAGTCGCCAATGTGAATTGGGTACGAGGGTGGCGGGTGTAATGAGTGAGAGGGGTGGTTCGTGTGGTGGATTGTGTGGTTTAAGAGGATTCAGTTATGGTGGCTTTGGGTTCTGTAGGTGGTGCAGGCAGGGCAAGAAGGAGTGGGGGTTGGGCGTTTTGTGGTGGGTAAAGCCGAGCGAACTCGCTTATTAGGATTTGGAGGGGAGGTAGGTCTGGGTGTAGTTGGAATTGGGGGGGGGGAGTGATGGGCAGGTTGCAGTGGATGAATTGGAAGAGGGGACGGTTGATGGTGTAGGTTTTAGTGGGGTTAAGGATTGGGAGATAAGGGTGAGGTCGGGTTGGGGAAGAAGGAGGGGTCGTGGGTGGTGCGTTTTTGTTGTCGCCGGCCATGATGGTGAAGGGAGCAATTTTAATGTTTCAGGGTTTGCAGCAGTGGGTAGGGGAGAGGAAGAAGATGAAGTGAAGAAAGTGAAGGCAGGGGTTTTCTTTTTAAAGGCGATGAACAGGTGCAGCAATTGGTGAATCGGTGGATAAACGAAGGGTTATGTCTGCTTAGTAATGATTGTTGTCGCCCATTCATATGTATGTGTGCCTCCTTTCTCAGAATTTGGGTTGTGTCTATTCGCATGAATGACATGTGGGTAAGAGGGTATAATTGTGTTGGGCAGATTTTTTTTTTAGCATGTGAGACAAATTTTTCCTGTTTCTCTTTTTGCGCTGGGGACTGCAGCCAAAACAGGCTGAGCCTGTTTGTGACTACAGGGGCACAGGCTGTGCCTTGGTATTAACACTGTTTATAAGGAAAAAAAAATTGTTTCCTAAATTCAGCGAAACAAGTGGATTTTTGGTCCTTGTACTGCCCTTGATTTTTGAAATGTCAGCCCTGTACCCTTTTTTTATGGATTTTGGTCCTCGTACTACCCAAAAAATGGTTTTTGGTCCTTCCGGCCACCGGACGACCGTTTGAGACACGTGTCACCGTATGGATTTTGGTTGATTTGGGTCAATGGGACCCACATGAAGGTGTGGATGAATCCTAAGGTGACACGTGTCTCCGACGGTCGTCCTGTGGCCGGAAGAACAAAAAACCATATCTTTTGGGTAGTACGAGGACCAAAATCCATAAAAAAACGGTACAGGGCTGACATTTCAAAATCGAAGGCAGTAAAGGGACTAAAATCTACTTGTTCCTAAATTCAGAAAGACTCTACCCCTATCGTTTTGTTCGAGGTTCCCTATCATTAATTATCCCCTAAGTGCGAGAAATCGTCAAAATGAGTTGTTAGATTAGTGTGGAAGTTCGACACAGGCTCCGCCTGTGATGGGGCTGTGGTGAGCCTGTGTAGTGTCAAAATACTCCTTTTTGCAAAAATTTGTTGAAGCTGGCTATTTAAAAAGGGTGAAGAGGAACTTTCCTGACGAATTTCTGACTTGATGATTCCTATCCTCAAATTTGTAGCACCTAACAAAAACAAAAGAAAACACACAAAACATAACGAAAGAAAGAAAAATAAAGAAAGTCTTGAAAATTACCACACTTGAGATTGCCCAAGTGGTGCTTCTTTTACGTCTTTTAGCTGGACACCTCCTCATCTTGCTAGTTGGGAGGTGGATCATGGAGCAATTGAGTCTCCTGATATTCAATGGCTCTCGTGTGATAAAGCTTCAGCCTGTGTCCATTTACCTTGAACGGATGTCTCTGCTCATTGTAGATCTCTACTGCTCCGTGTGGGTAACAGTGTGACACAGTGAAAGGTCCAAACCATCTTGATCGAAGCTTTCCAGGGAATAGCTTCAGGCGAGAGTTGTAAAGAAGAACTTGGTCACCTTCCTTGAATTGCTTGGGTTGGATCCTGCTGTCATGCCACTTCTTTGTCTTTTCCTTGTATAGCTTGGCATTCTCATATGCTTCCAGCCTTAACTCGTCTAGTTCATTGAGCTGCAACAGCCTCTGCTCCCCCACGGCCTATGTATCAAAGTTTAGAGCCATAATGGCCCAATATGCCTTGTGCTCGAGTTCCACAGGCAGGTGGCAAGCTTTTTCAAAGACTAGGCGATATGGTGTGGTGCCTATAAGTGCCTTGTAGGCTGTGCGGTATGCCCAAAGAGCATCATCAAGTTTCATTGCCCAATCCTTGCGTGATGGTCCCACTGTCTTCTCCAAGATTTGCTTGATCTCCCTATTTGTCACCTCGACTTGGCCACTTGTCTAGGGATGGTAGGGAGTGGCCACTTTGTGTCTGATTCTATATTTCCTCAAGAGGGCTTCAAACTGCCTATTACAAAAATGGGTACTACCATCACTGAATATGGCTCTGGGTATGCCAAATCGAGTGAAGATGTTTTTCTTCAAGAACCGTGTCACTACCCTGGCATCATTCGTTGGGGAGGCAACAGCCTCAACCCATTTGGAAACATAATCCACAGCCACCAAGATGTAGTTGTTCCCATATGAACTTAGGAATGGTCCTATGAAGTCAATCCCCAAACGTCAAACAGTTCTACCTTTAGTATGCCCTGTTGTGGCATTTCTTGCCTCCTTGAGAGGTTCCCTATTCTTTGGCATTCCTTGCAAGCTATCACCCAATTGCGTGCATCTTTGAATAAGTTAGGCCAATATAGGCCAGCTTGTAAGACTTTTGAGGCTGTCCTAGTTGCACCATGGTGTCCCCCATACTGTGCATTGTGGCAACTGTGTAGGACCTGTGCCACTTCTTCTTCAGGAATGCATCTTCTGATCATCCTATCTCCACACCTTCTAAACAGCAGGGGCTCGTCCCAGAGGTAGTTCTTTATGTCAGCGAAGAACTTCTTCCTCTGAGAATAACTCAGATCAGGTGGGAGTGCTCCACAGGCTAAGAAATTGACAATTTCTACATAGCACGACATGAGCCTGTGAGTGACACTGTGGATGGTTGCAATGAGGCTGTCGTCTGGGAGGTGGTCATCAATGGGCATGTCCTCTCTTGGCATGTGCTCTGGTGGTAGTCTGGATAGGTGGTCAGCTACTACGTTCTCTGTACCTTTCTTGTCCCGGATTTCCAAGTCAAACTCCTGAAGTTGGAGTATCCACCTCAGGAGTCTTGGCTTGGTTTCCTTCTTCATCAGCAAGTACTTCAAGGTGTAGTGATCGGTGTGTATGATGACCTTGAAACCCAACAAGTATGCCCGAAATTTCCCAATGGCAAAGACTACTGCCAAGAGTTCCTTTTAAGTGGTGGCATAGTTGACTTGTGCTTCATCTAGAGTTCGGCTTGCATGGTAAATGCATGAAGTTTGTTGTCCATCCTCTGTCCGAGCACAGCTCCTACAGCATAGTCACTGGCATCACACATGATCTCAAAAGGTTGGCTCCAATCTAGGGGCTGAATGATTGGGGCTGTGGTCAATGCTGTTTTGATCCTATGAAAAGCATCTAAACAAGATTCATCAAATACAAATTCGGCATCTTTACTTAGGAGATTCGTCAAAGTTTTTGCAATTTTTGAGAAGTCCTTGATAAAGCGCCCATAAAAACCTGCATGACCAAGAAAAGCTTGAATTGCTTTAACAGAATTAGGAGGTGGAAGTTTTTTAATTATATCAATTTTGGCTTGGTCTACCTCAATTCCTCGCCCTGAAATTTTATGCCCAAGGACAATTCCTTTAGTCACTATGAAATGACACTTTTCCCAATTCAGAACAAGGTTAACAGCCTCACATCGTGCTAGCACTATTTCAAGGTTAGCCAAACAAATATCGAAAGAAGTTCCATAGACAGAGAAATCATCCATGAATACCTCCATTATATGCTCTATCAGGTCATGGAATATGGCCATCATGCAACGCTGAAATGTGGCAGGGGCGTTGCACAAACCAAATGGCATGCGCCTATATGAAAATGTGCCATAAGGGCTTGTAAATGTTGTTTTCTCCTGATCACTTGGGTGGATTGGGATCTAAAAGAATCCAGAGTATCCATCCAAGTAGCAAAAATGCGTATGCTTGGCAAGTCTTTCTAGCATTTGATCAATGAATGACAAAGGAAAATGGTCTTTTCTAGTAGCCTTGTTAAGCTTCCTATAGTCTATGCACATTCTCCAGCCCGTGACAGTCCTAGTTGGTATGAGTTCTTCCATTTCATTTTTCACAACTATCGTTCCTCCCTTTTTAGGAACTACATGACCGGCACTAACCCAAGGACTATATAAAATTGGATAAATTATCCCAGCATCTAATAGTTTCAAGATTTCCTTTTTTACCATTTCTTTCACGGTTTCATTTAATCTCCTTTGTAGTTCTATTACGGGTTTGCTGCCTTCTTCTAAAAGATTACGATGCATGCAAAGGTTAGGGCTAATACCTGTGAGATCATCAATGGTGTAGCCTACTGCTTTCCGGTGTTTGTTGACTACAGTGCGTACCTTATCTTCTTCCTCCTATGAAAGGTCAGCTCCAACAATAATGGGAAACGAAAAGGCTTCAGGGTCTAAGTAGATATACCTGAGGTTGGGTGGTAGAGGTTTCGTTTCTACCCTTGGTGCCTCTTTCGCAAGTTCCGGTCCAACGGATACTGTGATAGGCTCTGAAACAGCATTAGGGACAAGCTCAGAGATAGCCTCAATCTGTGGTTCTGTAGCATGGGCCTGTGCGTCAATTCTTGGCTCTGTTTCTTCGGCCAGAAATTTTGTTACCTCCTTCAGGGCCGTTTCATCTCCTTCAATGAGTCCATTGACTAGGCAACCCAGCAGCTCATCCTCATGTGTCTCCATGAGTTGGGATGCCTTGACAAGCACATCAACAGGGTCTGGCACAACATCAACCATGCAATACTGTCCTGCTCCAAACTCATTCCTTTATGCCTTCTGGACATTGAACTCTACTGTCTCCTCTCCAAGTCGCAATGTTAATGTTCCATTGGCGCAGTCGATCATGGCTCCTGCTGTGGCTAAGAATGGACGCCCCAAAATGATGGGTGTCTTCTCATCCTCTGTCATATTCATCACTACAAAGTCTACAGGGATGAAGAAATTGCCAACCTTGACTGGAACATCCTCCAACACCTCCACAGGGTGTACAAGTGAGCGATCGGCAAGCTGAATGGTCATCCTCGTGGACTTGATATCTCTAAGGCTCATGTTCTGAGTAATGGAGAGTGGTAACAGACTGACACTAGCCCCTAGATCGCACAGGGCTCCTTCAATCTTTTTGTCCCCGATGTTGCAAGGTATTGTGATGCTCCTTGGGTCTGTACATTTCCTAGGCGGATGGTGTTGAATGAGGGCACTCCCTGGGCTGTCATGGCTACAGTCTCAATGTCATTAATAGTTCTTTTCTTCATCAGAATATCCTTAAGGAATTTAGCATATGAAGGCATTTGTGTAACCACATCATTGAAGGGCACATTG
The DNA here is from genome assembly GCA_028386065.3 of Turnera subulata. Lineage (NCBI taxonomy): Eukaryota > Viridiplantae > Streptophyta > Magnoliopsida > Malpighiales > Passifloraceae > Turnera > Turnera subulata. The sequence goes on along the minus strand of JAKUCV010005043.1, from coordinate 49,880 downwards.
ACATATAACTTACTCAGCATTTCCTTGAATTTACGGAATTGCTTCTCCAACTTGGATTTGTGGTACACTTCTGGATATGGGAGCGGAGGTTGATAAGGTAGAATAGTCTGAGGCTGCTTCTCAGCCTTTCTTGTGCTAACAGGCTCAGAAACTGTCTCAGTCTGTGCCTGCACTATCTGTCCAAAACTGGATGTCGATGCTTGTTGCTCTACAGCCTGAGGCGGTTTCGGCACTGTGTCTCTCAGCTCCTTCCCACTACGAAGTGTTATAGCCTTGACATGCTCTTTTCTTGGGTTCTCTATTGGTTTTCCTAGGAGACCTCCTTGTTCGCTAGTAGACATGGAGGCTTATTGGGCAATTTGGTTTTCGAGGATTCTGTTGTGGGATTTGAGTTGGCTGATCTCCTCGCTTATTTTGATCTGTTTCTTCAGGATGGACTGCAGCATGGTCATCATGTCGGTGTTGTTGCCTTGCTGTCCTCCGTGGTTCTGCCTTTGGTACTGTGGCTGTCCTCCTTAGTTCTGTCTCTGGTACTGGGCCTGTTGTGGAATTCTTTCTTCGGTCGGTCCTTTCTAAGTAAAGTTTGGATGATTTCTCCAGGATGGATTATAAGTGTTTCCATATGGGCCAGACTTCTGCTGGATGAAGTGAGCTTGCTCAGAATCACATTCGGAAAAGAGTGGGCAACTGGATGTACTGTGAGGTCCTCCACAGCCTTCACAGTCTGGGGCTGTGGCTGAGGCTGTCTTGACTTGAGCAGCCCTTAGTTGCTTCTTGAGGGCTTCTATCTCTGCCTCAAGCTTAGTTACTCTGTCCAAACCAATTATTCCGGAGGATTTGACTCCTCTGACTTGGATCTTTCTCTTTGACAACGCCTCCAAAATGGCTACTCCATCATTATAGTCCTTGTCCAAGAATGCACCATTGGCCATCTTGTCCAGGGTGTTCTGATCTTCATCACATAGGCCACAATAACTCTGTTCTAGCTGTACGGCCTCATCAATTCAGTGGTTTGGGCATCTTCTGAGTAATCCCTTGAAACGCTCCCAAGCATCAACAGAAACCAATAAGCTGCTGCATTAAACTTGCAGTTTTGCTTGAGGGATGGTACTCCTTCAAGAAAGCTCTGACTAGACTGTCCCAGTTAGTGAAATGGCCTGCTTCATGGTTGTTGAGCCATTCAAATACCGCATCTCTGAGCGAGAATGGGAACACTCTAGCCACAAAAACCAATAGCTGCTCCTTAGTCTTCTCTGCTAAGTTCACTGTACTGCACACTCGCAGAAAGTTTTGCAAGTGCGAGTTTGGATCTTCAGAGGGGGTGCCTCCAAAGGTGCGCCTCTCCAGCATGCTCAACAAGTTGGTACTGATCTCATATGAAGCATCTACATCTGAAATGGCTATGCTGTTGTGGATGATGGTGGTTGGTGGTTGTAGGAGCTGGGACATGGGGATGTAGGGTCGACCAGGCTGAGCCTGTTCATTGCCCTATTGCGCTCCTTCATTGGGTCTGTCTGTCATGTTTTGTTGCTTTTGCTTGTCCTTACGAATCTGGTGAGTTTTCTTTTCGATCTCCTGGTAGAAGATTAGAGCTGGCTGCTTGCTCCTGGTTTGGGGCATGCACCACCTAAAAACTTCAAACTGGAAAAAGAAAAGGGGTAAGTAATAAAAACCCTAATAAATAATAAAAAAAAGAAATAGGATCAAGCGCCAGTCCTCGACAACGGTGCCAAAAACTTGATGTGGTCTGTGAGTCCTGCAAGTGCACAGGGTAGTTGTAGTACTCTATCAAGGTCGTATCCACAGGGACTGAGATGAGTCTGTCACACCTTACCTTAGACGAATTAGGCTTGAGATAATTAAACAAAAATGGATTCTGGGTTGAGAGCAAATCGAATTTAAATTAAGCAAGAAAATAAAAAGTAATAGTATGTTGAAGTAGGTGCAAATCAGGTTTTGGTGAAGTCTTAGGCATCCAGGGATTCACATGTCTTGCCTTTGTGTTCCAAATTGCTCAACAGCATCATCACAGGCTGGGCCTGTATGACGCCCTGTGTTTAATTAGAAGTCTTGAAGGGGCTCCCAACCTAATGTACTACCAACGGCTTTCGATCTTATTGATAGTTCCCTAAGCTTCCATCTACCCCTTGTCACTAGAGTAGACATCCACTTAGAGGTGAAGCTCGATGTTGGTGCTAATTACCCACAGTCTCTCCCTATCTTCTTTCGAACGGCTAGGGAGGGAAGGCTGACTATTATTGGTCTGGCGCACTTGGCTTCTCCTTTCGGTCCTTCACCAAGCTGCCACTAGATTGAAAATAGGCTGCTCAATAATCAATCAAGGATCAGATTAAAAGTGGTGTCATTCTTTCTTGACTGTGTCGTAACAGGCTGAGACAGTGTTGAGTCCGTGACTGAGCCTGTGGCTAAGCCTATCGAGAACACAAGGTCAATTACACAGATCAGTTCTTACAGGCGCTCTCAACCTCTACTGAACCCATTTGTTTTCACTCCCAGGTTCCTCCCAAGGTTCTCACTCATCCTAATACTTTTATATTGGTCAAACTAAGGGGATTAAGAATTGCTATTGAGGCTAATTCCTCAATTAGTTCCTAATTTCTCTTGAAACTAAGAGCTAAGGGTTGGTTGTTGTTGTTCCAGAAACTATGGTTTCTCCTTTCGATCCTTCACCTAGCTACTTATAATCATGTATGGGTTTGATCAAGACTCAAACATGGAGCAAGTTTGCAACAACCAAACAAGAAAAACGGTTAAGAACATAGGAAGAGCAATTTATTGCACTTAGAACAGAGACATGCTTCACCCCTTCAACCTAAGAGGGGTTGTTTAGTTCACAGTCAAGGTTACAAAATCAAAAGGAATTAAGGGTAGCATAATGTTTAGAACCAAGCTGGAGGTTAGGGACAACACGATTTCTGCCCAGAAAAGGCTGCAGAATCGTGTTTTCCTCTTGAACCCTTTGTTCTAAAGTTCTGCAGGTTATGGGTACTGATCGAGGGGTCCATTTCGATGCGTGTTCTTCCATTCTCCTCCTATTTTATGGTGCAGATTCCTCCCTTCTCTTCTCTCCCACGTGCTAGAAGGTATGGCAGTTGGGCAAGTTGAGCTTCAGTTGCACATCTTGCTCCTCGAGGTATGGCAGCTTGGGAGGTGTGACGAATGGGTGAAATCTGCAAATCTGCAGATTTTTAAAAGACTTAGGGCGAGGATAATGGTTCTTTAATTGTTAAATTCTTTGGGTGTGATGATTATCCCCTCTTTCCCATGCTTAAAGTTTTCTGAGTCGCTCAGGTCATGATTGCAGAGTTGAAAGTTCTGCAAGTGGTGAAGCTCTGCAAGTGGCTGAGTTTAATATTCTTATCTTTGCGTTCTAATCATCTGCAAATTCCACAGGCTGAGCCTATGCTGGGCCTGTGCCTGAAGCTGTATGCGATTTCTTCCCATTTTTCTGTATAATTGATTTCAGCTCTTTTTGAGATTGATGGAGTGGCGTGAAGGCTTCGTGGATCAAGGCAAAGGTGGTGAAATCCAGTGGATAACTTGTGAGTGGAGGGGGATTTGTGGCCTTTTACTGATTCTGCAGAGAACAACAGGCTGTCAAATAGGCTCATGCTGTGCTAAAGGCTGTTTCATCGAATTCTCCAACAAAATCTCCAAAATTCTTCAAAATACACCTGGAATGACTAATCATACAGTAAGGGATGGGATTTAAGGGAATGTGATGAAATAATGCAAAGTGAGGCATATAGTCATGATAAATCGAGAGAAAGTATATCTAAAGTCATGCCTAAAACTATGCATATTTCATGTGTATCAAATAACTTCTCGGGAAGCATGTGGGGGAAGGAGGTTGCATATGGGGATGGATGTATTCCCTCTTAATGCAGTTCCTATGACCCTCTAACTTTGTGAACCAGACTGCAAAATACGAATGAATTGAAATGAAATTGATTAAAAAGCAATAATAGTGATTATCATTAGGTGGTAATTGTAATTGATTACTTACATTGAGTATTGTTTGCCCAGTTTGTTGATCTACGAACACTCCATATCTTGCATTGTCTTCAGTTGGTCTCATCTTCTTAGCAGCACTTTGGACCTGCAAACAATTTAGAAGTTTGTTAGTTGCATGATAACATTTGATGATATACCAATGTTCCACTTACAGGCAGCTTTGGAGGTCTGCCTGTAGGTCTTGGTTGTGTGAAATTCTGATCATCTTTGTGTTTGCATGTCTTCTTGTTGTGGCATGGCTCAAAACAAATATGGCATACTTGAGCTTTTCCCTTTCTATCGATTTTGCGTCCGTTTTCAGCAAGGTCATTGTTATCTACAATGCCTTTTTCTTTCTTTGGCTTCTTCTTTGCCTTCTCATATTGCTCCTTCCTTCTATTCTTTTGTGGTCTTCCAAGGCAGGGGATATGAGGTGGAGGCTGTGTTGGTGGCCTTCCCAATGAAGGCCAGAACTCAGAGCTTGGGACACCCGCCATGTCATGCTCATACGCCCTAATATACTTCTCCTTGCCATACCAATCTGACAGATACTCCTCCACCCTTCCATTCAATCCATAGATTGTAACAACAGCATGACAACAAGGGATTCATATCATGTCCCACTTCCTACAAATGCAGGTTTGTCTCCTCAGATCACCAACAATCTTTTGCTTCCTGTGTTCAACTTCATACTGGCAGCCGCTTATGAACAACAACAAGCAATTGTTGGCCTCGTGCATGTTCTCATTGATCTTCTTCCAAATTCTGGTACCAAATTCACCACGCCAACCCTGGCCATTTCTCAAATTTTCTTGAAAGTGTCGCATCACCATAGTTCTAATATCCTCAAGCATGCAATAGATTGATTTGCACCGAGCCTCCACAATCTTCCCATTGAATGCTTCGCACAGATTGTTGTCAATGATGCCACATTTAGTATCTGTGCAGAAGAATGCCCTACACCCGAATTTGGGGTTGATTTTGATGATGTCGTTGTATGCCTCTTCACTCTCCATGAAAAGGTCATTCATGTTTGCTCCAAACTCTGCCACATTATAAGATTTTGCACATCTCCAGAAAGCTTGTTGCAAAACTCTTCCACTATGTTTCTTCCTCCAGTTAGCATAAATATGCCTTGCACAGAGTCTATGCTCGGCATTAGGTTGATAAGTTGAAACAATAGATAAGATTTCCTACGAAAAAACATCAAACACCACTTACACAACATGAAACATCAAGCTAAAAATTACATATATGTTGAGTGCATGGAATATTAAAAGCATAAATCATACCTTATATTGGTCAGATGTAATAACCCAACCTTGGCCTCCATCAACAATTCCAAGATCCTCAGCTAGTGTTTTCAAGAACCATCCCCAAGTCTCATTACTTTCAGAAGTCACCACAGCCTAGCAATTGGAAACATCTGATTGTTTCCATCCCTTCCAATGGTTGTTAACAGTTGTCCCTTTATAAAACTCTTGAAGAAATAACCATCTATGCCAATTATCTTCCTACATCCTGCTAAAAAGCCAAGCTTGCATTATCAGAACCCAATATACATCTTGCTAAAAATTGGTTTTGGGTTTTGGCCAATTGTTGGGCTCACATCCACAACAACCACCTTGATTCATGGATAGACAATGATGCAAGTTTCTGCATAATCATGCAATCTGCTGTATTCCTCAATGCAATCATAGTATAACTTCTCCATTGCATAATCTATAGCTCTGCCAATCTTGGTAGGTGGGACATCAACATTTAGACTTTCCTTCACCAACAACTTCAATGCAGGAACTGAAAGCATTGGGAGAGCTCTCATTTTGTTGAAGAACCTAGTAGCAATCCACTTATAATCTGTTTGCTTGTTCTTGAAAGTGGTAATGCATGATGTGTGAGTAAGATGGTAGTCCTTCACTTGATAGCATTGCAGCCTTTTATCAAAACATTGCATGCATAAACCAACCACAATGCTTGACCTTACACCTCACCCTAATAGCTTCCATGCAGTTCTTTCTATACCTCAAAGGCCGTTGGGTTTTCACTGAGTAATGACTCACTGCATCTCTCAAATCTTGAACCTTCAAGTATATGACGCCTTTATCAAACTAAGGGGTGTGTGCTGTTGGGTCTGCACTTTTAAACATGCTCTTGTGTCTCTTTGCTAATTCACCTTCAGAATCATCATTTATCTCATCCATGCTAAATTCCTCGTCTGAGTCAATGTAATCCGTGTCACACCCAGCACCTTCTGCATTAATTGCTTCTTCACCCTCTGGAATATTAACTCTTTTCCCCTTATCACTCCGCCCACCTCTCCAGTTAGAACTCCTCAGATTGTAATGTACCGCTCGTGCCTCTATTACCTTCTCATCAGATGCATCAGATGCATGTATGGCTGCATCAAGTTTTGTATCAAGTTCTGCATCTTCTTGTCCATGATCTTCTTCCGGTCTTTCATTCTCTTGTTCTCCTCTAATTTGTTCTTCACTCACACTAGTTGGATCGTAGTCTCCATCAAATGCTTCACTAATAGATTCTGGATCCATTGTCACATTTGTAAAGGCTGCCCAGTCCATAGAAGGAGGTCTCCTATCAGTAACCCAACCAGGGTCAACCACTATTATGTTTGAAGCATTATGCCTATTTCTTCTAGCAGCAGCAACACTAGATTCTCCATCTTCATTTTGCCGCACGTTTCTTCTAGCAGCAGCAGCACTCGATTCTCCATCTTCATTTTGTCGCCTATTTCTTCTAGGAGCAGCAGCACTGGTTTCTCCATCTTCATTGTTCTACCTATTTCTTGTAGCAGCAGCAATATTGGATCCCACTTCATTATGCCTATTCACAAACTGTTGAGTCTGAATCACAGCATTATCTCCATCATCATCTTCTGTAACAGCAGCAACTTCGTGACATTTAACTCCACACCCAGAACTGCATTTAATTCTATATCAACATCTTGCCCGTTCACATTAGCAACTTGTTGATGCTCACCACCATCGCCATCAATTGATGCAACCTCATCTCCCCCATCTACCGCTAAATTCTCTCCAACAATGCCTTTTACAGCCTCCATATTTTCGTTCTCAGCATTCTCATCATCTATTTCTGGAACCTCATTCTCTCCATCTGCATTTTTCACCCCAATGTCAACCCCATCTAATACTGCAACCCCAACCCCATCTCTAATTTGTGGAAGGTTCTCAACCGGGACATGAGCACCATTTAGCTGCAACACTTCCTGTGGAACTTGCACGGCAATGACACCTCCATCTGCATGATGAGCACCTCCTCCCCCATTCTCAACAGCTTCCTAAGGACTGTGTGCACATTTGGAACAATGTGCTCATTTTCTGGTTCTCCAAGTGCGCCCTCGTGAAATACTATAAAATATATATCACCCCTCCCCACCATGGACATTATATCCAAGACACAGGCATCACCCTCTTGAACAAGCTTGAGAGTATTGGAACCGAAAGCCCCATATCCATATCCTGTTGGATTCAGAACACCAACCTCGTCAGCCCAATCCTTGATCGACCAGTAGTTAAACTTATCTTCATCAATCTCTTTGGAAATCTTGAACCCTCCATCATACACTAGATCATCTGCAACAACCAGATTTCAATCATAGAACAAATGAACCAAACCCATCCTGTAACAGACGACAACAAAAACCCTAAGTCAGCCTTCCGAAACAGAAGCAAGCACAACACTACCCCCACTATAAGGGACCACAAATACACGCGCAGGTCGGTCCTCGAACAAAGAAACCCTAGCCCTACACACCTAGCCATGCCCAAAATTACCTAAGTGCCCACTCAATACCACAAAAATTTCACCCAAAACACACTTCACAATCGAGTAAATATAACAATCCAAGCATTAACTATAGTGCCATTGTATAGTGAATTGCATGAACTCACCTCAAATTATTGTTCTCGTCGATCGGTCTTCTCAGATTCTACAAATGCTTTCTTCATCCATAAACAACATCGCCATTTCTTCTTCTTTAATTGGTGGATTTTAACTGTCAACTCGCCCACTACTAGTTCCCGTCGGCTAATGCTCGCCTCTTTCGTCGCTGGGGTTCTCGTCGCCTATCGATCGCCTCTGTTTGCTGTGTTTGGGGATCTCGTGGCTCTCGTTGGTTAAGGATTCTCGTCCGTCGCAATCAACACTCTATCGATCCTCTCCATACGTCGGATACTGGTTGGGGTTGTGGTTAGGGGTCGGGTTGTGGTTAGGGTACGGTTGCGGTTAGGGTTGGGGCAAAGAACAGAGAAGAAGGAAGTAGGAAGGAAGAAGGTTGAGTGAGAGAGTGTTAGTGGGGAGATTACAAGTGGGGTAGTTGGATGGGATGGTGTAATTACTGTAGCCTGATTACCGTTTAATCGTTAATTCCCGCTTACAATCATTAATCCATTATTAATCAAACGAGTTTTCAAATCTGAAATTTTGTTTTCTTTTACTTTTTTTTCTTTGAGTTTATCTCATTTTTCACGTAAGCAGATAACGGCCATGTCAGCAAAAAATTGTCAGAAATTTGGACGGGGACTCGATTGGTGTCATTTTGAAACGTTATAGGACTCTAATGATTCGTTTTTCGAATTTAGGACTCAAATGAGATTTAGAGAAAAATTATAGGACTCAGGGTACAATTATCCCTCAAAGTTGTGCAGCGATAATTAATTATAGAAATGAGCTAAGAAATATCGCCTCAATCCGATGCCAGCTCAGAACCCAATAAAAAAAGATAGAGAGAGAGAGAACTGGATGGATGGCATCTTATTCTCCTCTTGGTGTCCATACATATAAAGAAGCACTAGGTATTTCGGCTTCGACAAAGCACTATATCCTCTTGTAACTCTTTTCTACGTTTGTTTCATTTATACAACAACGTTACACACGATTTGCACTAAAAAAAAAGAGGGGGGGAAACATATTAGCCTATTAGTAGTCTAGTACCCATGGCTGCACCTCCACCCACCCTTGTGTTCAAGGTTCACAGACGTGAACCTGAACTGCTCCGGCCAGCCAAGCCCACTCCTCATGAATTCAAGGACTTATCAGACATCGATGACCAAGAAGGTCTTCGAACTATGTACGTACGAGGTATAGTGTTTTACCGTTACAGTCCCTTGATGCAAGGGAAAGACCCAGTTAAGATCGTTAGGGAGGCACTAGCTAAGACACTGGTGTTCTACTACCCGTTGGCTGGTAGGCTAAGGGAGGGCCCCAATCGGAAGCTCAGTGTGGAATGCACTGGTGAAGGTGTCTTGTTTATTGAGGCAGATGCAGATGTTACTCTTGAACAATTTGGGGTTGCACCTCAATTCCCATACCCCTGCATCGATGAGCTTGTCTTCGATGTCCCTGGTTCCACTGGGATAGTAAACTGCCCTTTGTATCTTGTTCAGGTAATTAATTATAGGTCCTCATCCTACGTACCATATATAATTTCTGATTAAATAAAAATTTTTAATTAAAGGCTCTTTTTTTTTTTTTTTACTTATCATAATTGAAAGGTAACACGCCTCAAATGCGGTGGTTACATCTTGGCTTGCCGCTACAACCACGCCATGTGCGACATCTTGGGCAACCACCAGTTCTGGTTAGCGGTGAGTGAAATCGCCCGTGGAGAGGAAGTACCTTCTATCTTACCAGTATGGGAAAGACATCTTTTGAGTGCCAGTGACCCACCAAAGGTAACCCACCAGCACCTCGAGTACATAGACAGTACCGCCCCAAATGCAGCTGATCATCATACAAGCAACAAGGAGGAGGAGGAGGAATTGGTTGACAGGTCATTTGTATTTGGCCCCAAAGAATTGTCAGCCCTAAGGAGCCTTGCTCCTCCTGGTCGCCACTCCATATACGAAATATTAGCAGCATGTCTATGGAAGTGCCGCACCATTGCTCTCCAGTTGCATCCTGACGAAGAAGTTCGGGTGATGTCCGTGGTAAATGCACGCTTCAGGCCTGAATATAACCCTCCATTGCCTGTAGGATACTACGGTAATGGCTTTGTCCTGCCTGTAGCTCTCACAACGGCAGGGAACCTGATCCAGAATCCCATAGGATTTGCCCTAGACTTGGTGAAAAAGGCTAAAAACCAGTTCTCTAGCGAGTACGTGAAATCTGTGGCGTCTTTGATGGTCCTCAAAGATAGGCCTCACTTTGTAACCGGCACCAAAACCTTCCTGGTGTCGGACATTAAATATTTTGATCATTTTGACTTCGGGTGGGGTAAGGCAGTTGCAGGTGGGTCTGCCGATGCTGGATATGGGGAGTTCCCAGGATGCAGCTATTTGATGTCATTTACTGATGAGAATGGTGAGAAAGGGATTGTGTTCTCACTTAGCTTGCCTCCCCCTGCAATGGAACGGTTCGCAGGCGAACTTCAGCTCATGCTGCACCCAACTACTACCGCACATCTTGAGTCAAAGCTTGTGAAATCTTCCTTGTAAGCTACTATTCGCTTCAAATATTTGTCTTGTTTGGCTTTTGATATCTGGAGTTTGGAGCATATGTTATTGTGATAAGCAATAAAATAAATTAATGAAACTTTGGGTTTTTTTTTTTGGATAGTAACTTTGGGTTTTGCTCCAAAAAACACTATTAAAGAGTAGTATTTGTCACGGACCCCACACACAAAATATCAGCAATATTGAAATAGCATCCCATCAGGGCCGGCTGCTAAGGTATGACACTGGAATTTTCATTTAATATTTTAAAATAATCCCACAACTGGCCAAAAATGGCACACACAAGGAAGCTCTCTATTTTACTTTTACATCTTTTTTTAATTTTTATTTTTTGGCGCCAAAAGAAGGCTCGCATTTACTTGCGCCAATAAAAACCATAGTATGGCCAACGCCTGTAGCGTGATGGCATTTCCCTTGGCCTTGAGCCAAGAAGACCGTGGTTCGATTCAGGGTGGGGTGGGATTTAGGTAGATTTAGGCATCGATTGTAATCAAAAAAAATAAATAAAAACCTTAGTATGGAGTTTTTTTTTTACTTTCTTTTTCTTTTTGTTCGACTATTTGTTTGTCTTTTTTTAAAAAAAAAATCGAAAGTGGCTTTCTTCATCAAACAAGAAATCAGTGATGAAAATGATAATAATCATCAAACTATAAGTGAATTTTTTCATTTATTTTGATTGTCAACATCTTAAATTTATTAAATATGTTTGTTAATAAATAAAATAGTAAAAAATAATCAAAACAAGAGGGCTTAGTACCCATACCAACCCCCAATTTGACACCTATTTTTATTTTGGCCCATCGATTATGTTTTTCTCGATTTTAACCTTAAATTTGGCTTTCACCCATTGATTTAATCCACCTGATCATAATTACCGGCTGCGTTGGTGACGTGTCAGTCTCATGACACACGTCAAATTTTTAGAGGTTTGCTTAATAGTGTTTATGTATGTGCAGTCAATAGAAGATAATGAAAAAAAAAAAGATAATGAAAAAAAAGAAATAGACTGGCAAGTTCCAAAGGCCACTTATACCTCCAGCTCAAGCACGACGTGAGAGGCCAGCGGCGGTCGTTCTGTCCCCTGCGCTGTCCTCATGGATTTGGAGTCCGGCTAAATATTTTTCCCTTGATTTTTCCCAGCAACTTATCATTTGTTGGTGTTTTTGGCCCCTTGCTCACGTTTATCGAAACTTGCCGATATCAACCGGAAATTTTTGCTAATTTGTAGCTAAATGCAATCTGCGATGACACAAGCAGAAAATTGATTTAATACAAACAAAAAAGCTAACCATTCACTTCGGTATTAGATTGGTACAGTTTTGTTTTTCCTTTATTAGAAAAATATTCAATTATTCGACGGATGGAAAACAACTAGTAAAATTTTGTTTATGCTTTTAGGCCAGGTTGGCAAGCATCCATACCTGCACAATTTGCAATCGCTCTACTTTTTTTTTTTTTTATCTCCAGTCCACCGGACGGGGATAAATGCTACTGGGTGTATGTACTATTTATATGTTAATGCAAATGTGCTAGTTTATGTTAACAGAAGAAAAACAAATAGTAAAACAAAGAATTCATCAAAGATGGCATCCTCATCTTGCTTGCCTGCCTGGTGACGATAGGCTACTAGATCTCCAGTATCCTCATCTTATTCTGAATATAAAATTATATTATAACTACAAAAAAAGTTAGGAGATAATATACGAATAAAATTAATGTTAGATTTATTAAACTACAATTTTTGTTTAGTATATATGAATCTTAACTGTTGATGTTATTCGCAATCGCAAGGAAGCAGAGAGCTGAGACTGCTTGCAAGATAAACCTTCACCAATTAAGAAACAATCATTTTTTTTATTGTTATTTTGCTTCCTAGGATTTTCAGGTGTGCCATTTGTTCGGATCCGGGTCGGAATGTTGTTGATCTTGTAGATAAAGGGAGTAGTACCTTGACTGGATGATGCTGACAAATCATTTATTTAACCAGTAACTATGAGCACGTGGGGCCAAATTAATGGGTGAGAGCCAAATTCAGGGTTAAAATCAAGAGGAACATAACTGATGGGCCAAAATCAAAACTGATACCAAATTGGAGGGTGATATGATGCATTAAGCCAAACAAGAGAGCATATACATAACTCAATTATCACAGCCGTAACTCAAACAACTAATAAATAAAAAATATTCCACTCTTTTTTCTATTGAAAATGGGGAAAATATAATAAAAAATATCGTGGTTATAATCTATTCAACCATAAAATTTTTTTGTCGCATATTCAACCATAAATTATAACATACAATTTATGTACATTATATTAAATTACTCTAATACAATATGTTCGATCGACTCAACACGGCTCGGACCATTCGAGCACAGTAAAAAAAACGAGCAAGCTGCCGAGCCAAGACCAAGCCTCGACATCTCCCATTGAGTTGTCTGTTGTAATTACTTGCCGCTAATATATACTACTACTACTACTACAATGTGCATTTTTTTATATAGTCTTGAAAATTCCAACGAACCCAAAGTAATTACACTTTACCCCTAGTAGTGTAATTCAGAAAAATTCCTTTTCTGAAAGGATAATAAATGTTTTATTCCACTTTCCCCCTAGTTGGGTTCAAAATATCCATTTTTTTTAAATGGTGGAATTTGACTTGGGTGGTTAATTTCAGTGTTACAGTTTTTTTTCCCAATTATTTCATTTAGAAATTTATTATTGTGTTCTGCTTTGTATTAAATAAGTTCTGTTTTCGTTGTTTAAATATATAAAGAAATTTCCATCCATTTGTTTCAATGAAAGAAATGACAAATAGAATATGCATCAAGGAAAATTATAACAAAAATAACAAAATTTGAAATTTACACTTAACAGTAAATGAATGACAATTAATAATATAATTAGTCAATGAAATCACAATTAATTATAATTAATGATAATTAACATGACAATTAAATACAATTAATTCATATTTGCTAAGTTGTATCAAACTCACAAGGGGAGGAGGACTCTGGTGGAGGCAACTCGAAAGATGAGATAAGTTCCACGCCTGGTAGCAACTAAGAGAGACTGCCTTGAGAGTTAACAAGGCATCCTTTTCCCATTTCATTCTTGAAAATTAATTGGATCCCGGCAAAGGCCCTGGCACTACTATCTATCTCTTACTCCCTTTATGTATATATATATAGTGGTAAAAACTCCAGTTTTTAGAATAAAAGCCATTATAGAAGCAACGGTTTAATGCAAATATTACGATTACGAACAAAGAAGAGATACATTTTCCTAAATAGAAATTCTTAATTATATATGCCAGCCAGTTCTAAGGAAACATGGAGCAGATAGAAGAGAAGAACGGTTGCTAAGATCTCCAACTTGATAACAGAAGCGACTCCTCCACAGCATTATATGGAGCAACTTTCCTCTTTCACCTACAAAAAGAGACCAAAACAAGTTTTTAATACAACCAAAATGAATTTCAAAATTTAAGATGTTAGATAAGCAAAGCAGAAGGTACCTTAACTTCTGCATGGGCTACTGCTGGATACCGATTCGCCAGCTCATCAAGCTTGCTCTTGAATAGAACCTCCTCCGTGGCCATCTGCCTCCTTAGCGCCTCCATCACCCTCTCCTTCTTCCTCAAGTCGTTTCAACTCCTTATTGCACTCCACCATCTGCACATCAAACGGCTGCTGCGCTGTACCAACTTGTGGAACCCTTATGATCACCCTGTCCTGCAGCTTCTTCTCTCTTATTTGATTATTGGCACTCTCTTCCACCACAAATTCTGCAGACTTGACGTATCTGCTGAGCTCCATCACATTCTTCAGAGTCATCCTCTTTGGTATAGATGTCGAGATGCCCCCCCGCCTAATAGCAATGGACAGAACCTCGTCCATATCATCCACCGTAACAGGTGATGAACAAGGGGACCTTTCACCGCCGGCCGACATGTTTACTTCTTCACACGTGATCACTTCTTCGATATGAATTAGTCTTGTGAAGTACTAAATTCGAAGGCTAAGGCATTTATAAAGCTCAATAGTAGTACTACTAGTAGTATTGGTAAACTCAACAGGAGTAATAAACCAAACGAGCAGACTTTTTCATATGTAGTTAAACCAAATTAAAGATGTTGAGAGGGAAGATCCAAGAGTCTTGTACGCATTAAACAAAACCACATAAAAAGAACCAAAACCCAACGTGCAGTGAAGGTTTTCAGTGATATATATACCGATTCACAAGAACCGTTGATTGGCCGTCTCAAGCAATAAAACCTAATTAAGGAGCAGACCAAGAAGATAAGAGACGTTCTGGATTCTTTTCTTCTTCTCGGGAATCATCAGAATAATTTCAAAGGAACCCAGCAAGCGTGCACGCATGGACGACGACTAGCGGGGTACCTATCAAACAAGCATGGGATTGTCTTAATTGGCCCAACAGATCTCCAAGAACGGCTCCAACGGAATGGCATATCTTTTGATGTTATATATGTCGAAGAGAACTGATCAGACTTGACCGGTGCAGATATATAAATCAGAGGGAGGAAGAGTGGGGCTCTAGATGTTTGATACATACAGCATGTCTTGTTGGAAAGTCATTTGTAGCTTTGATTAATGGGATCATGAATGGACCTTATTATGTTCTGATCTCAACTTTCCTAGAAGTTCTCAATGTGTCTTAATTACAACAACCTGGCAGGTGGCATCCCTCGAGATAAGCAGTTTGACACATCTCCTCTCTGAATTTGTTTTTTTTCTTTTGCTAATCGAATTTTTTTTACTACTAAGAAAAAATTACAAAGGTAAGAGGAGATAAGCCAGCAACAGCCTAACTACAACACGAGTTTAGATAACATAACCAATCTAATTACAGGGAAGAAAAACAGAACATAGCGAAGCCTTTTTAAGACGCCCTTCCAGTTTTTGACAAAGGAGGCATGAAAATCACCACGCTGCCTGCATAAGGGAAGGATGGAAGGATACTTTTGATCCACCAAGTGGCTCTGGCTAATATCAAGATCAAATAGAGTATCCCATTGTGGCTCTTTGTCGTTGAAGATCAGATTGTTGCATGTCAACCAAATGGACCATAATACTGCACAAGCGATGGTAAACCAAGAGGCTGTTTTTATACTTGCTACCGGCAAGTGTAGGCCAATGACGATACCAAAGAGAGCAGGATGCAGGCATGACTTATGATATTCCCCACTAGTCGCAAACCCTATGCCATAACAACCAAGAGGACTTACAATGGAGAAAGAGATGATCAGAAGACGTTTCATAGTGGTGAAGGCAGAAAGGACAGTTAGAATCATTTTCCTGTAAAACACCCCTGTGACGCAAAGCATCCCGAGTTAGGATACCGTTCATGAAGAGCAACCATAGAAAACAATCAATCTTGGGGGGTGGAATGGACAGCCATACATAAGGAATATTAATACTTTGGAGAAGAAACTCAGAGCAAGAAATTATAACCTGAATTTTACCTGATATATATCCCTTAAGGGGATCAGGATCCCAGGCAAAAAGATTCGGAGTCGTGCGAGACAGAGCGGCATCTTTTAGTTCTGCAAGAATAAGTGCACAATCATCTTTTTCCCAAGAATATAGTTTGCAATGCCATGGCCAATCATCAACAGGAACTGAAATGAAGTAGTTGTGAAGTTCGGCGAGGGAGGCATTTGTGATCAAGGAATTTCAAAATTAAGAAGTGGGGATTGGGGAAGCCAGATTTTAAAGAGCCAAGGGGGCACCAGATATCTGACCGGAAACTAATATGGTCGCCAGAGCCAATTTTGATACTAATCTCCTCTGCAAGTGGGATTAAGGTTTAGCTTTGTTATACATATACTAAGAACCTGTCAACTTTGTAAATACAGACAAACTTATTTATAGAATTTGACTCCGCCATAGATACTCATCGGATTGGGCTCCTCCCGTTGAGGTTGAGGGTAACAGGATAGATCCTATTATTTCAATTTTAACCATTAGATTAAATCCAATGGTTCTTAATTATTTTGTACTCACTTTACAACACCTCATTTATTTTGCTTTTTCTTTCTTTTTAATTTCTTTCCCGAGGACATAAACAAAACAACTCATTTAATTTTTTTTTTTTTAGGCATACTTTTTACTCTCTTGTTTCTTATCTTCAACGTGTGAAGGGAAACAAAAAAATCACCATCAATATTGGATTCCAATTTTGAAACATATGATACAGCTAAGCTTTACCAACTTTCTTTTCCTTCAAAGGGAACCCTAGTATTCAGGGCTGAACTCACATCTTCCTTCTGTTTTAGCAATGGAACTGCATAAGAATTTTCATTATTTACCAATGGAGACCACATTCGTTTTTTGGGGTCATGAAGGAATATTGTCTCCAAGCATCCTGGGTTCTACACTTCTGCTGGTTCAACTACAGGCTGCAGTATCTTGAAGGATCCGATAAAGTTGGCATGACAATCTCTATTATTATTTCCGAGTAGAGATCACATGTCTAGCTTAATTTGGTGAAGCATTAAGTTTTATGATATCAAGTTAAATTTTTGCACATGTAATACGTATAATAACCCTAATTTTAGTCGAACGAAACCCAAAGACTGTTGTTGGGCGCAAGCTATAAAAATTAAAACCAGTGTTGGCAGAATATTTTGGACGCCACTCACTACTTCACCATCACGGGAATCAAACCACACCTGTAGGTTGGTTCCTGCTCTGTTTCGTTTGTTTACACTATTGAATTATATATGTGACAATTTGTTGCTACAATTCATCAACGATCAGGGATACATGGTTGTACAACATGAGGATGGTGTGTAAATAGATTTCAATCTTGAAGGGTTTGATAAAGTTGAATTTTTGGAACATAGTTTTGTTGCAGATGGAGGCCTATTATTCACAGCTGAACTGACCTCTCCTACTAGTCTCAGTATTGGAACCGCATAAGGATCTTCATTATTAATTTAAGGATGGAGATCGCATGTAGGAATTAAGTTTTCTGAAAATCCAGTATTGATGGTGATTTTTTGTTTTCCTTCACAGGTTGAAGACAAACAATAAGAGAGTAAATAAAAGCATGTATGGAAAAAGAAAGAAATTAAATGAATTGTTTTATTTATGTCCTCGGTTAAAGGAAAAAACAAAAAGGAAAGAAGCAAAATAAATAAGGTAGATGTTGTAAAGTTATCTTTTTTGTGTAAAATAATTAAGAACCATTGAATTTAATCTAACGGTTCAAACTGAAATAACAGGATCTCTTGTTGCCTCTCAAGAGGAGCCCAATCCATATTCATCACAACACAAAGGAGTAGAAAATTTGCCAACAGTTTAAACGCCATCTAAATGAAGTAATAACTATGAACTAACACTGTAAACCCAAAACTGTCAAGTAGAAGAAATAGAACCAGCTTCCATGTGCAGTTGTAATTTAATGTTAGAAGTTTGGACATGAACCATCAAAAAGTTGCAATAGTTCATCCACTCGATGGGACCAATTCGGTCAAGTTTGGACATGGACCATAAATCACCCGACGAATCACTCGACGTCTACTCTCAGGAACCAAACCACATTATCATTACAAAAAAAAAAAAAGGAACCAAAGCACTGCTTCAAACAACAAATCTGCAAAATACAATATTGAAAGGCAAACAAATTATGGGAGCGAGAAGAAAAGAAATTAATGAGCATTCTAGTCAAGGCAACACATGCTTAATATTGTAATCCAATACCATTTTGTGGTGTTCCAGAATATCTTATAGCAGACAATTATTGAGAGAAATAATTAGGACCCAAAAAGTGAACCAACAGATCAATGTCAGTTGAGTAGCCAGTGGAAACAACAAAAGGTTAAGCTTTATAAAGTAGAAAAGGGTTAAGCCTAGCAAAATCAAACTGACATCAGCAAAATTGAAATATTGAGGCTAGAAACGCCTAATTGTACTATAATTGAAAACCTTAAAGAAAGAATTATGCATGTTAAGTAAGGGTGATGATTGGTGGACCCAAGTTGGCACTAGTGACCGTAATAGTCACACCAACTCCTGACACGGCCATCTTCCACATCAAAAATGTGGATTCAGTTGGTGTTGTAATCTGCTACAACGGTCACAATCTGCCATTCGATTATAATGAGTAATATGAATGCAGTTGGTGTTGTAATCTGAAAAATCACTAGCCATAAGCATAAACGAACCACGATATCCTGCAATAAAACAAGTGTCTCTTGAGTTCAACCCTGGATGGCTTAACCTATTTACCCTGTTGCTCATCCAACTTCTCCACTTGATATCCTTCACCATCTCTATACACCAAAAATACATCCCCACAAGATTCCAGTAAGTACTGAGGAAAACAAGACTGACTCCACCATCTCACTAATTGCCTGGTGTTCATGGAATCGGGTTTGGTTGCATCGATTACTACAACGTTTCCGTCAGATACTGTCATTTTGGTGAATTCATGCTTAGTATCTTCATTGACACTACAAAGATTCGTGGAAAAAAAAAAAAGCGCATGTGTAATTGCCGGGAAATGCTACTACAATGCTGCTGCAATGCTGATGGGTATTGCGGAATTATTTGGTTGAAGCCTACTTAAAGTGGTAGAAATAATGGACATTTATAGCTACCAGGAGAATGCAAGGTGCATGATATGCTGCGGGAGGTTACCATTTCAAAATCTGCGGAAAAGAAATTTGGTGCTTTACATGATGAACGAGCAGGAGCAAGACGAGAGGAGGGTGCGATAAGCCGTCTATTGTACGATTGGAGCACGGTTTCCTCCAAAATTGAACAGTTTAAACAACTTCCAAGTTTTTGGCTATGTTGAAGCCAGTAGCATACTGTGCTAAAAGAGATCCGAAGCATGATTCAACTAGTGAGACTCGATATCACGAATATTGAAGGCTCACATGGAGAGGACCTGTGCTTTGCAATCCAAAATATGCATCAGCTCCTGCAGTTGATTATATGTCCAGACAGCTAAGGAGGATCAGATCCTTCATTTGAAGAACCATCAGCTGGTGTGGTATCAAGTCCCAGTGTTCAGCAAATTACTTTTACCGAACATCATCAGGGTGGTCATGCAGAGAGATTTCTTCATTCTCTGATTCTATCCCTACGGAAAAAGGCTTCCACACAACAGGTTTCCTTCTAATTTGTCATTGTTACAGATTTTCTTCTATTTTGTCATTGTTTGGGTACGTGTCTTCTCATGATAAGTTGGTCCTCTAAACCTTGTAGTATTTTTTATGCACTAATTAACACAAGAAACCAATACCTTATTTTAAGGATGTTGAATTATTTAGTACCAACTACAAGGAAGAGAGGAAGAGGGAAACTCCAAGAGAGGGCATATATGGGTCTATAATGATGGAGAGGTTAATGATGGAGAGGTTAACTGGAAGGGTGGATCGATTACATGCCTCAAGTGTGTACTTGTTCATCCTCGTTTACAGTATCCCCTGAATTGATTGATATATCTCATCTCTCTTTATATAATGTTGAACTCTGTTCCACTAAGTTTCTCTAAGATGATGTTGTTTTTCGTCAACGCGCTATATATCTCATCTCTTGTTATAGTTTTTTTCCGTTAAGTTTCGAACCAATATGATAACTATATGTATATAATGTGTGTGTGTGTGTGAAACTAAATAGATGAATGCATATTTGGAGTAGGGAAATCGTGGTGTTATATTTTATTTAATTTGGGTGGTAAGTAACATACAACAAAAAAAGAATTGGGGGTTGAGAAATGAAATGACACACAATTCCCTCCCCTTCAAATTTTTAGCCGATGGTCCCAATCAGCCACGTTCGCTACACAATCCATTACAGGAAAAAATAGAAGTCTGAACAGAAGCTATACAATCCATTATTTTCCTACAGTTTTTTTATCTCTAGAGAAAGGAAAAGTAATGAAAAACAAGTAATGACAGGATATCCCAAATCTGTTAAAAGGCTGAGCAAAATACAATACAATCCCTATGAGCAAAATACAATTCCATAGCAAGTTTAAAATTGATTATATCCAAAAGTTTGAAAAATTAGTCTCAGAGTTTCTCTTTGAAATTCAAAGATGCTGTCATCATTATTGAGTTTAAAAAAATGTAATTGATAGGACATCGCCAGAGTATTTGGCTTTGAAATTGATGGGACATCGCTAGAGTATTTGGCTTTGCATCCGATGGCTTCAACAAATCAAAGCTGTGAAATTGAAAAAACCTAAAGTAATGACAGGATATCCCAAACCTGTTTCCAAAAAAAAAGGTGAACAAAATACAATCCCTTGGGACGTAAGAGTAAGGATGGGCTAATCCCAATTCCCAAAATTCATCCCAGTTGAAGGATAATTTGTGGAGGCTCGGGGAGAAGTACCTGAAAGGTAAGGGGAAGACTAGTCGAAAGCCACATCAGCGCCAAATTCATGAATTGTGCCATAAAATTTGGGGAGACCCTGTGCAAGATAGTGCTCTTCATTCCAATGGGAGCAGCCAGAAAAAGGCAAAGGCAAGAGTGGAGCTGCCGTCAATGATGGATTTAGATAATGTGATCGACCTTGATCTGGGCTTAGGTCCCAAGCTGGTGACAATCAATTAATCCTCCAAAAAAATCTCTCTAATTTCCCTGGGATAAAACAAATTAAAATTAAAAATGAACCTCCAAAAATACAATCTTAAATTAAAAATGAACAAACAAAAACCATAAACAGAAACTAAAACAAATTAAAATTACATTTGTTGTAGCCTTTCATCCTTGGTTCCTTCTGTGGTCCTTTTGAGATGTAGGTCACTAGTTCTTTGGTAGAAATTATTGGTGAAAATTCAAACAGTTGAACAGAAAACCCGTCTCTCAGATTTCAGGAAGCAAAGGAGACATTTGGCAACTCGCCACGGTGGTGACTCAAATAGTAAAAAAGTGAAGCTAAGAAGAAAGCAAAGCTGAGGGCTTCTGAGTGCAAAGCTACGCTTTCCAGCCCCAGCCTAAGAAATATAAGGGAAAATCATTCCAACCCTTTAAATTTCCAGGCACCTAAAATATAAAATACTTAAATACTATTAATCATGTTCTTGCATCTCAATTCTCCTATAGTCTTACACCATCATCGAGAATGGTTGGTGCAGAGATTCGGCTAACAATTTTTAACACATATGCAGCAAATCCAGCAACAGTTAAATTAATTAATTAGAAAATTAATGCAGCTCACTTACCGTGTAGATTTGTGTAATGCCTAGTAACTCCATGAAAAGAACCAAGTGGTGGTGGTGGTGGTACATTGTTCCCACGACGGCGACGACCGACCACTTCCTCCGCTTCCGGGCAGTGAAGAAAAGCAGGCCGCGGAGGAAACTGTCCTCCTCCGAGAACCATACAAGAAAACCCATTCACAAAATGCAAAACCGAAACGAGGAAGTCACCTACTCATCAAGAAATGGGGGAAGAAAAGAAAAAGGCCAAACCTTTAAGCTAATGCTGCGACTGAGGAGGGTAGGGTTTATATGTAGATGGCGGGTGGGAATCTGACGGTGGATGTAGATTCTAGGGTTTGGTCGTGAATGGGCGAGATTGTTTGAGGTTGTTTTTGGGCTTGTTTGGGGGGCAATGAGGACTGATTCGGTTTTGCTGTTAGTTTACTGGGCCTGAGGCCCATTCTCACAATCAATCACATTAAAAGACAGTACAGTAGAGGAGAGGAGGGATGGGGATTCAAGGTGTAGGAGAAACACTCAGCCCAATCTGTATTTAAAAACAGCTACCGTTCTCACCTGGTGTTACTTCCAATGATTGAGAAAACTGAAGAGTATTTCAACAGGAGCTGTATATGAAACCAGCTCGAGTTGGTGGTCGAGCTGTGGCTGAGTGGCTGGTGCATTGGAGTGGGTCTTCACCAGATGACATTTTTGAAGCTTGTGGGTAATTCATAACTCTGGCTTCCCTGTTTTCTAGTCCTCTTGAATGGAAGCAAACTTTGTCAGTCCCTTTAATAGTTATACTCAAGTTAAGTACAACATTGTCATATTCCACTTGGAGCTAAAGGGCCAGTAAGATTAGGTCTATGAGACTAATTCTACACGAATTATATTAGAGATCATAAGAAGGGAACTATGGCGTTGTATGCAGTTGAGCCTCATCTCCCATTTGGTGAACTATGGCTTTGGAAGAAGGCATCGATATACATTAGCTTTGCGAGATCAAATGCCGAATTTAAAACCTACCTAGCTATTACTCTTCGGGTTGTTCCTGCAAATGCCAACCAAAGGCTAAATACTAAGATAAATAGATGAAGTTAAAGAATAAAATCTACCTATTACTCTCTATGAGAACGTTAAACTAATAAATTGTCTCAATTCTCCTCCTCACAAGTCCCCTAAAATTTGGACATTGAAAGGAAGTTGTCAAATTAACATCACCATTACAGGTTTGGCAAATTATTATATGTATATATATATCTCCATGATGAAGTCATCACCATATTAAAACCAAGGTGACAATTGAAATTAACATCACCATTACAGGGTAGGGAATTTAACTGCAGAACCACTACTATGATTTATTAGTATTGGATATGTATGGAAGCCTTTCTTAAATAGAAACCTCAAGGAAGGAGTCCACACGGTTCAATATCTAAATCTAGGGAAGAAGAAGATACTTTGAAGTAGCCTTGACGACCAACTTGGAGATGTGTTCACAAAAGAGCCAAAGTTGAGCGAAGTTGTCAGAAATGAGATGTAACGAACAAACTTAAGTTGTCCTATTTTCTAAATGAGTATGGGACCAATTTCCTCGGTGTAGAACCAAATTGACAATTTCCTCGATAAATTAATTGTGAGGCCTAAATTTCCTGTCTATTTATCGAAGTAGTTGCTCTCAAAACATAATCGAGGGATGTTCGAAACAAAACAATACAGTCGAAGGGATGATGTCTTTACACATACACTATGTCCAGATTCTGCTAAAACTTTAAGAATTCTTTTTTTGACTGCTACTTTCACCATTTACGGATGGAGATGTGTTGTTTTTATTTTGGTTGATATGAGTATATGAGACAAGGAAATTAAGATTAATTTTTCTTAATTTTACCTTTTTCTTTTACGAATATGGAAGCTTAACTATTGTTGTTTTATTTATTTTTTTTTGAAGTTGATGATTCCTTCATAAGCTTCAAGGCTGTCCACTGTGGAAGTATCAGATCCGAATTCAATTCCTATTTGCAGAAGCTCTCTTCTACAGTAAACTTCCAGTTTCATTTGCATTAGCTTTGCGGTTCACTTGGTGAGACACGTTTGTACTACACTAACTTATGGAACCTCAAATTAGTTGCCCACCAAAAATAAATTATTGACCGATCTAATATAACAACGTGAGGAGAGGAGAAAAACATGAAAGAAGCATGGTAGTAGTTCCAGAGGCAGTGATTACCAAAATAATTTATGTTCTAGAGAGTGAGGCCGCTTTGCTAGGTGGAGTGGGTGATGAGCTTCAAGATATCACTTCAAGATATCAAGCATGAGCTAGAAAGCATGAGATCATTCTTGGAGGACAGCGACAGAAGGGGACCTCAAACCCAAGGTGAAGAATTGGGTGGCCGAAATCCCTATGATGTTGAAGACATCATTGACGAGTTCATGTACTCCGTAAACAGACGACGGGGTAGAAACAAGCTCATTCAACATGTTCGAAAGGCCAGTGCCTTCCCAAAAGATCTTTGGGTGAGACACGGCATTGCCAACAGGCTTCGGAAGCTCAAAGTATGATCCATAATGCAGCGTAGAGAAGCCGACGCTATGGTACTGAGAGGGTGGAAGACAGCAGAAACTCTCCAACTGATCGCAGAGTGCTACTTGGGGAATCGTCACTTTTCCTGAAAGATGATGATCTTGTAGGCTTCAAAGATGAGCATCAAATGTTGATCAGATGGCTGGCCACTGGATAACTGCAAAGCACAACCATTTCGATGGTCGGGATGGGTGGGTCTGGAGAGACCACTCTTATTGCCAAGGCCTACAATTGTGAAATCACAAAGCGGCATTTGGAATGTAGTGTCGGGATTACTGTCTCCCAAACTTAGTCCATTGAAGACTTGTCTAGGAGCTTCATCCGACAATTTTACCTAGCAGCCAATGAAGCAATTCCAATGGATTTGATTACAATGAGCTATGGGCAGCTTGTGGAGATGCTCGTCAACTACCTTGAAAGGAGAAGATATGTGGTTGTTTTGGATGATGTATGGGACACAGAGCTTTGGAATAATATTAAAGTTGCACTTCTGAGTAGCCAGCTTGGTTGTTGGGTCATCATTACAACTCGGATGGAGGACATAGCAGCAAAGTCTTTTGAAGTTGAAAGCAATATTCACCACATCAAACCGATGGGAAAGAATGAAGCTTGGGCCTTGTTTTGTATAAAAACCTTCCCATGGAATGCCAGAAAATGTCCGCAAGAGCTTGAAGATTTGGCCAAAGATGTTGTTGAAAGTTGCCGAGGCCTACCGGCTGCAGTTATGTCTTTGGGTGGTCTCTTCTCTACTAAAGATAGAGTTGGAATGGAAAACAACTTACAATAATCTTAATTGGGAATTGAGCAATAGGAGTATGCTTCAACCTATTAAAAGCATTTTTTTATTGAGCTACAATGATCTACCTTACAGATTGAAGCATTGTTTTCTACACTGTTGCTTATTCTCAGAAGATTATCACATTAATAGGAAGAGACTTGCTAGATTGTGTGGATGGAAGAGGGATTTATGGAGAAGGTCAGGGGATTGACACCAGAAGAAATTTCTGCTCGGTATCTTGTGGAATTAATTCTTCAAAGCTTGCTTCAAATGGTAGAAATGGACAATTATTGTGGAAACCCGTATCCCAATTTAATAAAATAAAAATATTTAAAAGAAACAGAATAATCAAAATACTCTTGTAACCCGGGATACGAATACCGATGCCTCAGCATACAAACATTTCCCATAAAAATTTATTAGCAACGAGATGTCATAAAAATAAATGAGATCAACCGGCTTATCAAGTCGTAAGCCACCACGGCATCACGCCGAAATAATATCACAAAAATTAAACTCCGGCAAACTGCCGATATAAATATAAAACATTTATGACATCTCGATTTATTACTCATGCAGCGGAAGATGAAAGTAATAATAAAAATCAAGGTGGAAAATAACATGCATATGGCCCTAAGGATCCCACCGAGAGATGATGCACAACTACCTGCTGAAGTGTCTGTGTATGAACTCCGAGTCGAAGGTATAAGTGAGATTGCACGCTAACTAAAGTCTGAAAAAAAAAACAATGGTGGCGATTATGTGAGTCGCCCACTCAGTGATCATTAAAAGTCTAAATATACATGAAAGTGAAGTCATGCTCGTAGGGTGAGTAGCTCACGAGCACAACTACAGCATACAAGCAAATCAGAATCACACACCAACACATAAACATCTTAATGTATTATTGTTCTTATAATTTAGATTTAATGCGATATGTTAATTATTATAATTATTATTATTTTTTTTATCATTATGGGCCCTCTACTGTGAGTCAAGTCTCGGTAGCGCATCTGATCAGATCAGGGTGTGAAACCCAAATGTCGAACCTCAGAAGGGGTAGATTCTGAGGCCAAAAACCACTGATAAATCTCGAGTGGCCGCTAGCTACCTGAGGGTGCACTCAGACACACCTAACCGGTGCAAGTCTTCCAGGGGTGCACCTACATCCCCTGGGCATGCTAAACAGCATAATGTGACCCGAGGGTACCCAACCCTCCCTCGGGGCTACCAACCGATACACAGTAGAATTTAGTATTTTATTTTTAATTATATTTTTGATACTTCCTTTGAAATACATTATGTCTTTCAGGGATGTGTGAATTGTATGTGTCCCTGTTTCAACCGGGCCTTCGGCCCATAACTACACACTATCACCAAAGCATATTACATGTTATATTTCATAGCAGTGTTTCATATAGAAATTAGGCATGTGAGAACAATCAGGTATACAATTCCAATCATCGCATGTAGCAAACAAGGCAAGTAAACAAACAAACCACACCAACATGCATTCACAAAACATATATATAAAGACTTGTAATGTCACCTCAAAATGCAGATTATGACTTCTTCCCGATCCGAGTCTACAGCTCCCGAGGTATCTCCCGTGCCTGATTACCGGCACATAATATAATCACTAAACCAATTTTAGGAATAAAAACGTGTATGTATGCTAATGGTATGTTTCAATCGAGTAACTCCCGACCCTAACTATCCGATTATAAGATTTCCGGGTCTAAGTCCGAAAGGATATTTTCTCATCCATATCTCCAACGATTAGGGATCTAAGGTTCATCGGTTTAAGTCCATTAAAAATTCTCGGGCCTAAAGCCCGCTAAATTCTTAGTCACAAATTCCGGGCCGAAGGCCCACCTCTTTAAGTCCATATTTTTACCGATTATGTAATTGGGCTTCGAGCCCGCTCTTAATGTCCGTGAATTTAATTATCCTTGATTAGGTCTTAAGTCTATCACTTTAAGTCCATTTGAACAACCTAGGCTTCAAATTGAAATTATTGGGCCTGGGCTCGGTTTTTCCTAAAACCGTCCTAAAGTCGTTTCCGAGCCCAAGAGTTGATCGGCCTATGATCTATTCGTGTCGGTAAGTTCTCCCCGGCCACACACTCTATCTCTCCACTCTCGGTAATCCATAATTCACTAAATGTATAAATATAAATGTATTTCGGTAAATAATTTCCAAAATTTAAATACATGACGTAACCGAAACAAACATAAGTAATTACCGTCTAATACTCGTAAAGACGAGAAATATAATCCGTTGGGCAGAACTCGAGCCTTCGCCGGAATAGTGCGCGCTCGCCAGATTCAGGTCACCCTCGCCGGAACAGTACCTCATCTGCCGGAAAGTCCACAACAGTCACAGAACTACTACTTGGAACACCCACATCGAAACTGCCAATTACAAATAACATCAACCAACACCCAACTTAATAGTACCTCACCCACAGTGCATCCAAACGGACAGAAGGAAAGGAGGGTTGCCGGAATGCTTACTGGAAATGGGTCCCGCAACAACCACAAACACTAGAGAAACTCGAATCCTTGCTAATAGCAGCAAGTCGAACCTGCGTCGGCAAGTCCCAGAGTTCAGCCACAACAACCACCATGCACAAACATCGAGCCCACCACCGAACACCGTCCACTCGTCGCCGGCAGCAAGGCATCAAACCCAACTTCAGTAATAAGAAAGAAAAAGAAGAAGAACCAAAGAGCAGGGACGGTGGCGAGGCTTACCCGTGCCCGGCGGCTGCACCGCGCCGTTCTTCGGGACCTGCACACACGGAGGCTCTCGCCCGAAAGTCCTCTCCTTCCGAACTGCAGCGACGGCAACATTCTCTTCTCGACGGCGGTGACCTCGCTCGTCGGTGATGCAACCACACGCGAGAAGAGCCCAGCCTTGCACACAAGGCCTCTCGGATCTCCTCACAGGCCCAACCCAGCCTCGCCCTGCTATGAACCACCACGTAGCAGCCACCCAAATCCGGCAGCCACCACCCAAGCACGGCGACGAACGTGGTGGCGACTCCTCGAACAGGCCTTTTCGTCTCGTCCAGACCCGGCCTCGCGTCTTTGAGGTGCAGACGGCGGTCATTGAGAGAGACTAGGAAGAGGAGAGGAAAAAAATCTGTGGAGATCGTGGGGAGAAGAGGGAGACGAGATGGTGTGGAAGAAGGGGATGGGTGTGAAATTGAAAAGAGAGGAGGGGAAGAGCTGAGAAAAGAAAGAAGAGGAAGATGGTGGGGAACAATGCCGTTGGGGGACTGACGGCTGGGTGGAGGAGTAACGGCTGAAAGGAAAAGGAAATTGGAGGAGAAAAGAAGAAGGAAAAAGAAAGTGGAGAAGAGAAGAAAGGAGAAGGATCGGGCTAGGGTTGGCCGCCCTAGTGGACGACCCGTCGTCCGCTTAGGCGCGGTCAACCCCCTGCCTGGTCAACTTTTTTTTTTTAACCATCAAAACGACGTAGTTTCGATCGAAGACACAACAAGACCCCTGTTTCACCCCGAAACACATCCCGATATCAACGAAACCCCAAGCACGAGAAATCCCAACTGGAAATTGACATTTCCAAAGAAAAATAATTTTTTTCCTCGACTAAAACTCGAAAATACCTCAAGGGTAAAATTGGAATGAAATTCCAAAAATTCCAGAAATCAAGTTATAAAAGTCCGGGGCGTTACAGTTCTACCCCACTTAAGAAAATTTCGTCCTCGAAATTCAATCATTAAGTCTGTAGGTCCTACCACGATAAGTTTCTGGTATTCTCCACCAGATGTCCGAACTCAACGCGAGATATCGCTTACACCCTTAAGCGACGTTTCCTCCGCTTATATAAACCGAACCTAATAACTGAGAACTCACACACAACCATGGACTCACCACTAAGATCTCGTACTACCTCTGACTCAGAGGATAACAGTTACATCGGTGGTAGGGCTTTCTCGACAAGCTCCGATGAGGAACCTCCTAAGAAGCCGTTCAAGACCAGCATCATCGGCCTGAAGGAGCATATGGTGGTTCCTCCAAGACGGCGAAAGAAGCGTGTAGGCAAGGAGGGACCTTCTGGTAACAAGGATGCAAAATATAGGAAAGGGAAGGCAACAGCTGAGGCCAGCACACCACTACAGACAATGAAGCAGCTGGACACTTCACTGAAGAAGGTCCACACGGCAGTGATGCAAATTGAACTGGCCTGTATGGGACTCTCTTCTCAGATCGCGAATATACAAAAACTTGTAACCGATCTGAAAAATCATGTAACTCCGTAGAGTGTTTCCCTTTTGTTGTAAAATGTTATGAAATCAATAAAATAAGCTTTCTTCTTAAATCGAATTTTTTTCTGTTACTAAATCTCGTGTTATACAAATTAAAACCAGCAATAAAGGTATGAAATCGAACATAAAGAAATTTTATACGAACCAAAACTCGTTTAATAAAGTCACAACACTAAGAGTTTAAACAAAACGTGTTTCCATGTTCGGTGTCCTAGATCGATCGTAAACATCCTCGATCCTGAGAAACGTAACGTACACAGTTAACGGTGACGTTGGTTTCCCTCGTGGAAAAGACGTCCGTTAACTCACAAAGCGATGATCACGGGGTCATTCTGTTTCCTCGAGAGGAACGTTACCCACTTGTCCTTAAAGTCCGCTTGAGCCAAAAATGTCGGTCAAGTCTCGTATCTCTCCACGCTGTCCGAACAGTTGTAAGCTTGTCGCACTTGCGCTCTACTCGAGGTGTGGTCCCAACGATCTAGCCACAACGGTCACGAGTGCATGTGACAAGGATGTAGGAACAAGTCTTAAGGAGCCTAAAATGAAGTAGCCCAGGAAACTGGAAATCGTAGGATAGAGAAGGACTGATAAACTCTGGCATTTGTTGCCCGAACAACAAACACATAGCATGTCGAAGCAGTAAATGAGGCAACGGTAAAATTTCAAAACGCAGACACTTGAAATTCGAACGTAATAAACACGCTCCTCCTAAGGTTATAAAAGACGGTAGGATGAGGGGTAAGTCATCAAAATCGTTTTTAAAGCAGCCACACGCCCAGGCAAAGAATCCTCAAAACTCAAGAAAAACTAAACACCCACATATCCAGAACACAATGCCTGCCCCATCATCAGTTTTCTTTGTTGAAGGTGCCAACCTTGGCAGAAGGAACCGACTGGCCTACAGCATGGTCAATGAACGTGCCGAAGAACTACCGAACGAGCTCGGTAGGATGCCCCGACTGGTCTTCGTCGACGAGCTCTACTCATCGCGGTTCTTTGTCACTCCAATGGAAGAGGTGTTCTTCCTGGAGGATCGCGGTACTCTGAGGACATCCTACTACGGATCGGCAAACTCCGTGATGTTCTTCATCTCCGACAAGCTTCAGGAGTTCAACTTGGAATCCACTTGCCAGACTGTGGAGCAAGGCGCCTATTACCAGCTCTCGATGATGGCTCAGAGCATACCCAGAATGACGCGCTTACCTCCAACTTGGCCAAAGGTACGGCTGCTGGTGTGGAACTGTAGAGGAGTTGCAAGGCGCGCTCAAGAGTTCTCACGTACGCTGAGGGACTTGAAGAACCAGTACAAACCGAATATGGTTCTTCTGACGGAGATGCAGTGGCAACCTCGGGACGATCACCGTCTCATCCCTCTCCGATTCCCTCAAGCTAACCGGTTCGAGATTCCTGGCCAGCGCGATAGAGGCGGCATGTGGCTCTCGTGGAGCGACAGAGTCACGGTCAACATCAATAGCGATCCAAACAGCTTCCGCGTCAATGTCGTTCCAAACCGTTAAATGTATTTCTATTCTTATAAATTATCAAAAATCAGTGTAATATTTCCCTTTGTATTTCTAATATTATCAATATTAATAGTATTTGTATTTTCGCTTATTTATGGCATAAATTCCGCTTATATGAATGCTCCTTGAAGCAAACATTAACATCTTCCATTTATTAAAATTCATCTTATCCTTCAGCATTGTGCATGTCTTGCAGTGGATCCATAATAACGCCTATATGAATGCAAACAAGTCGAAAAAATGTTTTTTTTAGAAATTATAAATCTGAAACAGGCTTATGCACAGGGAAAAATCACTTGAAAACCCAAAGATCTGAAGCCCGCTCCGCTACCAACTGTGGAAACCCGTATCCCAATTTAATAAAATAAAAATATTTAAAAGAAAGAGAATAATCAAAATACTCTTGTAACCCGGGATACGAATACCGATGCCTCAGCATACAAACATTTCCCATAAAAATTTATTAGCAACGAGATGTCATAAAAATAAATGAGATCAACCGGCTTATCAAGTCGTAAGCCACCACGGCATCACGCCGAAATAATATCACAAAAATTAAACTCCGGCAAACTGCCGATATAAATGTAAAACATTTATGACATCTCGATTTATTACTCATGCAGCGGAAGATGAAAGTAATAATAAAAATCAAGGTGGAAAATAACATGCATATGGCCCTATGGATCCCACCGAGAGATGATGCACAACTACCTGCTGAAGTGTCTGTGTCTGAACTCCGAGTCGAAGGTATAAGTGAGATTGCACGCTAACTAAAGTCTGAAAAAAAAACAACGGTGGCGATTATGTGAGTCGCCTACTCAGTGATCATTAAAAGTCTAAATATACATGAAAGTGAAGTCATGCTCGTAGGGTGAGTAGCTCACGAGCACAAGTACAGCATACAAGCAAATCAGAATCACACACCAACACATAAACATCTTAATGTATTATTGTTCTTATTATTTAGATTTAATGCGATATTTTAATTATTATAATTATTATTATTTTTTTTATCATTATGGGCCCTCTACTGTGAGTCAAGTCTCGGTAGCGCATCTGATCAGATCAGGGTGTGAAACCCAAATGTCGAACCTCAGAAGGGGTAGATTCTGAGGCCAAAAACCACTGATAAATCTCGAGTGGCCGCTAGCTACCTGAGGGTGCACTCAGACACACCTAACCGGTGCAAGTCTTCCAGGGGTGCACCTACATCCTCTGGGCATGCTAAACAGCATAATGTGACCCGAGGGTACCCAACCCTCCCTCGGGGCTACCAACCGACGCCACAGTAGAATTTAGTATTTTATTCTTAATTACACTTTTACATTTCTATTGAAGTACATTATGTCTTTCAGGGAAGTGTGAATTGTATGTGTCCCTGTTTAATCCGGGCCTTCGGCCCATAACTACTCACTATCACCAAAGCATATTACATGTTATATTTCATAACAGTTTTTCATATAGAAATTAGGCATGTGAGAACAATCAGGTATACAATTCCAATCATCGCATGTAGCAAACAAGGCAAGTAACAGACAAATGACACCAACATGCATTCACAAAGCATATATATAAAGACTTGTAATGTCACCTCAAAATGCAGATTATGACTTCTTCTCGATCCGAGTCTACAGCTCCCGAGGTATCTCCCGTGCCTGATTACCGGCACATAATATAATCACTAAACCAATTTTAGGAATAAAAACGTGTATGTATGCTGATGGTATGTTTCAATCGAGTAACTCCTGACCCTAACTATCCGATTATAAGAATTCCAGGTCTAAGTCCGAAAGGATATTTTCTCATCCATATCTCCAACGATTAGGGATCTAAGGTTCATCGGTTTAAGTCCATTAAAAATTCTCGGGCCTAAAGCCCGCTAAATTCCTAGTCACAAATTCCGGGCCGAAGGCCCACCTCTTTAAGTCCATATTTTTACCGATTATGTAATTGGGCTTCGAGCCCGCTCTTAATGTCCATGAATTTAATTATTCTTGATTAGGTCTTAAGTCTATCACTTTAAGTCCATTTGAACAACCTAGGCTTCAAATTGAAATTATTGGGTCTGGGCTCGGTTTTTCCTAAACCGTCCTAAAGTCATTTCCGAGCCCAAGAGTTGATCGGCCTATGATCTATTCGTATCGGTAAGTTCTCCCCGGCCACACACTCTATCTCTCCACTCTCGGTAATCCATAATTCACAAAATGTATAAATATAAATGTATTTCGGTAAATAATTTCCAAAATTTAAATACATGACATAACCGAAACAAACATAAGTAATTACCGTCTAATACTCGTAAAGACGAGAAATATAATCCGTTGGGCAGAACCCGAGCCTTCGCCGGAATAGTGCGCGCTCGCCGGGTTCTGGTCACCCTCGCCGGAACAGTACCTCATCTGCCGGAAAGTCCACAACAGTCACAGAACTACTACTTGGAACACCCACATCGAAACTGCCAATTACAAATAACATCAACCAACACCCAACTTAATAGTACCTCACCCACAGTGCATCCAAACGAACAGAAGGAAAGAAGGGTTGCCGGAATGCTTACCGGAAATGGGTCCCGCAACAACCACAAACACTAGAGAAACTCGAATCCTTGCTAATAGCAGCAAGTCGAACCTGCGTCGGCAAGTCCCAGAGTTCAGCCACAGCAACCACCATGCACAAACATTGAGCCCACCACCGAACACCGTCCACTCATCGCCGGCAGTAAGGCATCAAACCCAACTTCAGTAATAAGAAAGAAAAAGAAGAAGAACCAAAGAGCAGGGACGGTGGTGAGGCTTACCCGTGCCCGGCGGCGGCACCGCGCCATTCTTCGGGACCTGCACACACGGAGGCTCTCGCCCGAAAGTCCTCTCCTTCCGAACTGCAGCGACGGCAACATTCTCTTCTCGACGGCGGTGACCTCGCTCGTCGGTGATGCAACCACACGCGAGAAGAGCCCAGCCTTGCACACAGGGCCTCTCGGATCTCCTCACAGGCCCAACCCGGCCTCGCCCTGCTGTGAACCACCACGCAGCAGCCACCCAAATCCGGCAGCCACCACCCAAGCACGACGACGAACGTGGTGGTGACTCCTCGAACAGGCCTTTTCGTCTCGTCCAGACCCGACCTCGCATCTTTGAGGTGCAGACGGCGGTCATTGAGAGAGACTAGGAAGAGGAGAGGAAAAAAATTTGTGGAGAACGTGGGGAGAAGAGGGAGACGAGATGGTGTGGAAGAAGGGGACGGGTGTGAAATTGAAAAGAGAGGAGGGGAAGAGCTGAGAAAAGAAAGAAGAGGAAGATGGTGGGGAACAATGCCGTTGGGGGACTGACGGCTGGGTGGAGGAGTAACGGCTGAAAGGAAAAGGAAATTGGAGGAGAAAAGAAGAAGGAAAAAGAAAGTGGAGAAGAGAAGAAAGGAGAAGGATCAGGCTAGGGTTGGCCGCCCTAGTGGACGACCCGTCGTCCGCTTAGGCGCGGTCAACCCCCTGCCTGGTCAAGGTTTTTCTTTTTTTTTTTTTAACCATCAAAACGACGTAGTTTCGATCGAAGACACAACAAGACCCCTGTTTCGCCCCGAAACACATCCCGATATCAACGAAACCCCAAGCACGAGAAATCCCAACTGGAAATTGACATTTCCAAAGAAAAATAATTTATTTCCTCGACTAAAACTCGAAAATACCTCAAGGGTAAAATTGGAATGAAACTCCGAAAATTCCAGAAATCAAGTTATAAAAGTCCGGGGCGTTACAATTATGGGCTAGCAAAAGCATGCAAGATGCATGATATGCTACGGGAGCTTGCTATGTTAAAATCTGAGGAAAAATAATGAAAAACCTAAAGTAA
The DNA here is from genome assembly GCA_028386065.3 of Turnera subulata. Classification (NCBI taxonomy): domain Eukaryota; kingdom Viridiplantae; phylum Streptophyta; class Magnoliopsida; order Malpighiales; family Passifloraceae; genus Turnera; species Turnera subulata. Next base: position 15,161 of record JAKUCV010005043.1, on the reverse strand, counting down.
TGAAGGATATCCCAAATCTGTTAAAAGGCTCAGCAAAATGCAATCGGTATGAGCAAAAAAAATCCCTCTTCCAAATAGAATTGTGAAATTGAAAAACCTGAAGCAATGACAGGATATCCCAAACCTGTTTCCAAAGTAAAAGGCTGATCGAAATACAGTCCCTGTGAACAAAATACAATCCCTTAAAACCAAGCACTAAGGATGGGCTAATCCCAATTCCTGAAATACAACAAAATTCAATCCTGAAACACTAAGGATGGGCTAATCCCAATTCACAAAATACATCATCAATGCTGACAATCAATTCATCCTCCAAATATACCTTCCCCCCTCCACGCTTCCCTCCTCCATGCTTCCCCCCTCCATGCTTGAAGTAAGTAATTTCCCTTTTACCATTTCTGCTAGTGATACTCTAGAGTATAAGACTTTTTTCCAGCTTCCTAGAGGGCCACGACTGCAAACCAATAGGAAAATATTCACGACATTAACCCCACTTAAATGTTTCCTCAGCAATCGAGATAGGTTAGCCCACAGCACGTGGACATGGCACAAACTGGACTTATCAACCGGCCTCTTAGTGGCAACTTCATCATATACTCCAAGGATCTTTCGAACCTTGTAGATTCTGGGATCATGTGCACCTTGCACATAATGTTGATCGCCTTATCTTTATTCGATCTACCTACATTTCAAAAATACCATCTAACAATTATCTTACAAACTAAATAAACAAACAAAACAAAGATATAAACAATATAATACATTCGGCAAGCAAGTATTCAACATCACACAACTGTTGGGGACCAACATAGGCTCACAAACTAAATAATCAAACAAAACAAAGATATAAGCAATATAATACTTTCGGCAAGCAAGTATACACCATCACGCAACTGTTGGGGACCAACATAGGCTCACTTCACAGCATCACTGAGGAGGTTTCCAAGTGTTGTCAAAGAATTAAAGATTGGAGGTTATCTAATATTTGTAGGTGTCTTAAATAAAAGTGGAAAAAAAATGAAGCTAATGGCACTTCTGAACATTCGGACGATCCACACTAGATGGTTCTTCTATTTGCTTGTAATTAATCCAAATAGAATTTTCTTTACCTTTCTCTTTCCCCGATGTGTCAATATTATTGTTATTTTTTTTATATGACACCTATGTGTTATAAAATTTGAATAGCTAGGTGGAAGGCATGTTAACGTTCAACTGTTCAAGACTTGATTCTTATCAAAAAGAAAAAAAAAAAACGTTCAAGACTTGACTAACTCGATTCAATTTCGTTTAATTATGCACTGGTTAGTGGTATTTTTTTGGTCGAATTCCTTTTTTTGTCGAAGGTCCGTGGTTATTGATACCTTATTTAAAAGATTGAATTAACCGTGACATAATTGAAGAGTTGACTTGCTAGCTTCTGAGATGTCTTAAAAAATAATGGAGGTCTGGTTCAGATTATCTAGATTTAATTTTTTTAGTAATTATATTTCGTTAATTGTAACTTAATTATTGCATATCATTACAAGCATAGGGTCCTACTTTCTGAGTTCTTTTTTGGATCAATGTGCTACTTTTTAAGTTGTGCAATATAAAATATATAGCAAGGTGTCGTTTGGCCAGCATATATAATTATACATATTTGAGGTAGTTGTTAAGCTCAAAATACTTAATTAATTGATAAAATTTCCACGAATGCGCGAGTTTAGTTGGATTGCATCGAACTAAAATAATACCCAACAGCTGCATCCAAAATTTATAATATGAAGTGCTCTAACTAAAAAAAACAGAAAGAAAAAATTAGTGGAATGTGCTTCGTTGACGAAATTGTTAAGGAAATGTGAGACATTTCGGGTGGAGGTAAGTTATTGGTGGAATAAACAAGGTAAATAAAACATAAAATTATTTATATATATATATATATATATATATATTATACATAAGCTTGATCAAAAAAAATATTATATATAAACAAGGACCAAGTTGTTGAGAATAGAATTCGTTTGAATATTGTAACTACGCGGTTTTGACAATTTCTTTGAATATTGCATTGTGAATGCTGGTGGTCCCTAGCTGCTGGTGGTTCCATGTGAATGCCCGTATGTTGCCTGCTGCTACAGGAAAAGAAGCAGCAGAAGAGAATTATCAAGAAGACATAAATTTGCAGCAGCTTGAAAAATTCCCTGTCTATTCTTTCGCCAAGTTCCATGTTCAAGAAACCTTAACCCGTGTGGTGGTGCCAACCATCTATACTATACTAAGGTAATTCTCTCTTTCTTTCTTTCTCTCTTTCTATGTTTCCTTTCTGGTAAAATACAAAGTGTGGAAGTAGTTGCTCACACAGTATAATCAAAGGGGGATGTCTTTACACATATGCTTACTTCTAAATCTGCTAAAACTGTAAGAATCCTTCTTTGACTATTATGATTAATTACTTTCACCAATTACCGATGAACTGCTGGAGATGTGTTGTTTGTAGCTAATTTTTCTTGATATGAGTATGAGACAAGGAAATTAAGCAATTTCCCATTTCTTTTCTGAATATACATGGAAGCTTAACTTAGATTATCTATTGTTTTTATGAAGTGGATGATTCCTTCATGAGCTTCATGGCTATCCACTGTGAAAGTATCTGATATTCTAAATTCAATTTCTATTTGCAGAAGCTCCCTGCTACATCAAACTTCCATTTCCATTTGCTTTGTGGTCCCACACCAAACTTGGGAGAGAACGGTTTAGCTGAAATTAACATTCATTACTAAAAAAATTAGAGTTAACTTCTAGGAGTTCTTGTATGGCTACTAGTATTATTGCTCATCAGCAATTATCAATGACTTCCCTTTTTTAAAGAGGTCCGTTAATTCCCGAGCTTCATGGCTACCCAGTATACAGTGTTTGTTAAATCTGAATCATCTTTCGGATGCATACTCTATAAATATGCTTTATATCCTGATTATTAAGACTTACTGTTTTATCACAAACTTGAAGTGTTAATTTATGCTTATCATTTACAGTAACAAAAATTGCATTGGCAGATGATCTGCATTTCAGTTTTACTGACATATTATTCCTCTCGCATTTGCAGAAGCTGAAAAACAGAGAGGAAGGCAAAACAGCATGGCAATAGTTCCAAATGCAGCGATTACAAAAATAATGTCTGTTCTTGAGAATGATCAGGCTGCTTTGCTAGGAGAACTCGGTGATGAGCTTCAAGATGTAAAGCTTGAGCTAGAAAGCATGAGATCATTCTTGGAGGACTGCGACAGAAGGGGACCTCAGACCGAAGCAGAGAAGAGTTGGGTGGCCGAAGTCAGGGATTTGGCCTATGATGTTGAAGAAATCATTGATGAGTTCATGTACTCCGTAAACTGGCGACGGGGTATAAAGAAGATCATTCAATATATTGGAAATGCAATTGCCTTCCCGAAAGATATTTGGGCAAGACATGACATTGCCACCAGGCTTCGAAAGATCAAAACTAGGGTCCGAAATGCAGCTGAGAGGAGCCGACACTACGGTGCTGAGCGCGGGGAAAGAAGCAGAAGCTCTCCAACCGATTACAGAGTGCCACTTGGGGAACCAGCTCCTTTCCTGAAAGATGATGATGTTGTAGGCTTCAAAGATGAGCATCAAATGTTGATCAGATGGCTGACCACTGGAGAACTGCAAAGAACAACCATTTCAGTGGTGGGGATGGGCGGGTCTGGGAAGACCACTCTTATTGCCAAGGCCTACAATCGTGAAATTGTAAAACGGCATTTCAAATGTAGTGCTTGGATTACTGTCTCCAAAACCTACTCTATTGAAGACTTGTTTAGGAGCTTCATTCAACAATTTTATGAAGCAACCAATAAAGCAGTTCCGTGGAATTTGAATAAAATTAGGTACAGACAGCTTGCGGAGATGCTTCTAACCTACCTTGAAAACAAGAGGTACGTGGTGGTTTTGGATGATGTATGGGATGCAGAACTCTGGAATAAAATTAAAGTTGCACTTCCGAATAGCCAGAATGGTTGCCGGGTCATCATTGTAACTCAGAAGGAGGACATAGCAGCAAAGTCTTTTGAAGTTGGAAGCAATATCCACCACATCAAACCAATGGACGAGAATGAAGCTTGGACCTTATTTTGTACAAAAGCCTTCCCATGGAATGCCAGAAGATGTCCGCAAGAGCTTGAAGACATGGCCAAAGATGTTGTTGAAAAATGCCAAGGCCTTCCACTTGCAGTTGTGTGTTTGGGTGGTCTCTTCTCTACCAAACGTTCAGAGTTGGAATGGAAGACAACCTATAATGGCCTTAAGTGGGAATTGAGTAATAACAGTATGCTTCAACCTATCAAAAGCATTTTGTTATTGAGCTACAATGTTCTGCCTTACAGATTGAAGCATTGTTTTCTGTACTGTTGTTTATTCCGTGAAGACTATATAATAAAGAGGAGAAGACTTGTTAGATTATGGATGGCAGAGGGATTTATAGAGAAGGTCAGGGGATTGACACCAGAAGAAATTGCTGACCGGTATCTTATGGATTTAATTCAGCGAAGTTTGCTTCAAGTGGTAGAAGTGGACATTTATGGGCTACCAGGAACGTGCAGGATGCATGATATGCTGCGGGAGCTTGCCAGATCAAAGTCTGAGGAAGAGAAATTTTGTGCTTTATATGATGAACGAATAGGAGGGACACGAGAAGAGGGTGTGATACGCCGTCTGTCAATCCAAGAAAGTCAGGTACAAATAAAACCTTGGGAGGGTATGACACAACTTCGGTCCTGTCTTCTTTTTGGGAGTGGAACTATTGATTCAAGTATGATTAATAAGTTGCTTTCTGGTTTTAAGCTCTTGAGGGTGTTAGACCTACAAGGCGCTCCAATAGAAACATTTCCTGACCACATCGTCACCTTGTTCAACCTGACGTACTTGAATCTGAAAAGAACTTGGATCAAGAAGTTGCCAGAATCCATTGGAAGATTGTACAACCTTGAAACTTTAGACCTTCGTCGGTCGCAGGTTGGAGCTCTTCCAAATGGAATTGTGAATCTGAAAAACCTGAAGTATTGTTTGAGTGGTAAGGCTGTGATTGGAACGCAGTTTCCCCCAAACTTGAACACTTTAAATAACTTGCAATTTCTTGGCTATGTGGAAGCCAATAGCACTGTGCTGAAAGAGATCCGTAGCATGGCTCAATTAGTGAGGCTGTATATCACGAATAATGAGGTCTCAGATGAAGAGGACCTGTGCATTGCAGTACAGAATATGCCTCTACTTCGCCGGTTATCTGTCTGGACAAATAAGAAGGAACAAATCCTTCGTTTGGATGCATTGAAATCACCTCCTCCATTCCTCGAAAAGCTCACTTTGTCCGGTAAGTTGGAGAACATCCCACATTGGTTCAGGTCACTTCAGAACCTGAGGCACTTGACCTTGCATTTCTCTAGATTGACAGATGATCTACCTTCACATCTTGAAGCGCTGCCAAATTTAAGGCGCATTTCCCTTTTCGAAGCGTATGAAGGGCTACACCTAGAATTCAAGAACGGCTTTCCCAGTCTAGAGAGCTTAGTGATATATAATTTCCCTAATCTGCAAAGCATATCCGTAGCCAAGGGAGTAATGCCAGGAATCAAAGAGTTAAGTATTGAAGAATGCAGAATGTTGAAGGAGGTCCCCAGTGGTATCAAGTATCTAACCAAACTTCAAGAACTGGCGTTGGCAAGTCTTGCAGCGGATGTTATTAAGCGAATAGAAGAACCTTCTGGTGTGGATCGGCCGAACGTTCGGCACATTCCGAAGATCACTTACTCTTACCAGGCATCATGGGGGTGGTCAAGGAGAAACATTTCTTCATTCTTTGATTCTATTCGTACAGAAAAAGGTTTGGACGCGACAGGTTTCCTTCTAAAATTCCCTTTCATTTACTAATTTAAGTACATCCTTGGACTTCAATTATTTACACTATTATTTGGCTTAGCAATTTATAACTCAACCACTGTAGTTATTGTGTAATTTGTAAAGATATATCCGAAGAAGCAAACTCTCGGGAGGAAGAGGAGGAGGACTCCAGTGGAGGCAACTCTGACAGATGAGATAACTTCCACTCCTGATCTGAACATAAACAGACTGTGCTTTGAGTGCTAAAAAAATAATTGGATCCCGGGAATGGCTCCGTGCTGCAAATATTCTGATGTTCGGCCCTTGCAATTAGCAGATGCCATAAAGGAGTAGATATATATGTGGGCATGCATGCTTTGGCAGAACTGTATCTGCATTATAGTTTCTTGGAGTTGGAGGATAGATATGCCTAATTATATATGTTTGTTTTGTACATTGAATGCTCTGCAGCAAAATCAATTTGATGCTATAACCCTCTGCGGGTATGGACATATAATGCCTCTTAAGTGTTATTCCGTCCAATCCAGAAACCGATTTATTTCTCCACTGTTCTCCTTTAACCATGTAACCTCATACAGTATCGTTAATACAACAAACGATTAGCAAAAGAAAAACAAAAAAAAATTCTCTTTTCTTTTTCCATTTCGCTTCTATTGTTTGTTTAGATTTGTTTAGAACCAATGTAAGTGCAAAGGCGGATCGATAATACTTGGGTCACATAATTATACAAAGTAGGCACTACTTTTCTCTTTTTATATAGAAGGATATGATAAAGAGTTCAAAATAGAATTTGAAAAATTATTTATCTTGCATCCTCCTCCAGGACGCCAGGTATCATATTCTCCCTAAAGTAAGCCTTAATGCAGGAAGAAAAGCACCTACTCCTAAACTATATTTCAAAGTGTCGTCGGAATAACAATCCCATTGCAGTTGTTTATGGGCTCCATCATATTCCAAATTCTAGATGTTTTACTTCTTTTCTTTTTGCTTTTTGATGATATTGGATTTGTCATAAATTTTTCGGGCTAAATCCTGCTTAATATTATTGGTCAGAGAAGGGACTCTAACTGTCACGCGGTGTGCGACGAGGGTTCGAGAATTGCGGGGAGCATTCAAGAGAAGCCCGGAATGCGCAAGAGCCGTGTGGACAACTCTAGCGAAGTGAGGAATTCTCTAGAGTCTCGAGTCAAAGTTTGGGAGTTCTAGTCAAACTTGGATTTGACCGAGTCAACCTTTAAGGATAAGGTTTGACTAGATATTTTGACGGGTGTTTCTAGACATGTGTGGGTAGACATGTGTAGATAAGGATGGGTAGATATTTTAGGAGAAATATCTAGACCATGTAAATTGTTAGCCGTTGGATCGTAGGGCTTTTTGGGGTGCAATCCTAGACGTCCGTTGTGGAGGTGGGATTAATTATCTATAAAAGGGGAAGGGTCCCCCCATTTGTAGGTAGATGGAAACCAAGAGAAATGGAGAGTTAGGAATTAGGGAATTCCGTTGTACTTGAGCATGGGGCTCACAATTGTACAAACTCTCTTGGGATTAATATACTCTTTGCTTTTCTCCAATACTTTCCGTGTGTTCTCTTGCTGGCGTGGTAGCGGAGGTTTAGGCTGACTTAGGCTTGAGAATGAGGTTCTTGCCTAACTGCCGCACGGGTTATTGTTGGGGATTTCATAGTCCCGTGAAAATTGGTGGCGGAGTTTGCATTCCAAAACTCCCGGCCCGTGACAATTGGTAGCGGAGCCAATTCGATCCAACTCTGATGTCTGAGGTGGCTGCACGCCCCATTAGGATGATCTTTTGGGGAGATGGTAATGACCTCGAGACAATGGTGGAGTAATGTCACAGGTGGCTACACGCCCCACTAGGTGGTTCTTTTGGGGAGAGGGTAATGGCCTCGTGACAATTGCGGAGTAAGGTTCGCTAGCTTGAGAATTAGTGGGAGATGGCATCTAGGGAGGCCAACGGAGTATTGTTGAAGGAGAGCACATTCCTAGGGAGGAACAACGCGTTCCCGAGGTAGCAAAAAGTCTCTACGGAGAGGACTGAATTGTGGAGCGGAGTGCGAGTCGAGGCTTGCGTGGGTGATGCATGCCATTGGGATGGCGACATGGTTGAAGAGGTCGGCCGAGGCATCAAGGAGCAATGGTCGGGGGACCTTGAGGAGCTCCAAGGGGAGATGCAAGGCACTCTCGACGTAGTCGTGGACTCGTGGAAGAAGAAGATGGACGATTTAAGGGGCCGCCAAACCACATGATGCTTGCTACCGTGATGGAGGAGATGCGTAAAAGAGTAAATGCAAGGGATCAATGGGGATTGGTTTCTTTGCAAGAGAGAGGTTTCCATCTCGTTGGAGCTTCAAAGGCGTGGGGTTCGGGACCTCAATGCCATAGCCGGCAGTGGATTAAGCAAGCGGCAATCTTTCGAGGGAACGAGGAAGAAGGGGATAGCTCCAACAATAATGCCGAAGTAGGCGTGGAGTTCGTCGACGTGAGAAGAGCTATGCCGGTGCCAAGTGCAACTAGCATGATCTTGATAGATGGGAGCAAGACATGCTTGGTTGGGATGTTGCACGAAGGGATGGCACAAAAGGTGAAGGCGACGGGCGCCATGCGACTTGTCGAGGATGAACCAAGGAGCCTACGGGAGCATGATGGGAAGGCGATAGGGAAGTCACCAACAAGGGATGTGCGCCACAACGGGGCAAGGCCAAGGTGCAATAAGCCAAGGGATCGCAGGGGCGACACCGACACTTGGAGAAAGTGGAGGTGACCAAAGGCTTGATGGGGAGCACCAAGGGAGGTGGCCAAACCAACACGCCGATGCGGGGGCGAAGGCGTAGGAGGCGCACATGAAAGCGATGAATGCGCAAGGAGTGCGCATGGGAACACAAGGAGGGTGTTGCGTCATCAAGTGGGGGAGAATGTCACGCGACGTGCGACGAGGGTTCGAGAATTACGCGGAGAATTCAAGAGAAGCCCGGAATGCGCAAGAGCCGTGTGGACAACTCTAGAGAAGTGCGGAATTCTCTAGAGTCTCGGGTCAAAGTTTGGGAGTTCTAGTCAAACTTGAGTTTGACCGAGTCAACCTTTGGGGATAAGGTTTGACTAGATATTTTGATGGGTGTTTCTAGACATGTGTAGGTAGACATGTGTAGATAAGGATGGGTAGATATTTTAGGATAAATATCTAGACCATGTAAATTGTTAGCCGTTGGATCGTAGGGCTTTTTGGGGTGCAATCCTAGACGTCCGTTGTGGAGGTGGGATTAATTGTCTATAAAAGGGGAAGGGTCCCCCCATTTGTAGGTAGATGGAAACCTAGAGAAATGGAGAGTTAGGAATTGGGGAATTTCGTTGTACTTGAGCATAGGGCTCACAATTGTACAAACTCTCTCGGGATTAATATATTCTTTGCTTTTCTCCAATACTTTCCGTGTGTTCTCTTGCTAGCGTGGTAGCGGAGGTTTAGGCTGACTTAAGCTTGAGAATGGGGTTCTTGCCTAAGTGCCGCACGAGTCATTGTTGGGGATTTCATAATCCAGTGACAATTGGTGGCGGAGTTTGCATTCCAAAACTCCCCGCCCGTGACACTAACTCTTCTATTACATTACTTACTGAGAAGTTCATTCCCGTCATGATTGATCCACTTTGTTGACTAAGTTGATGATTTGGGACACCAAATCCTCGAAAACAGCCCAACATCCACTACATAAAGACCTACTCGATACCAGTTGAGGTAAGCACTTTGGTTACAATAGAGATCATGTCAATTTGCACGACATATTCACTAACATAGGCATTAATTAAAGTGTTCCAAGAATATAGACATCCTGGTTCTTCTAATTCCGTTTCCCGCATTTTGGAGGTGATATGTGAAGACCGCTACCCTCTGAGGTCATCACTTTTTTCTCTCAAATTCTGCATCTTTTCTTTTTCTCTTGGCTTTGTTCTCTTTTCCCTCAAAAAATAATATGTCTTACTTTCTTCCCTTTTAAATTTTTAATTAATTTTTTTTTATTTTATTCTTCTCTTCTCCTTCTCTCGTTTCTTCTTTAAACTTTTTTTCAGACTCTTTTTATCTCCTATGTGCTAGCAAGCTGTTGAATCCATTATGATGAAAACAATTATAAATTTATAATACTCAAGTTGTAGCCAATACAATGCATTTCAACAACTAACAAATTAACTTTTTATCCTTTTCTTTTAACATTTTAGATATCATTAAATAAGAGAATCTTGCTAGGTTTTAAATATTAACACCTGGCACTCTCGATTGTAAGGTGGTAGGCATTCTTGGAAATCCAAATTGAAAAGAAACAATGGCCAAAATGCCACGTGAAAGCTCATGTATCCCATAATGTAGAGCTTATTTTATAAAATGAAATAAGACATATCAGCAGTGAAAGCTACATTCTTTTTTCTTTACTAAACAGTAAGTAAGCTATCTTCATTCACGGGAGATCCTCGAGTTGAGTGACGATTATGTTATGTTATTAGTTCCAATGTGTCTCTTTTTCAAAGCATTTGTAGTGTTTTACTCTATTGATAAAGGTAGAAGGAAAACGTGATTCCCCTTGGGGGAAAAAGAGGAAAGAAAAAAGAAACAAGAAGATATGCTCGAAAGCATGTCTAGACTGTTTTCTTTATAAGCAGGATAACATGTAAGGTTTCCAAGCCAAGCCTATCAAGTCATAGCAAAGAAAGACATTATAACACTAACATGGCTGCACCATCACTCCCAAAGAGTTTTGCACTGAAATCACCCTACAACAACAAATACCTTTCCTACGTCTATGAAGAAGGGGAAGTTCATGGTTTGCTCAAATTCACAGCAGACAATGTGACCATACTGTCAACCTTCCAAGTGGAGCCTGCAAAGAGTGGAGATGGTAACCTTGTGCACATCAAATGTTGTTACAACAACAAGTACTGGAGGAGGTGGTCGCCCAGCCACTACTGGATCTCTGCAGAGGCTGACCAGCCAGAGGAAGACCAATCCAAATGGTCATGTACATTGTTCAAGCCCCTCTTCCTTGGCCCTGACCCTAACACCTTCCAGCTCTGGCATGTCCAGTTAGGACACTATGCATGCTCATGGAGGGCAGGCGAGCCCTACACATACGGCTTGTTCGCGGCAGTTTCGACCCCGGATGGAGACAAGCTAGATGTCTACTCCGTCACCGAGCTTGCAGATCCTGTCGCTAGTGAAATCAAAGATGTTGAGTTTGATTTGAACAAAGCGAAAATCTCCGGCCAAACCACCGTGGAGTTGGCCACAGGAATTGCTGTTAACCGCGACGAAACATCCGCCCAAACAAAGGTCGTGACGCTAGAGTACAACAAGAGCGAGAGCAGCACCTGGAAAGTTGGCAGCTCGATGAACACCAATGTTATGACCAAGATCAAGTCCACCATTCCGGCCATCGTCAATGGGATTGCTCAGTTGTCTGGAGACGAGTTTTCGGGGCCATACGAGTGGGGGAAAACTGTGGAGACAGAATGTGGTGTGGAGACAAAGTACAACGTTATTGTGCCACCAAATAGTACGGTGATGGTCACCTTGTCTGCAACACAGACCTCAGTTGATGTTCCTTTCTCGTACAAACAGGGTGTTACTCTTGCTAACGGGACGGAGTTGACCGCACAAAAGATGGTTGATGGAGTTTACAAGGGGATCAATCTGTTTAACTTCAGGTATGAGCCAAAAGTGATGAAGAATTGAAGATATGCAGAAATAGTAATACCCTCTCCAGCGTGATCTAATAATGTTGGGTTTGGTTTGTTTTTGCCATTGATTCCATTTAAGTTCCAGGCTTCTTTTCCTTTGTGTTGTTGCTGTTCATGTTGTGTTCGTTCTTGAACAGCAATAGGTTGCGTTTTGGTTTGTTTCTGTACTGTACTATAATTTGTTTCCTTATTTGGTTTGTCAAATAAGATATGCCACGCTTGGTTATTTTTTTTGTCGTGAGGAGGGAATAATATACAGATAAAATTGTAGTTCCGAATAAATACGTAATTGAGTGATAAGTATCATATAATCCTAAAATTTTATAAATATTATATTTTTTTCCCTATTAGTTTTCGGCCTAATTCATTGGGCCGACTAATTCTAAGCCGGACTTCATCGAACTCTCCCAACAATCGAGTTCGTTAAGAAACAACTAGGCTTGAGCTCGAACTCAATCGAGCTTTGATATGCAGGCTTGAGCTCGTTAACAAAAGCTTAGTTCGAGCTCGGCTGGATTAAGCTCGCTCATTGCCTACCCATTCTATAACCCAATCGTTTTCCACCAAATTCACCCCAGCCTCCTGCCGGCCGACCGTTGTACATGGTGTTAACTTAGTTTTTAAAGAACAGAGAGATAGATTGTCAAAAAATAAGGAGAGGTGATTATTGATGATAGGCGGCAGAAGTGGAGGGCTGTGGCGGAAGGAGAGGTGGAAGAATTAGCGTTTTCTTTGTTTTTGTCAAAGGAAGAAGAACTGAAGCTTTCTTAAAAACCATATAAAACGGAGCATTTAATATTTAGGCATGACAATATTTAAATGTTGTGCTTTAAAAAATTGTGGAAACCAACCCAAAATATAAGTAATGAGCCTAGTTAAACAATAAAGGGCTTAAATTAAGTATAAGGCTGGCGAGCCTAACGAGTTAATATTGAAGAGGCTTGAGTTTGGCTTGAAAGATCAAAAAGCTCGACTCCACAGATAAAATCAAATTGAGTTCGAGTATCCATCGAGATACGAATAGTTTGGGTCATTTACATCCCTAGGCAAGAATGAGTTTGATCGGATTCGGATCCTACGGATGCATCCAATCTCACCTATCACGTGCCATGCAAACAAAGCAACACGTGGCTCTAAATGTGCCTGAGTCAACTCGAAGAACAAAATCTATCATTGGTGAGTAGTAAAGGAGAAAGTTACACTAAAAAAATTTTAGGCCCACTGTTCGATAAAAATTGTTTTGAGGCCCAACTCGACTACATGGACGAAAAATTGGTTTCGGCCCTTTACATTTTGCATATGACAATTATATCTATGCACGTGCCAGAAAGAAGTGATCTCCCAGGCCCAACTACATATTTAGAATAGACGGGGGGGTAAATTCGTGTGTCTTCTTGTGAGTGTTCTTTGGTGTTTATAATATTCCTCGTTTTTTTTTTTTGGCATTTCGGTCATCTCTTCAGCAGCAAAAGAGCTAGCTAACTATTTTTTTTGTTATTTATCAAGTGTGCCTAATTCTTACTTGATTTACAACATGGAAATCCAAATAGGAAAGAAACAATTGGCAAGGAAAGAAACAATTGGCAAATGCCACGTGAAAGTTCATGTATCCGATAATGTAGAGCTTCTTTTGATAAAATGAAATAGACATATCATCAGAAGCAAAGCTACATTCTTTTTTCTTTAATAAACAAGAAAGCAAGCAATCTTCATTCACGGGAGATCCCCAAGTTGAGTGACATTTATGTTTATTGGTTTCCAATGTGTCTCTTTTCAAAGCATTTGTAGTGTTTTACTCTATGCATAAAGAAAGAAGGAAAACGTGATTCCCCTTGGGGGAAAAAAGAAAGAAAGAAAGAAAAAGAAACAAAGAAGATGCTAATGTGATGTAGAATAAGAAGGCAAGTCTGTTCTCTTTATAAGCAGCATAACATGTAAGGTTTCCAAGTGTCATAGCAGGAAAGACATTACAACACTAACATGGCTGTTATTTATGAAATTAGAGAAAAAGAGACTAACATGGCAGCTGCACCATCACTCCCAGAAACTTTTGCACTCAAATCACCCTACGACAACAAGTACCTTTCCTACGTCTATGAAGAAGGGAAAGTTCATGGTTCGCTCGAATTCACCGCAGACAACGTTACCATACTGTCAACATTCCAAGTGGAGCCGGCAAAGAGTGGAGATGGCAAGCTTGTGCACATCAAATGCTGTTACAACAACAAATACTGGAGGAGGAGGTCGCCCAACCACTACTGGATCTGTGCAGAAGCCGACCAGCCAGAGGAAGAGCAGTCCAAGTGGTCATGTACATTGTTCAAGCCCTACTTCTTTAGCTCTCATCCTAACACCTTCGAGCTCTTGCATGTGCAGCTGCTAGCTTACTATGCATGCTCATTGAGGGAAGGAGGCTTGTTCAGAGCTGTTTACACCGAGCTTGCAGATCCTGTTGCTAGTGAAACCAAAGATGTTGAGTTTGATTTGAACAATGCAAAAATCTCCGGCCAAATCACCGTGGAGTTGGCCACAGGAATTGCTGTTAACAGCGACGAAACATCCGCCCAAACAAAGGTTGTGACGCTAGAGTACAGCAAGAGTGAGAGCAGCACCTGGAAAGTTGGGAGCTCGATGAACACCAATGTTGTGACCAAGATCAAGTCCCCGATTCTGGCCATCGCCAATGGGACTGCTCAGTTGTCTGGGGACGAGTTTTCGGGGCCATACGAGTGGGGGAAAACTGTGGAGACAGAATATGGAGTGGAGACAAAGTACAACGTTATTGTGCCACCAAATAGTAGGGTGATGGTCACTTTGTGTGCAACACAGGCCTCGTTTGATGTTCCTTTCTCGTACTTACAGGGTGTTACTCTGGCTAATGGGACGGAGTTGAGCGCACAGAAGATGGTTGATGGGGTTTACAAGGGGATCAATCTGTTTAACTTCAGGTACGAGCCAAAAGTGATGAAGAATTGAAGATATATGCAGCAATAGTAATATCCTCTCCTGTGTGATCTAATAATGCTGGGTTTGGTTTGTTGTTACCATTATTTCCACTGTATTGTTGTTGCTGTTCATGTTGTGTTCGTTCTTGAACAGCAATAGGTTGCGTTTTCGTTTGTTTCTGTACTGTACTGTTGTTTCCTTATTTGGTTTGTCAAATAAGATGTGCCCCGCTTTTTTTTTTTTTTTTTCCTTAAGAGGGAATAATATAAGATAAATTTGTATTTCCCCATAAACATACATGCAAGTGAGATTTACTATATATTAAATAATTGAGTCATAACTCATAAGCATCATATAATCCTAAAAGTTTACAAATATTACAGTCGGGGCACAATTCCTCATATATAATGGGAAATCAAAAGAAAAAAGTTTATAAATATTATCAATTGTTTTACTCTTAGTTTTTGGCCTAAATATTCATTGGACCGACTAATCCAAAACCGGACTTCATCGAGCTCTTCCAACATTTCAATTTTCATATCTGACATTGCTTTTTTAATTCTACATTTACAGCACAGAGTTGGAGTGTTTATT